>CM070828.1:30264894-30864894 GCA_036326025.1 Chrosomus eos
GCGGAAGACCACCCTCTTCCCCACGGTGGTATACATACCCCACAAACTGCCAGAATGACAGTATCCCCAACATTTCCATCTCCCAGGTGCAGACAGGCTCATTCAGGCTGTTGTTAAAAATTTCTATAAGCGCAGTGTTGTTAAAGTCAAGCCCCCCGCAGTGATGACAAACTCTTTTACAGTAGACTGGCAAAGAGAAAAGAGCTTGCCATAGCGTTCCATCGTCTGGCGAGCGGAGGGGCAAGGGCTGGAAGATGGGAAAAGGAAGATGCCCATTCGTTCTGTCAGGTGTGGTGGTGGTGAAAGGAGCGAGGACTCAGGTGCAGAGATGATGGGTTTTTAATTAATAAAAAAATAATAACAAATTAATCAATAATCAGGTAACAAGATGGGAGGGGCTAAGTAATCAACAGGAGAGCACATGGCACAAGGAAACATAACATGAAAAGTCATGTGCTCACACCAAACATGACTAAAGGACAAACACATGGCCAGTAAAACAAATCACCAGCCACAACCACAAAATGAGACGTGAACACGCAGCTAATGAGAACACCCATAAGCCAAGTGTTCACACAAAACCTGAAAACATGAGAGCACACAGCTAGTGAAAACACAAGCTGCGTGCTACACAGCACAAGACAAAACATGAGCGCCAGGGCTCTGTCACAAAACCAAGAAATAGACTAGACAGAAGTGACAGAACCCTGACAACAGTCCACCCAAATATTTTCTCATTTTTGGGTGGACTATCTCTTGTATAGGAGTGTAGAGTGTGTGTGAGAGAGTGTTACTCTGATTGGGTGGAGGTCTTAGGGTAGTAGTTGTTGTTGCTGAAGTAGAAGAAGGTCGTGAGACAGTGTAAGTAGATAATGTAGAAGCAGTTGAGGTGGTAGAAGTAGGAGATGTAGTAGAAACAGGTAAGGCCGTAGAAACAGGTTGGCATGTGCTTGTAGGGTTGAAGACGACAAATCCTGGGAGATTCTGGACAATGGTGGTGGAGATCCAACTCTCATACTGTGAAACACGCGTGTAAACACCAGGTGCGTTGGGATCGCCACAGCCATAACCCCAGCTGGTGATACCAGACTGAACCCACACCAAACATTGCTTGCTCACCATTGGACCTCCAGAGTCACCCTACAGAAAGACAGGGTTTTTTTATGGGACCAACTTCTTATGAAACATGGCCAGAAAGAATCACATGTATATAAAAAAGAAGCACAGATAGACGTTTGTGTGTCAAGATATGTTAGAAAAACATAATGGACTTTCAGACATGCAGCATTTTTTGATGTGCACACTTAACAAGGATCTGGTTAACTGTTGTACCTGGCAGGTGTCTTTGCCTCCCTCCAATAAACCAGCACAGATCATGTTGTTGGTAACAGATCCAGAACCCAGCAGAGTATTACACTGATCATTAGCCACCACTGGAACCATAGTTTCCTGCAGAGTCCCAGGAGCAGCTAGGCTCACTGAACAGGGTACACACAAACAATCATATATTAGTGTTTTTATGAGTAAATGTATGTGTGAATGAATGAGTTTGTATGTGTTTGTACCTCCAGATTGAATGTTTCCCCATCCTGTGATCCAGCTGCTGGTGCCGGCACTGAAGACGCTGCTCTGGGCTGCCAGACACACGGGTCTAATATAGTCATTAAAGTCAACGATGGAGGACAAGCGCAGCAGAGCGATGTCATTGTCGCTGGTTTGACTGTCGTAGGAGGGGTGAACGATGATTGTGACGACATTTGTACTGATTTCATTGGTATTCACCCCCTGTTGTGTCCTCCTTCCCAAGTACACACGGAGACTGGATGCACTGACACTGAAAACAGTCAGAGAATACAGTGAGAAAAGAAAACAATATATTCTACCAATTAATGTTTGTTTAAGTGAATCTTACCCAGATAAACAGTGAGCTGCCGTCAGCACCCATTCATTGTTGATGAGGGATCCTCCGCAAAAATGACCTCCATAGGTAGTGCTGTGCAGACTGACCTGCCATGGCCATGACCCCTCAGAGGCATCCACACCACCCACAATACGGGTGTTTAGAGGAGCTTGTCCACAAACTATGTGAGAGAAAGAGAGAGAGAGATTATTCACATGCATATTTCTGTGCTATGACTATTATCTATATATAACATCTGAAGAATGAGACGAGCTCTTACCATTCAGCTGAGAAAGTGAACCTGTGGTAGAAGAGACGGTCGTACACATTAGGAATGATTTTATGGACATCCATCTGCATGTGACATCCTCCAACTAAATTAACTTATTTAAATTATCTCACAAGAAAGAGGACTATGTCAATAATGTGTATGATAAAATGTCTTGAACATTAAGTGCAAGTCCTTACCTTGAACAGATAAGAGCAGGGCCAAACTCACACACGTTAACCTCCACATCTTCTTAAACCATCTCTTGTCTTGTAGAATGGATTGAGATGGTGGATTTGGTTCTCTTTGCCTCTCACAAACCCTTTTTATATTCACTTCTTCAGTCTCTGCTTGTCACTTGTTTAATCACTCTAATGTCGCACTAATCCATTTTATTGTTATTTTCTGCTCCTCGCCCTGTTTTCACAATGTAGACCTGTTAAACATGTTGGTAGAACTAAACATCTTAAATGATAAATACATTTTATTTCAGATATTAATTAATATAAAGTTTTGTTAATTTCTGTCTTATTTGGGCAGGGTGTTCATGTTAATTAATCATTTGTTGCCTTTTGTTCCAACTGAGAAAAATTAGTTACTCTAATATATCCAGAAAATTATAATAATGTAAAAAAAAATCAATATAATAAATCAAATCAAATATATATATATATCCATATAAACAGACATATATTGCATTATATTTTACACAGAATATTACTGCAATTTTCCAGATATACAAATGGTAATACTTTAATTTAGGGTCCAATTCTCGCTATTAACTAGTTGCTTATTAGCATACATTACTAGGATATTGGCTATAAATCACACATTAATGCCTTATTCATGACAATATTCTACATCCCCATTACTACTAATTAGCCATGTTACTAACGATTAATAAACTGTAATTAGGAGTGTATTGAGGCAAAAAACTTAGTGTAAAGTTAATTGTGAGAATTGGACCCTAATATATATATATATATATATATATATATATATATATATATATATATATATATATATATATATATATATATATATATATATATATATATAATGTAAATATAATAAGGAAAATATAAATATATTCAAATTATGTCATGGTGTTGATCAGCTTGTTTTTCTTGCTTCCTCTCTGAGATCATTTATCACCAAAATTGTGGTTGTTCAAAATTGTCCTTTATTTTAAAAAATTAAATCATTATGAATATTTTTTTCACGTTATTTCTGGGTTTCTTCATGAAGATTCTACACTATAAAATGGATTGCTTGAATTGGTAAAGCACTAGTTGCAGCACTCACTGTGTCACCTGCCCTCTGATACACTTTTACAATGACTATGTAAAATTTACAACTGCCGCATGCTGTTACTTATGTCATAATTAGTGTCTTAAATACGGTCAATTTTCTACTTGTCGTTTACCAACACCTTTTTTTGTATCTATCACAAATCCAGATAAACTGAGCTTAGTTTAATTGCTACGTGAAGACAAATGTCTTCTCAAAATAATCAACTCACATTCTCTCCCATATGCTCTGTATTTTATTATGTGAAAAGAAATCAAACTGCTTGTTATGTAAATTTATATTTTTGGATCATTTTATTATTCAAACATTACATAAAATCAATGAAAGAGAAACTATAGGCTATTTGATCACTTACTCTAACATTTAAAACTATGCATGTGAATTTCTAAACAATTACTTTTGTAGATCTGAGGCCTATAGTGATTTTTTTCATTGTGATGTGTAACAATGGCTGAATAGAACCTTTTTTTTAAATCATTAGTTTATATAGTAACGGAAGTGTTTCTGTCTTATGTGTGACATCAGGAGCAACCTATCTATTTGCATCTGCTCTAGGGCAATTCTTAGACTATGGGCACTTTCATGTCCTTTGATCATATTTTATAAAAAACTATTAATTTTGAAATATTCACACTTCAATATTAACTTTACAATGAAAGTACTTTAGGAACTTTATACCGGTAGTCTACAAAGATTTTTCACCTATTTAAGCATCATTAGATGCAAATATTGCTGTTTTGTGCTTGTCCCACACCCAGACTTCTGATCTTCAATAATGGAAAAGAAGCGTAAAAAAATGATTTATCTAATTTGTTTAATATGACTGAATAAAGTATCAGTAAAATAATCAAAATATAAATGTGGTATTTAAGGTCAGACAACTAATAATGTGATTTTATATACAAAATGTAGTTGTCCCACAGTATTGCAGTCATTTCCACCACAAGGCTGTCCTTTTTAAAAATAAATTTGGGAAAGATTGTTTGGGTTGTTTATATGGAGATGAACAATGACATCACATTCACAGCACATGTCTGACCATAGACATGGAGAAAGAAAACTCATGGTAAATATTGCTTGAAATGAAAATATTTTAGTGTATGTCATTTCCAAACATGGCGTAAAATCAATAGGCTCCTTGCACATAGCAACCTGACGTCATATCCGCAACGGGTAAATACGGCTCGCTCTCTTCCTGTCTGAAGGCGTACATACACAACGTAGACATTTTCCGCCTATACTAGAAAACAGTACAGCATTATAACACGCATATTCTGTCAGCCCGGGGTTGTTTATTAGCCTAATGTAAGCTAGCAAACTAACGGAAGCCATAAAGTTTGAGATATATAGACTTACCTTCATATCCGTGGATATATGAAGAGGCATACATTTTAAAGCCATTCTCTCTAATTTGCTGGTAGGTGATTTGGAGGAGGACTTACAAAGGCGATATACGTCCGTTATTGTAAGTTTCGCCAACTCTTGTAAACACCGCATCTCATAGTGTAGAATAGCGCCGGAAAAGACGAGGCCGCATTTCCGGTAAGGAAGTAGTTACGTGCAAGGAGCCCATTGGGTTTCTAATAAATCGATTTTTTTAAAATAGATGTATTTTGCATGCATGCAATGTAAGCTACCAAATTCATAGCTAAACTGTAATACTAGCTTGGAATTTTTTTTTTACAAAATACTGCGGGATTGTCATTTCCACCACAGTCATTTCCAACACATTACCTTCTTGGGTGGAAATGACAAAGGTGAGGTGGAAATGACATTTATGCTTACAAGGTGCAATTCATAGATTGTGGCTACATGTATATTTTATTTATTGAAAAGTACAATGCTAATGTATTTATTTAAATATTTGTTGAAATGCCTTTTCATCTATTTTTAAGATCCCGCGGAAGTCAACTGCAGAAAGGTCTCAGTCCTATGCCAAAACAGAACCAAACAGACTAATGACTAACGTTAATGAGATTAATGATTTGTTAAATGGAATTGTCTTCTTCAGGTTTCAAATAAATGTCTTCTGTGTTTTACATGGACGTCCATTCATTGTCATTTCCACAACACCCAATAATTTCCACCTCCTCATAGCTTTTAAAAAAATATTTACAAAATTCGAATCACTCATTAAAAACTTCTGCATAGTTTATGGGATAACGGTCTAATGTAATAACACAAGTAGTTAATTTTCTGAAATGTATCGAACCAATCCAATATTATATTTCAGGTGTGGTGGATGTAAGCTTTGTGTTTGGGCCTCATGACAATTAATTTACTTAAACCACAAATCTATGGTAATTGCAATATAGGTATAAAACTGGCAATATGTGTGAAAGTGGTCTTACACTGTTAAGAAATGTTCTACATCATAATATTTTAAAATAATAATCAAATATTTACATATTTACATGTGATGGAAATGACATTTGTTCAGTGCGGATCGGAACATATGTCAAAAAACACCAATTTGTCTTATAATGTAAGTGCGTTCTCTTATGGATCATTAAACTAGACTAGTTCTATTTAACTGTTAGACTGTGACCATTTTGATTTGAACACCCCCCCCCCCCCCCCTTCTTTAAATCTTTAAGAAAATCAGTTTCCACTGTTTTTAAAGGAATAAAAAAAAATCATATTATTGTGTCTTTTTTCCATGCAGTGATTGATTATACAGAATGGTGACTCAGAGCCACTGTTGAAAGTCAAGCAGGTTTGGAAAAAAAATATCTTTTGGGCGAGCAAATTATGCATATTTGGGTGACCTATCCCTTTAAGATTTAACATGAACACCTTGCTCCATTTAGACAGATTAACAAAACTCATAATCTCTGAAAACAAAACTTGCATTTAAGATCTTTGTTTAGTGAATTTAGTTCTATAATACAGAAGTCTGCATTGTGAAAACAGGGCGAGGAGTAAATAATAATAATAAAAACGGATTAGTGCGACATTAGAGTGATTAGATGAGTGACGAGCAGAGACTCAAGAAGTGAATATAAAAAGGGTTTGTGAGAGGCAAAGAGAACCAAATCCACCATCTCCATCCATTCTGCAAGACAAGAGACGGTTTAAGAAGATGTGGAGGTTAACGTGTGTGAGTTTGGCCCTGCTCTTATCTGTTCAAGGTAAAGACTTACACTTAATGTTTAAGTAGAAACTTTATCAGCACTAAACGTTTCTGCAATGGTCCTCTTTCTTGTGAGGTAATTTAATTTAATTAATTTAGTTGGAGGATGTCACATGCAGCTAATATAACGTAATTTGTTTTCTCTCTCAAATGTGTACGACCGTCTCTTCCACCACAGGTTCACTTTCTCAGCTGAATGGTAAGAGCTCGTCTCATTCTTCAGATGTTATATATAGATAATAGTCATAGCACAGAAATATGCATGTGAATAATCTCTCTTCTCTTTCTCTCACATAGTTTGTGGACAAGCTCCTCTAAACACCCGTATTGTGGGTGGTGTGGATGCCTTTGAGGGGTCGTGGCCGTGGCAGGTCAGTCTGCACAGCACTACCTATGGAGGTCATTTTTGCGGGGGATCCCTCATCAACAATGAATGGGTGCTGACGGCAGCTCACTGTTTACCTGGGTAAAATTCACATCACAACTCTTCATCCAAACAGGCTCTGAAAGATCATTTTTACACTATTGATTCATTTTCACATGTTTTCAGTGTCAGTGCATCCAGTCTCCGTGTGTACTTGGGAAGGAGGACACAACAGGGGGTCAATACCTATGAAATCAATAGAAATGTCGTCAAAATCATCGTTCACCCCTCCTACGACAGTCAAACCAGCGACAATGACATCGCTCTGCTGCGCTTGTCCTCCATCGTTGACTTTAATGACTATATTAGACCCGTGTGTCTGGCAGCCCAGAGCAGCGTCTTCAGTGCCGGCACCAGCAGCTGGATCACAGGATGGGGAAACATTCAATCTGGAGGTACAAACACATACAAACTCATTCGTTCACACATCTACTCATAACAACAATATGATTGTGTGTTTGTGTGTACCCTGTTCAGTGAGCCTAGCTGCTCCTGGGACTCTGCAGGAAACTATGGTTCCAGTGGTGGCTAATGATCAGTGTAATACTCTGCTGGGTTCTGGATCTGTTACCAACAACATGATCTGTGCTGGTTTATTGGAGGGAGGCAAAGACACCTGCCAGGTACAACAGTCAACCAGAACATTATTAAGTGTGCACATCAAAACATGCTGCATGTCTGAAAATCCATGTTCCCTTATCGAAAAGGGAACTTCGAGATGCGTCGAAACGCTGCGGGAACGCCTTCTGCGTGATTGCGTCTGAAGCATCTATGCCAACTAGTCCAATGGAAAAAGGGAATGAGCGTCACGGGCGGGTGACGTCATGACCAGGAAAGGATAAGAGCACTTCCGCTGCTCGCCGGCATTTAGCTTCTGTGCCTCAGCAAGCGATCTGTGTCAAACTGTCCCTGTCTATTTATTGTTGTCTGTTGCAATATTGTTGGTATCGTTATGGCGAAACAAATGTACAAACAGTGTGTTCCTCCCTGCCCGCGTTTATTTAAACGGGTGGGGACACACACAGCTTTGTGTCAGTTTGTTTGAGAGTAAGAGCATGCTGAGTGCTAACATTGTGAAAGTGAAACTACCAGATTAGCATGCTCTGCTCTCGCCTGTCACTCTGTATGATAGTGGCAGGCTCGCGATTCTCACGGGATACAGGACCCGCGTTTGCCGAGGCGGCGCGGAGAATGCATTCCTGGGGATCGCAAAAGGATCTTTTGGAGGGGTGGGAGAACGGTCCGAGGGCCTTTTCTTCTTCCTTACCCGGAAGATCCAGCTCTATCTCCCCGGTGTTGGAAGCACGCTCTGCGGTTTCTTCCGCTCGGGGAGAGAGAGCCCTTTTTTCCTTCATATTCTTCCTCCGAGGAGGTTTGTGTTGAGAATATTGAAAGTGAAAGCAAGCACACACACTGTTGAATTAGATTCGCCATCTATTTTTCCAGTATATGATGAACTGGTGGAGGTTTTGTCCCGTGCTGTTAGTAAATTAAATATTTAATGGCCAGCTGAGAAAAAGGAACGCTCGTCTTAAGAAACTTGACGAGCGTTTTCTTATTTCTATCACATTATCTCCACCACGAGGCTTCCATTTTTTCCCTGATTTACACACTGAATATTTAAATTATGGAATAAACCGTATTTATCACTACTTTCAGCCCTCGTGTTAAATGTTTATTCAAGATTAGAGGGTTGAAAGATTACGGTTATGATATGATGCCCCAGGCTGAACAGAAATAAAAATAGGAAAATGCTATTTTTTCACCTGGTCTAGTATCATCATTTAAGTCTCTGCTTTGCTCATAAGCCTATACTAAAGAATCTCGCGTTTGCCGAGGCAGCGTGTAGGTTTAATGTTGTAATCAGAATCTAGCTCGGATCTCGCGTTTGCCGAGGCACCGCTTAGATTTCGAGTGTATTTTGCAAAAATAAGATTCTGTGGCTGGGATCTCGCGTTTGCCGAGGCAGCGCGTAGGTTTAAGCAGAACTACTTTGGTTTTATGGGTAAAGCTTATACGGCAGCAGGTCAGCTGGAGAATGTTTATAGAAATCTATATTATAATGCTCCAGGCTTATCAGGCCGATCTGCTGGGGTTCTGGATATAGCGAAATTTGAGCCTTCGGGTCTCTTCGGCGACGCATTCCATGCGGTCGTTGTTAGGTGATAAAAGATATATATATATAAAAAATATATATATAATAAGGTTTCTCCCTCGCTGTGTCCAGCCCCCCTGGGGCTGCTGGGCGTGAGCAGCCCCAGCCGTCGAGTTCATCATATTATGTGCACAGAAAGAGAGTGCTGCGTCTCGTGTTCCTCCATGTAGATACTGGAGACAGACGCAACCCTCTCAACCGAAGTCGCCTAAGCCTAAGCCGGATCTGAGGACCGTTCTTCAGGCGAAGAAAGCTTCGGTTCAAAAAAAAAAGGCCTGATGCTTAGGCATCAGGCCTGTGAGGACAGCCCCGACCGGAGTGGAGCGGTGTTCACCTCATTATACGGTGCCCGTTCCACTTCGGGGTCCTCACGAGACCCTCCTGCCAACCCTGCCACCTCTGGTGCTTCAGGGCGCAGTGGTCTCCAGCGAGTCGCTGGTGCTATGCTGCGGCACAGCATCGGTTTCGCGCCCTCTGAGGGGGGTTTTTAGAGCAGTCAGGTCAGGTAGTTCCTGCCGGTATGTTTCAGGCTCCAGATTTGGCTCTCTCAGTAACACCAGAGACCAGCCTCGAGAGGCTGGTTCCCTTAGTAAATTTTCTGGCAGCGTGGAAGCTTCTGCCGAATATTTCTCATTGGGTCCTGCAGATTGTAGAGAAAGGATACAGAATCCAGTTTGGCTCTCGTCCTCCTCGTTACAGCGGGGTGCTACCCACAGTGGTGCATCCGAGCAGGCTCTGGTAATGGAGCAAGAAGTAAGGGCCCTGTTAGCAAAAGAGGCTATAGAACAGGTGTACTCACCCGACCGAGAGTCGGGTTTTTACAGCCGTTATTTCATTGTTCCAAAAAAGGATGGAGGGTTGCATCCCATTTTAGATCTTCGCCTGTTGAATCGGTCAGTTCAGAAACTCAAGTTCAAGATGCTGACCCTCAAGCAGATCGTGACCCAAATCAGATCCGAGGACTGGTTTGTCACGATAGATCTAAAGGATGCATACTTCCATATCTCCATCCTCCCTCAGCACAGGAAGTTCCTAGGGTTTTCTTTCGGGGGCAAAGAATACCAATATCGGGTTCTTCCTTTCGGTCTAGCTTTATCACCCCGCACGTTCACGAAATGCGTGGATACAGCTCTAGCCCCCTTGGGCTTCAGGGCGTACGTATTCTGAACTACATCGGTGACTGGCTGATTCTGCGGAATCGGAGCAGTTGGCGGTTCGGCACCGAGGTGTCGTTCTCGCTCTTATGCAGATGTTGGGGTTGATGCTCAATACCAAGAAGAGTGTGCTTTCTCCAGTATTGAGAACCACTTTCCTTGGTGTGGTATGGGATTCAGTGACGATGAGGGCCAGCCTATCGCCCGTTCGTGTAGCTGTTATCCTGGCAGCCACCAAAGAGCTAAAGCTAGGTCAGTCACGCACTGTAAAACAGTTCGAGAGAAACTGTTGGGTCTACTGGCAGCAGCGTCCAACGTGATACCTTTTGGCCTGCTGTACATGAGGCCTTTACAGTGGTGGCTCAGGACCAGAGGGTTCTCCCCGAGGGGAAACCCTTTCCGTATGATCAAGGTTACGCGGCGATGCCTTCGTGCCTTAGAGATATGGAGGAAACACTGGTTCTTAACCCAGGGCCCGGTGTTGGGAGCTCTTTGCCATCGAGCTACTATCTCGACAGATGCTTCCCTCACCGGCTGGGGAGCGGTAATGGAAGGCCGCTCGGTTCAGGGTCTGTGGAAAAGCCATCATCTTTCGTGGCACATCAATTGCCTGGAGGTGATGGCTGTCTTCAATGCGTTGAGACATTTCCTTCCGGACCTAAGAGGCCATCATGTGCTCGTTCGAACAGACAACACATCAGTGGTCTCTTATCTGAACCGCCAGGGGGGTCTGAGGTCGCGTCCGCTTTACAAACTGGCGCACCAGATCCTCCTGTGGTCCCTGGGGAAGGTACTCTCCCTGAGGGCAGTGTATATTCCTGGGGACCAGAATATAGGAGCAGACATCCTGTCGAGGCAGGAGCTGAGGCCAGGGGACTGGAGACTCCACCCCGAGGCGGTGGAGAAAATCTGGGAGGCATATGGCAGAGCAGAGGTGGACCTGTTCGCGTCTCACAACACGACGCACTGTCCCCTCTGGTATTCACTTACTCACCCGGCCCCCCTGGGGCTGGATGCCATGGTGCAGACGTGGCCGAGGCTATGTCTGTACGCCTTTCCCCCTGTTGCTCTGCTCCCAGGAGTTCTGGAGCGGGTCCGTCAGTGTGGGATAAGCCTGCTGCTAGTAGCACCACGCTGGCCAAGTCGGATCTGGTTTGCGGACCTGATCCTTCTGCTAGACGGGCCTCCATTGGAGATCCCTTTGAGGAGGGACCTTCTGTCTCAGGCCGGGGGCACAATATTTCACCCTCGGCCAGAGATATGGAATCTTTGGGTTTGGCCTCTGAGGGGGCCCAACTTGTAGATAGTGGTCTTTCAGCTGAGGCTGTTGAGACCATCCTAAGCTCCAGAGCTCCAGCTACGAGGAAACTCTATGCGCTTAAATGGAGAGTTTTCTCCTTATGGTGTCACCGACATCAGTGGGATCCGGTTAATTGTTCTGTCAACACAGTAATCGAGTTCCTGCAGGAGCGCTTTGTGTCAGGTCTATGTCCTTCCACACTAAAAGTTTACGTGGCAGCCATTGCGGCTTATCATACCATGGTGGGAGGTATATCTTTGGGTCGAGACCCCCTGATTACACGTTTCCTTCGTGGCACTTTGAGGCTGAGGCCTGCAACTCGCACTAAGGTGCCAGCTTGGGATTTGACTGTAGTTCTAGAAGGCCTGTCTAGGGCTCCATTCGAGCCCTTAGATTCGGTCTCAGAGAAGTTCCTTACTCTTAAGACCATCTTTCTCCTAGCTATTTCGTCCCTCAAGAGAGTTGGTGACCTTCAGGCTCTTTCGGTCTCCCCCACCTGCCTTGAATTTGCACCGGGGATGGTCAAGGCGTTCCTTTATCCAAAACAGGGATACGTCCCTAAGGTTCCAACCTTGACTCCGAGGCCTATTGTGCTGCAGGCTTTCTGTCCTCCTCCGTTTGCAACTGCGGACCAGGAAAGACTGCACTTGTTGTGTCCAGTGCGAGCATTGGACACATATGTACATCGGACATCCTCAATCAGGAAGTCCGATCAACTATTTATTTTGCCTTGGATCACCTAAAAAAGGTCTTCCTGCTTCAAAACAGACAGTCAGTAAGTGGATAGTCGAGGCTATTTCACTTGCTTATGAGTACTCGGGCCAGCCTTGTCCTTTGGTGGTCCGAGCTCATTCGACCAGGAGTATGGCGGCTTCTAAAGCCTTGCTGCATGGGGTTTCTCTCCAAGATGTTTGTGATGCGGCGGGCTGGTCCTCTCCGCTCACATTCGTGAGGTTTTACAGCCTGGACCTGGATGCTGCCCCAGGTTCTCAGGTGCTTAGTGCTTAGCTGAACAGTCTGACACTCAGGTACTTGAATTATGGCGCATTGGGTATTCTCGTTCCCGCAGCGTTTCGACGCATCTCGAAGTTCCCTTTTCGATAAGGGAACGTCTCAGGTTACTATTGTAACCATAGTTCCCTGAGAACAGGGAACGAGACGATGCGTCCCCCTGCCATACTTCTGGCGTCCCTGCGATCGGCTTGCTTCGGCACTGTCGAAGCTAAATGCCGGCGAGCAGCGGAAGTGCTCTTATCCTTTCCTGGTCATGACGTCACCCGCCCGTGACGCTCATTCCCTTTTTCCATTGGACTAGTTGGCATAGATGCTTCAGACGCAATCACGCAGAAGGCGTTCCCGCAGCGTTTCGACGCATCGTCTCGTTCCCTGTTCTCAGGGAACTATGGTTACAATAGTAACCTGAGACGTTTTACTAACATATCTTGACACACAAACGTCTATCTGTGCTTCTTTTTTATGTATGTGATTCTTTCTGGCCATGTTTCATAAGAAGTTGGTCCCATAAAAAAACCCTGTCTTTCTGTAGGGTGACTCTGGAGGTCCAATGGTGAGCAAGCAATGTTTGGTGTGGGTTCAGTCTGGTATCACCAGCTGGGGTTATGGCTGTGCCGATCCCAACGCACCTGGTGTTTACACGCGTGTTTCACAGTATGAGAGTTGGATCTCCACCACCATTGTCCAGAATCTCCCAGGATTTGTCGTCTTCAACCCTACAAGCACATGCCAACCTGTTTCTACGGCCTTACCTGTTTCTACTACATCTCCTACTTCTACCACCTCAATCGCTTCTACCACATCTCCTACTTCTACCACCTCAACTGCTTCTACATTATCTACTTACACTGTCTCACGACCTTCTACTACTTCAGCAACAACAACTACTACCCTGAGACCTCCACCCAATCAGAGTAACTCTCTCTCACACACACGCTCTACACTCCTGTACACATTTATGTCTCCTTAACACCACTCTAATGCTTGTTTAAATGTCTTTTTGTTGTAGCCTCAATTTCTTGTAGAAAGAGATGTGGTGAGAGATTTGACATCCGCAACCGTTGCAACTGCAATTATCGCTGCCGCATAAACTGCTGTAGGGATTATGAAAAGCGATGCAGTAAGTCCATATACACAAACAAATACACATGCAACTGTTTATGGTGCTTATAGTTCTGAAATCAGTAAGTTACTCAATATCACACAATCTCTGTATGTCTTTGTGTCTCTGCAGGGGGTCTCGGATGGTAACTCTTGGTTTGGCACAAGCTTCTACGTGGCACAACTCTCTCTCTCTCTCTCTCTCTCTCTCTCTCTCTCTCTCTTAAAAATATATCAGCATTAAGTGATAATATCATTTTTGAGTCTGTAATCTGTATCTGTAAGTGACTAAATAAATACTTTGCATCACATGGCTTGTAAAGTCTTTTGCTGTAATAAATTACACCAACAGGGGACGTTGTTTTACAATTGAAAAGTATCACTAGGACAGTCACATAGAAAAGAATAAACTGGTTAAACACATTAATAATAAAACTCATTACTGATAACTTTTGGTCATTGGAGGCTGTTTAGATGTCGAGGTACTGCTATGATGAAACACTGGCATGTTCAAACCATTAATGAGTATTAATGAGTCATTTTACATTAACTTTTGTAAAGCTTTGTTGTTTCTAACAAAACAGTGACTTACCACCACCACCAACCAAAAAACAACAAAACAAAAAAACAGATTTTCTTATAGTATTGTAGTTGTTGTATTTCAAACTATGAAAAATTCAGCAAAACCTATAATGACCAGCAATGTTGTTGAACACATTTCAGAAAAACAACAAAGATAATATTAGTTTTAAGTAGAAAAATATCCTAGTGTGTTAACAATGCTAAATACATCCAAAGGTCATTGTGGATTCATGGGACATTAATAAACACACATGCAGACTTTTTATTAGAATAACTAAGCTTTTTTGTTATAGACCTTCATTTTTCCATACTCTTTAAAGTAGTAAATATACATCTGTGCTTATTTGTTTCCTCATTTGTGCTATATTCTTGTACATCAATTATATGGAGGCATTCTATAAAAATAAAATTCCATTTTAATAAATCTGTTAGAATGTGTAAGTAACAAACTACAGTAGTCAACATTTGAAGTGGATCAAAACCTTTCATCAAAGTTATACATGAATTACAACAATACCCATTCTTATCTTAGGACACCTTTGATCTTCACTTTGATCTATACAGTAGTCCACTTCAAATGTAGACTACTGTATAGAGTAACTACAAGAAAACACTCAACATCTTATAATAATGTTAAAAATCAATACAATAATTATGTTCAATAAATCATGCTGATGATGTTGTGCAATAGTAAAAATGTCATCAAACAGTAAAAGCTTACTCACGTAAAGCATTCAATAATGAATCTTGTGGCTATAAATATTGCCGTTGTAATTACAAGGTAACTAGGAACAAGGATATAATAAACCACCATGCAATTCACGTAACATCTCACCTAAGCCTTGACACAAAGGATAGTTTGTCACCAGGATTTCCTCACTATATACAATAGTTAAATTTCAATGAAGTTTAGAAAAAAAAGATGACTGACTGACTTGGAAGGGGGAAGTTCTTTTAAGGCAGTTCATGATAAGATTCAGGATGAGGTCATAAGGAAGTAGCAACAAAAAGACTGCTGACAGTCTTGAATTATGATATACAGTTACTCAACATGATAACATTATAGGGTGAGCATTAATCTAATCTGACATTAATTCCTAAAGCACTATTTTTCTACCCTGTGGTTTCCTTAACCTCCAAAGAGTGCATAGAGGTGGCCCAATACCCTCATAATTTACTCACCCTCATGCCATCCCAGATATATACTGTATGACTTTCTCTTCTGTGGAACACAAACAGATTATTAGAAAAATAACCTGTCTCTTTGAGTCCATATAATGCAAGCGGATCGGTCCCTCAACAATGACGATTCAAAAACAACAAACACGACGGTAATCCATACAACCCCAGTTGACGAACCAATGTCTTCAAAGGCGAAACAATAGGTGTGTGTGTGTGTGTGTGTGTGTGTGTGTGTGTGTGTGTGTGTGTGTGTGTGTGTGTGTGTGTGTGTGTGTGTGTGTGTGTGTGTGTGTGTGTGTGTGTGTGTGTGTGTGTCTGAGAGAGAGAAAAATGAAGTAATTAGTAATTACAGTACTAATTCATTAATTTATAGACAGATGGACTATAATATACTAGTACATTTCTAACAATTCAAAAAAAACATAATGTGATCCAGCACTAACTCAAGTGTTATTTTAGTATAATTGAGATTTAATTATAGTTTTTACTTTTTAGTAATATTTGTTTTGGTTTCATTATTTTTATTTCATGTTTAGTTATTTAGTAGGCCTACATCTAGTTAAACTAAATGAAAATGTGATTGTGATATTATTTTAGTCATAATTGATCTTATTTCAAGTTAGAAAAGGTTTTTTAATGGTTTTAGATTTAAATTTAACTACATTGTTGTGCCAATTAGAGCACTGGCATCCGAATTTGGTAATCTGGAAAAGTACGATGGATTACCTGATCCTGAATAGAAAAACATGGAATTTCCAAATTCGGATCATTCTGATCCTGATTAAACTTTATGAACAACTTGGGCCAAAGCACCAATGAAAGCAAACACGTCATTATCATATTTTTAATTCTTTTGATATTCAATATATTGCATATCTCAGTACACTGTAAACATTTTTTACTGCTATTTACTTAAAAAAAATATGGTAACAATATTACACATAATATTTTTGAGTAGTCAAGGCTTGATTTCTTTCATGGAATCTATCTAAATAAATCATGTAAAATCCCCTAAATTATATGACCCAATACATTTTTGGTGAAATATGCTTTTATATTGACGCTCAAAAGTGTGCGAATTAGAGTGAAAGGTGATAACCTGTTAATATCTGCACTGTAAAAAATAATTCTGTGGCTTAGTAAATATTACAGAACTATTTAACTTTATTAACTTAATAAAATCTCTGAATATCGTTAACTTGATTGTTTGAGTTAAACATACCAAAATAATTTAGTAAAAATTCAACAGTTAATTTTATCTAGAATTTACAGATATATTTAAGTTTAATAAAATTAAATCAAATTTAATTTTCAATAAAATTATTTAGTATTTGACTAACCAATTATTTCTTTATAATACACTTAATATATTTGTGAAATTTCTATCAAAAAATATGAGAATGTTTAATTAAACTGATCTGTTTCAAGAAACAAAAAAATATTACTTAATTCAAATCAATATTATTAATATATTTCACACTCTTAAGAAATTTAGTAAGTTTACTCAATTAAAACAATGCACCCCTCCCCCACCCTCTGGCGTGACGACAACTCGACGGTTGGTTGAGTGAGCGCGGGCTGTTTGAACTCTCCGGTCTCCAGTACAACATCTCTCTTCTCAGCGTCGCAGATTTGGTGCATTTCCTCTGTGAAATTCAGGTTTGTGTATATATTATCATTACTGTGCTTTAAATCATTTTATTTAATGCAAAACAACATACAGAGGCGTAATTCGACACCTAAACAGAGTCGCGCCTGTCTTTACAGTAACGTTATGGTCTTTTCGCGTGATTGAAACGCCTTGCATAAACACACGACTTTATTCCTTTTTCTAATGATAATGAATATAATTCATTTGGATGATAAAATGTCCTCAGAACTGTCACTGTTTGTTTATTGGCAGGTTATGGAGTCAGTCAGTCGCTCGCAGTATCTTTCGGCTATGAGTGGGACGGTATTCAGGACAGCGGTCTAAAGTTCGAAGTTCACCCGCAGAGCGCGAGTCCGTCTCCGGGACGAAAACCAGCGCTGATCCGGTGGACATTGGATAACAGACTGGTTGATTACACTTGAATTAGGCTACCTGAATGTTTAAATGTTTCATTTTTACTTCAAAAATGTTTGTTAATTGAGTTTAAATATAGGCAATATTGTATACATGTTAAAAACAGTGTAAAATGTGCTGTATTGCTGTACTCAATGACAATAAAGGCCAATGCCATTTAACGTATACTGGTTGTTGTATGAAATAGGCTACTATTTTACAAAGGTTTAGAGGAAATAAAAGAGGTTAATATTACTTATAAATAAAAACAGTTAATATTACTCATAAATATTGTTTTTTTAAATGTTAAATTATACTTAATTTTATTTCTTAATGTACCAGATGCAGTTACTTCGATTTACTTAATTTTTTTACTTGCATTTACTCAATTCGCACAGTATATTTCATTGATTTCACAGCTTTAAAATTTACTCAATTTTTTTGAGTGTAAAAATGTTTCACCAAAAAAATTGAGTAAATAATAGTTAAACTTTTTACAGTGTGACTGAATTAAAGAGCATAATTAAGTGACTGATGCTGCTAGCATAGCACAGAATGAAACTTGATACTGCACTTGCATTACAGCAAAGTGTTTCCACAATGAACAAAGCAAAAAACTTCAAAATTATATTTACATGCAGTTATTAACTAAGCCCACTCTTCTGCACAATGGTAACAATCAAAACTTCAACATAACTCTTTCAAATGTCAAACCTACACTGAAAAAAGTCTAACATTGCTGTTGTTCGTTTAATGTGTATTTTCTCATTGAAATGGCTTAAAATTATTAGTTTTTTCATTTAAAATAAACGTTTTAGTTTATATTCATGGTTGAATACATTTTTTTGCATTGATACAATATAAATTGGCAGCGGGACATTAAACTAAATGTATTCATTTGATCAGAGCATTTTTATTACATTAATAATGATTTGCACATGCGCATTGTTGAGTTGGAGATCCCGCTCTCTGGCCTGTTTAAATAAAGGATAAAAAACAAAAAACCGTCCGGACCGTCACAGTAGAACTGTCTGTGAAGAACCTGAAGAACACGCACGACGACGAGCGGCGGCCGTGAAGGTACACTTCAACAGAACCCTGCGAGCCCGCGAAACAGAAAAAATACGAGCAACATTAATACTGGTAAGTAAAAACCAGGGCCGTGCACAGACCTTTTGAGGGGCATGTGCTGAAACTGAAAAAGGGCACCCCTCCCTTTTTTTTTCCCACCAAGTAATCAAAATTACAAAAAAATAGTACAAAAAAAGTACAAAAAATAGTTATATCAGTTATAATTATTTTTATAAATGTTATAGTTATAAAATATGTATGTATATATATATATATATATATATATATATATATATATATATATATATATATATATATATTATATATATATATATATATATATATATAATGAAGAGTTCAGATGCAAAAGCTCTGCTCTGCAGAACAAAGTTCAATCAAATATTTTTTTAGCTATTCTGTTTGGTTTAATAAGCTAATTTGTATTATTTGGTTAAAATTGCTCTACCTTCCCCTCTTCTAAATGTCACACATAAACATGAGTCAAGTATTTTTGACAAACTATTTTGAAATATAATTTAAATAATTATGTCCAACTCAATTCCAGATTATAAGACACTATAGCCATGCCATTACTATAGCATATCCAACATCTATATGCCTACCTGGCAAAAAATTTATACAGTGGAGGACCAGGAATGTTAGTCTCTTGAAGGTCCCTTGTTCACTACACTTTCCCTAAAATAAGCCAGCAATGAAAATAAATAAATAAAACAATGTGAAAAGTACAGTTGCAGTGAAAAGGAGTACTGAACTGGAGTAATGATGCTGAAAATTCAGCTTTGATCACAGATATAAATTACTTTTTAAAATATTTAAATAGTAAACAGTTATTTTAGATTGTAAAAATAGATCACAATATTACTGTTTTTGCTGTATTTTGGATCAAATAAATTATGCATTGGAATGAATTAAATAATGGATTACATTCTGCATGATAAAATATAAAGATTTCACAGTGATCTTCTATAATGTTTTTTTTTTTTTTTTTACTACTACAACATTACTGGAGTAAAACCATGTTTTACTACAATTATACATGTGAGGACGAGCGAAGAGTAGCCTATATAATAAAAAAACTACATTGCACGTGCATATCAACAGCCTTGAATTACCCATAATTTAATATTACCATAACAAGATGAAATGTTAATAAATTAAGTGTATCAGCAATCATAAATCAAAGAAGAAAATTTCTTAGAAAAATATGTTACCTAGGTGACGAGGATCACTCGTCGCTTTGTGTAGTTTCAGTATAAAACAGCGCGGGGGCGCGCCTGTGCTTATGATTTTCCGATGGTAAAAACAAAGTATATGTTGTTGTATTATGAATAATTATGAATATATTGTTAACATTTTACAAAAGTCAAACTCAAATACAGTTACGGGGTTTTTGACCAGCGAATGTGTGCAAATGTGCATTTTGTCCGTCATTAAAACGGCGCAGGCGGCATCAAATTACATTTTCATCAACGGATTACTAGTTTGTTAGACGCTCAGTTTTTCCTGTTGTAAAATACATTTGGCCAAAATCGCATTTTATAAAAGCTGAAATGCTACTTTATGCACAGGCTATTTAAGTGTAGGCTATGTCTATTGATTATAACTAACGTTTCTAGCCTAGACCTCCCTCAGTCTCAGGTCATGTCTCAGTCAGACATGAAATAGATAAAATATGAGCTTTTATAGACAAAGTGTTTAGTACTTATTCAAACAACAATATCTTTATTTTTTTACCCTTGCAAAACTTCGTTCAGCTGCTGTCTGCTGTGCGGCTGCTGTGGAGCTTCAGTTCATTCAGTCACGACCGATGATGGGGCGGAGTTATCAGGTTTACTGACCGTTTGAGGATGAACAAGATTTACACAAGCTCTTTTTAAGAATTTTCATTGGCTAAATATTTTTAAAACAGACAGGCGTAAAAAAAAAAAAAAAAAAAAAAAAAACACCACCAAAAAAAAAGGGCACTTCGAGTGTAAGAGCAAAAAGGGCATGTGCTCTGCATAGGTTGAGCCCTACCTGTGCACGTGCCTGGTAAAAACAATAAACTTTGTCTTTCCAAGTATACCTGGCTTGCCTTGACTCTGGCTGTAATTTCAGCATTATTGATAGCATGTAAATTAGAAGATAGTAACGTTAGCATTTTTTTATTCAAACTATAACGTTAGGTTACGTTAGCCGCCCTTTGGTCGTGGGTGGGTGAGTGAGTAGCTAATGCTGTCACAGGTTGCTAGCTAACTGGCTAATAAATGAAAACTATCATTTCTAAATTAATTTTGTGAGGGCATTGGTTAAAGTTACAACGTGCAAGTTGGTTAACGTTACAGCTAATGTTATGTTCGTGAATTCAAATGCATTTGTTCTGCTGGCTGAGTGTTTTGAAGGGTTAACAGTGGCGCGAAGAGCCTAGAAAATGTTATTTGCCGAGATTACTATCTTTTTTTTAGTTTTAAGAGCTCCTCTGCAGGCTCTTTTTTAAAGCTAGCTAGTGAATATATATCATATTAAACTAAACTAAACGACATTTATATATATATATATATATATATATATATATATATATATATATATATATATATATATATATATATATATATATATATATATTGAAGAGGGGGAAATAATAATGCTAGTTTTTTTTTTAGCTGCAAACTTGACTGATGGTTAACTTCTGCTGTCAATAGCATAAGGTCATATGTGATATTTTATTTACACTCCTAATTATCTTGTGTTCAGTATTTATCAGCCATAATATTACAAGGCCCAGTTATTTCAAGCTTGTCATGTTTGCTACACTGTTAACATTTACATGTGATAGAAATGGTAGAAATGTACTAAAATGTTAGCCAGCTTTCCTAAAATCATAAAATGAACTAACTTATATATCTGTTTATGCTACATGTTGGGTATTCTTAATTTGTGCATGATGTTAGTAGTTAACAAACTTAATCTTGTTTTCTCTTTTAACTTCAGGGAAGCAGCCTTCAGTTGTGTTCCTGCTGTGCAGCCTATTTGGAATTTCCTGCCAGTGATCATTGCTTGTGGTAAGTTCTATTTACAGTGTCATGAGGGCATTTGTGATAATTTGTGTCCATGGCTGAATAGTTTTTTTTTTTTTTTTTTATGTACGATTTTAATTCATAGTAACTGTTCTTACTCAGACTGTGGGCATCACCATCAGAAGAGAATGCATCCTCAAATCTCTGATGATCTACCTCGGTAAACCCGTTGAGCACCTTATCAAAAAATACCAGGTAAGGGCATCTCTCTCACTTGCTCACACAGGTTTAACACCTACAGACTAACATGGTCATAGTCTAGGTTTTCCTAGCCATATTTAATAAATAGGGGTGTGACGAGAAACTCAGCTCACAAGACGAGATTTTAATACTAGAAATCTTGGATGCTGAATTTTGAGCAGTAAACACTTAGACCACGTCCAGACGTACCAAATAATCTTTTTTTCCCTGTCTTCCGAACGAAGTGTGTCACTGTCCAAACGAATCCATTTGCAAATGACAACACCTATATGCACACGCCACTTCATATTCCAGACCTATATGTGGTGCTCTTTCTGCTACAGAAATTAACCAAAAACGGAGAAGAGCACAGTCTTCAGTCACTTCCACTTCCGTTCATAACATGACTAGATTTTGACCACAGCTCATTTTATAAAGGCCGCCGCAAGAAAACATGTCTTTGTTTACATTGTATAATGTGCTGTTGGATTGCTTTTTATTTTGCAATTGTCTGCCATCGGACATGATTGCAGCGCGCTAGTATAACGTTATCGTGCTAACGTTAGCTCTGCTAGCTAACAGTCAAACTAACATCAATGATCCAATATCTTTTTAATAATCTAACTAGCTACACGTTTTTCTTGCGATGCTAAATTCTTTTCAAATAGCGCAGTTGAATTCCTGTTCCTGTATTTTTTCATATCGCAACATATATCGCAGAATAGAAAAATATAGGAGGATCTTTGTTGACACATTTGTGCGCATGCGCGAGTGGTTGTGTGGCAACAAAACAAACAGTATAGCGGGCGACGAGCACTTTCAAGAGAGATAGCGAGCGAAATCCACAATATATAAACACTTTAACATCTGAAGACCGGAGGAGGTTTGGAGAGAAGCTCAAAATTTGTATTGGTGACAAAATCGAAGTTATTCAAAGCCATATGAGATCTGGGATGACAAAAAACGTTGGTCCGACTCGCCCGTGTCTTGGCCACCATCTGCTGGGGAGACATTTATTCTTATTTGATAGAAACCCCTGGACCCTTCACTCATGAAAGATTAAAGGTTTTCAAAAGTCTGGAGGCCTATGATTATTTTGTTTCTCGAAAAGTTGGGCCGATCTTTTCTGCCAAACAGAAAGCAGTGATCGTGTCGAGTCACAGCGTGATTCGCATCTCCCGTGGGTGATCGCCAAAGAGAACGGCGAAATAATCACTGCTCACTGCGACTGCAAAGCCGGGCAAGTCTTTATTGATCAGTGTTCTTTATTTATTAATTGAAAATGTAGTGACTGTTGTACCAATTCAATTGTGTTCAGTATGAGACTGGGACTCCTGAATCAGAACGCGAAAACATATGACTCGGTTGATTTGACTGTTTTTTTTTATTTTATTTTTATCTTCTATAAATACATAGTCTCTAAGACTTACCATGAACAAAATGAGCCTCACTAACTCGATCAGAAGCTGCAGGAATCCAGCGTCCAGGTACAATCGCCTATTGCACGCAACCATTTATTTCGTTTTTCGCGATCCTTTTCCGAGGGAATTCGAAAAAACTTAGTATCAGGCCCCCAATGAGCCGTACAATCGACCACACAGCAAGAGTGAACCATCCTCTTCTCTAAATCCTCCTCCAAACGTGCAAAACAATCAAATTACAGGTATCTAGCGGTGTTTCTTGCCACACGATTCCCATGATGCAACGCGACAAACATAAACAACGACGTCACAAAAGATCCTCCTATTGCAATGCCGTTTATTTCCTAATATTGTGCAGCCCTTGAGAAAACACTTCTGATCAGGCTGAAATCTCACCACAAATCCAAACGCATTTTAACTTCAGCACCTCTGATAAACTGCAGCTCACAGTCTCAAACAGAGATAGGTAGCATTTTAGTTTTTAGATCACAGCGTACGCTAGGGCTGCACGATATATCAATTCAGCATCGATATCGCGATGTGCACATCCACGATAGTCACATAGCAAGATGTATGAGAGAGGGAGAGTGAGCCGCGTGCACCTCACCGTCTTCAAACACGAGCTGTCTTGTTCTCTCTGCCTCGCGCATATTAATCAACATCACTTGACGCGATGGTAAAAGGTCAAAAGACCGAAGTTTCACATGGAGCATTCGGAGATTTTCTCTCCTGAATTACCAAGAGGTGTGAATTGCGCTAAAAAAAACATTGCCTTATCTATGAATCGTTCCGAATCCGCACATTCAGCTGACATAAACCACAATTGCAATAAACGAAAAAACCTTTCCAGTGATGAAATGTTTTCTATGTTGACACAAATCTTGTGCAGTGTCCGTTGGCTACACGTCCACTAATGACACGTCCGATTCGCAAACGAATGACTCCTTTAAACCGATTCACTTTAATCTGGTGAAATATCACAATATATATCGCAGAAAAATAGAATATCGTAATGCCATTTTTTCCCAATATCGTGCAGCCCTTGCGTACGCTGATGTTGCATCAGCTGGGCGGAGTTAATTCACTCCGTGAGTGCACGTTATCAGTTATACATTTGTTTTATTTACTGTGTGAGATAATTTGAGGTCGCGTGACAGCAGGTGAATCTCATGAGACTGTTTCTAACCAGACAAGAAATCTCATCACTTTTAATCTAGTCACACCCCTTGTAATAAACATTTGATTTGTTTGATTTGCGCCTATTCAAGTTTTGAAAGTTTAGAGTGTATAAGAGCTTGGCACATTATGATCATGAAATCGGGAGATTTCTGTAACTATAATGTACTTATTTTCTCTTTGTATGCAGGAAAATGACATTGAAGAACTGGAGCAGACAACCATGGCGATCTTTATCAGTGGGAAAGAAGATCCTCTCCATCCACCCAAAGACATTAAAATTGTCATCGAATTGTCAAGTTCCTCTCGGTTGCAACCGCTTTTGCCATCACGGTCTTTGTGCTCATATACACACTTAACCTAAAACAAAATAGCTGTGCTTACAGCTCTGTATCAGAACCTCTGTCAGTGTCTTAGGAGTTCCACTGTTCACTGTCTGAGGAGCAGTTCCAGGATTTGTCTCAGGTACATCTACATTTGAAACAGGTATACAATACTGTCATAACATTTTAATTGTATTATGTTTTATGGTGAAATGTATTATGTCAGGACAAACCTTCCTAATTTAATATTTATGTATGTTATCAAGTGATATGAAATTATGTAACAAGTATTTTTGTGTGAAGCAGACTGTTAATCTTCATAGATTTGAAACCAATGATCAATGTTGTCAGTTTATTGAACAATAAATATAAATGTGTTCTAAAGGAAAGTGTTCTGAGTAGTCATTGATCAAGTGTATTAAAAGCATTTTATATATATATTTGATTTATTATACACTTCAAATAATGACAACTGTTATTTTTTTGATTTGAGACTACCTAAAATAATTAATTTACTCGGACCTATAAACATTTGTTTGTTTTAACTTAAAATAATTAATTTACTTTAACCTATACATATTAGTTTAGTTAGTGTGTTCTAACTTAAAATAATTTGTTTGTTCCAACCTAAAATAATTAGTTTGATCAACCTTCAAAAAGTGGTTGCATGGATTTAAACTTTTTAGGTTAAACTAAATTAAATTATTTACTTTGAGTCAATGTCAAATATTTCGTGTGATTGATTACTTCAATTTTTTTAAGTTGATCCAAGGTTTTTATTTTTTCAGTGTAACTGACTATTAAACATTAACAGATGCTTCCCTTTACTCAAAAACAAATAAAATAACACTTAATTTCAATATTTCCTCTCCATTTCCAGCCATGTGCAAAGCATGCTGGGAAGTAACAATGGTGTCTCTAAAACTGCATAATTGAGCAAATTCTCTTAAAATAAATAGGTAGCCTTTTCTCCTTCATTTTATCAGCTTGATCGGTTCGGTTTGTCAATTCAAGCCTCGAAATTGTGTATGTTTCCTTAAAAAAATAGGAAAATGTATCTCTTGATTTTATTAGTGAAACGTTATCAATATTTTCTATACAACACTGAACCACAATTTTCTTAATGAAATATACACAATATTTTTAATTATCACCTTCATTTTTTTAATGAAAAAATGAAAACCTTGACCCATGATTCATTTCTTACAGTGTACGTTTCGCTTTGAAATGGCTTAAGGCTAATTTTTTACAGTCATTGGCAGTGAAAATTGCTAACATTTCAAGTTTCTTGAACATCAGGAAGTGACATTTTCATTGTACAATGAACTCTTTTATCACAAAAGGTCAATATTTCTCATGAAATCACCCTAACAGTGAACCAGCTTCAGAAAAAATCCTCCAATAAAAGTTTAATCTTGACCCCAACTGAACATATGCCAAAACACACACACATAAACATCGCTCAACAAATCTCTAACACTTGGCTATGCATATTTACCAGTACATAATTACATTGTGTGATGTCACATAAGCACAGTCGTAATATGTTTGTACTGTCTTATAGGTTACTTGTTTCAGCAGCTTTTTCCACATGATGACTTGCTATTTTGAAATTCCTTTGAAATATTCCTGTCATTGTAACTTCATCCAACATACGTCATCTCAAATGAACCATATTGACATGAGTTCAGTGCATATGGCTTAAAATAAAAGTGCTTCTCAACAGGATTTCAGGTCCTTTGTATGGTTGTCAGCATCTATGTTTTGGACTCACGCTATGCTAAAATACAAATATTTTTGTAAAGACCTGAAAATAACTGAATGTACAGAATTTTAATTACCAATATTTTGTAGGTGTTGTTGCTCTGTTGTTTATATGGACAAGCCGTACTAAATAAGCAGTCATTTAGCAGACACTTTTATCCAAAGCAATTTAAAGTTTTCTGAATATAGAAAAATCCCCTGGAGGAACCGGAGCTTCAAGGCAAGAATAGTTATTTTCATTCCAGCAAACTAGCAGTCTTCTGATTGACAGCCTTGAGCTTTAGCCATTATAACACCTGCCCTATTTTGTTAATTCATTTTGGTGTCTGTTCATAATCCAAGAGACTTTAAGTAAAAATAAAATATACCTTTTGGAATGCCCCCTTTTTAAAGTCACTGTTTTTATGAGTGACATGGGTGAAAACGTTTGCTATGAAATGTTAGAATAAGTTCTTGAGATACATTCCATACATTTTGAATGTGATATTAACTTGTTTGTTGAACTGCATTCTGTGTTAAAAGTTTTAAAAGTAGAGTTTTTAATGAATACTGTATTACTGGTGCTTCAGCATACGGTTGATTCTTTATGTGGTTCGGTTATTATGCTCAATTTTGTCTTTTTTTTTTATCCATAAAAATGCAATTCAATGTTTATTAATATCTGAATAACATAAGTCTTTATAAGTCGGGGGGGGGGGGGGGGGTCAAGAAAATACAACATTTTTTAGAATAAACTTAAGGCTTTTAAAGGCACATAAAATGTGTTATAAAATTAACATGAATACAAACAAAACAAAGAAATACCTTGTGCCCTTGAAAAAAGTACTTCAATAAAGGATAATCTGATTCACAAACAACTAAATCATTCTATGTTTGACTTGTCTTATAGGATTCTATAGTCTCCTCTTTTGATCTCTGATTAATGGGCACATTTTAAGACAATTCGATGCTAGGCTGATAAAAGGCTTATTCTAAGGCCAACTTTCAGGATTCTGTATTCTTTAAGTTGCCGGATCTTAAGACATGTGATGTCACAATTATGTTAGAGGTGAGAGAAATGGAGGGGAACCTGAAAGGCAGACTGATCACGTCTGCACAGACACTAGACAAACACAAAAAAAATCTTAAAGAGATCCAAGACACTGTAAATCTATATATATATATATATATATATCAGCTGTCAAAAGTTTGGAAACATAAATTTTTTTTATATCTAATTGCTCACCAAGGCATTTATTGAATCAAAAATACAGTAAAAACAGTAATATTGTGAAATATAATTACATTATAATTAAACATAATAATTATATAACATAATTAAAATAACTGTTTTTTAATCTTAAAAAAAAAAGTTGTTTATTTATCTGAAAAAAAGTAATGTATTCCTGTGGTTGCAAAGCGGAATTTTCCACAACATTACTCCACTCTTCTGTCACATGATCATTCAGAAATCATTAGTATTTCAAGTATTTTTTTTTTATTATTATCAATTTTGAAAACAGCTGTGCTGCACAACGTTTTTGTGGAAATTGTGATTTTTGCACTACTGAATATAATATAATATAATATAATATAATGTAATATAATATAATATAATAGGCTATTATATGTTAATAATAGCTATTCAATTATTAACTTTTTTTTGTTATACCTAATTCAAAATAAAATATTAATGTTTTAATAATATCCATTAATATTCACGAGAAATAGCTAGATAGCTAGAAATAGTTCCCACAACATGATCTCGAGGCCAAGACTTCACATCGCATGGCCAAAACATTAGGATGTCGTTACCTCGACAAAATGATCTCTTGGCCACGACATATTATCATGTAAATACTTTAAATTTAAAGTTTAAATCTAGACTTTGGACATCTATAGCTAAGCATTCACATAATACATCTCATAACCTTGTACTTAAGTTAGGCTATATCAGATCAAATGCACATGACTATCTTTGCTTGAAATGCTATGAACAGAAGCTAATTATTTTTCATTTGTTTTTCTGTTTTATCTTGGGATACCCATTCCAATCTAGGTAGAGAGTATGTGCGCTTCAGTTTGGATCCAGCCTCTTATGAAGACTTCAGATGCCCCAACACATGTGAAGAGACGGTGCCAACTCCTACGGGGATGCTAAAAATGCTAATTTCTATATATTGTAAGCTAATCATTATGTTCACAACTTGAAATAATCACTTCAATGAGCTAATTTTTATGCCTGAAATGTAGGCCTATATGATGTTAGCTAACTGCATGATTTGTATACATTTCTGAAATATATATGGACACAGATATGGAACACAGACTTGGAAACAATATGAACAGTGAAAAGTGCTATTCAAATAAACATGAATTGAATTGAAGAGAATGACAAAAAATTGAGGAGGAGCATTAAGAAAAATGAAGTGGGCAGGTGAGTGATTTATGAAAGGAGTACTATATAAAAGGGACTGTAAGATTCACTTTGTACCAAATAACCACCAGCATCCATTCTGCGAAGGAACAGAGTGACTGTGAAGATGTGGAGATCAACGTGTGTGACTTTGACCCTGCTCATGTGTGTAAAAGGTAAGTAATTAAGTGAAGTAAGTGAGTGACCGGTAATTTATGGATTAGTGAGTTATTTTAAAGCTGTAGTTTGTAACGTTTGGCGCTCTAGCGGTTAATTAACAGAACTTAATGCCTCTTGGGGAAGAACATTGTCACTATTCTTTCACAAGATACTAAGCTTGGATTCTGAACTGCAATGATCACGAAAGATAATATTTAAATTCTCTTTCTGGGCCATAATCTGTTAATAATCCAAGAACAGAAGAAGCCTATAAATGTTTTACATTGTGAGTCACACCTACTGAAATGTAGGCTTCTTAAAGTACATGGCACTTGTTGAATAGTTGGGGAAAAGAAGGCTGTTAATTGTGCTTATGTGTGTAATTAAACCGGTTTGGCCACAGATGTTTTCCGCATGTTCAGTCTCACAAGTTTAATCTACCATTAATAGACTGGCAGTGTCATTATTAAGGGAAACTTAATAAATTCATTGAATTTTTCTAATTTCTTTATTTCTGCCCTCGCAGGTTCACTTTCTCAGCTAAATGGTAAGAGCTTTTCTCTTTCTTCAGATGTCGACATTAAGTAAAATAGTCCATGTAGACATGCTAATGTGCACAATCTCTCTCCTCTCTTTCTCTCTCATAGTTTGTGGACAAGCCCCTCTAAACACCCGTATTGTGGGTGGTGTGAACGCCCCCGATGGGTCGTGGCCGTGGCAGGTCAGTCTGCACAGCACTACCTATGGAGGTCATTTTTGTGGAGGATCCCTCATCAACAATGAATGGGTGCTGACAGCAGCTCACTGTTTACCTGGGTAAGATTCACCCAAACATGCATATGCAGTTATTTAGTTAGTGGTATATTTTATTCTTTTCTCACTTTTATGTTCTCTGACTGTATTCAGTGTCAGCACGTCCAGTCTGCGTGTGTACTTGGGAAGGAGGACACAGCAAGGAACCAATGCCAATGAAGTCATGAGAACTGTGAGAACGAAAATCGTTCACAGCTCTTACAACAGCAACACAAATGACAATGACATCGCTCTTCTGCGCCTGTCCTCCACCGTTACCTTCAATAACTACATTAGACCTGTTTGTCTGGCAGGCCAGAGAGCGTCTTCAGTGCCGGCACCAGCAGCTGGATCACAGGATGGGGAAACATTCAATCTGGAGGTAGAAAACATCCATTAATTCACAACTTATAACATCACTAATTAGTAATCATTATATGTGTGTTTGTGTACATTCAGTGAGCCTAGCTGCTCCTGGGACTCTGCAGGAAACTATGGTTCCAGTCGTGGACAACACTCGATGTAATACTCTGCTGGGTTCTGGATCTGTTACCAACAACATGATCTGTGCTGGTTTAACGCAGGGAGGCAAAGACACCTGCCAGGTACAAAAAAACCCAACCAGATTATAAATACAGCTGTATAAAGTGTATACAGCTACTGCATAACATATAATGCACTTTAAGATTTACTGTATATTTCTGTGATTCACATTGCTCAATTAGTGTAAATGCTTGATGTTGAATAGTAGTAGTGTAAATATACATGAAACACAAACGCTGCAGTGCTCCTGTGCGGCACAGGTTGACAGGTTAACTGTCCCATCCTAATAAAAAAGTTGCAACTTAAAAAAAAACATCTCCTTTGTCTTGGTGATCGTCCCTCTCTGTAGGGTGACTCTGGTGGTCCAATGGTGAGTCAGCAGTGTACACGGTGGGTTCAGGCTGGTATCACCAGCTGGGGGTATGGCTGTGCCGATCCCAACTCTCCTGGGGTTTACACCCGCGTGTCTCGATATCAGTCTTGGATCACGAACAACATCGTTCAGAACCTGCCGGGATTTGTCACCTTCAACCCCCCAAACTCATGCTCCTCTGCCAGCCTAAGTAAAACTCTCTCTCAGACACCTACACACACATATATCCACTCAAAGCATACTTGTTTTATTAATGCTTGTTTGTATGGCGCAGCCTCAACCTCCTGTAGGGGAAGATGCAACGAGAAGTACAACTCTTCAAATCGCTGCAACTGCAATACTAACTGCACTACAGGATGCTGCAGTGATTATAGACAGCGTTGTGCCGGTAAGTCCAAACACATAATACACAAAGCACACCAAACATTTCCATAATACACAAAGAAACACAAACATACTTCACTTATAAAAGATTTGTTGCCTTAAAAGCAAACTATCAAACCACGTGGCATCTGCAAACAAATGGTGCTAGTCACTTTCCCAGATTACTTTACTTTCTTGCAATTACTTTTAATTCTTAACTCAGTCTTGAGGTGACTGTTAATGGAAGTATAGCCTGGTTAAAACCAGACCCTTCTCAGTTGAAACTGAGTTAGGGTCTGGCAAAGCTTCATAGACAAATCATTTCCAAAGGGGCGTCACCAACGGACGTCGCTCAAATGCCTCTGGGCGCAATTGGATAGACCTAAAACCAATCAGAGCGATGAAGGAGATGACGCATGCAGAGCGACGTTCGTCTTAGTTTGAATAAATGAGCAGACACTGATTAGCTACTTGCTCTACGTTTATTTAAAATTAACAGGAAGGCAACTGGAAGTGAATGTGCTTTCCATTAAATAAATCACACACAGTAAACAAAACCTAATGAAATTTGCAATTTAGAAGCGCAAACTGCGTCGGTGCGGTGAGAGACGTAGCCTACGGCTCGGGCAGATTCGGCTTGTCGTTCGGATGCTGTTACAAAAACCCGTGCACACAGGCAACCGAAATGGGGTCTTGCTCACCGAACGCGTCATTTTTGCCCAGCGCACCTTCGCGCTCGTGCGGAGGCTTACTCCATGTCAGCGCGCGCTCTGGTCGGTAAAGGGGCACAGCCACAGACACTCCATCTCCTCCAGCAGGAGCAGAAGAACCACTAACTCCGCCTCCGTTTCCCTTGTAAGCTGATATTAGTATTTAAACATTCTCTATGATAAATGTTTGTTAAAAAAATATTTTAATAACATGGTTTTGGCGGTTATAGAGTTCTAATGACGGTGTTCAACTATAACCGTCACACCTCTAGCTCCACGGCGGCATCTAGCTTTGCAAATGTACAAAATCTGCTTCACCGTCGCTGTGCTGTCGTCATCGTGTAAAGCCCGCCCCAACGTTTTTTTCCTATTGGAGCCGCGATTTCGACGGATTGGAAATGGACTTCAATGAGCTCTTTGCCAGACTAACTTTCAGAGCAAATCTAAATTTGCCGGAAGTTGTCTGGGTTTTCCCAGGCTAATGGAAGTATGTATGAAGTCAGTGTTTTTGTCTTTATTTTGAAAATTATATCTATTGTTTTGTAATCATTTCACGAGTTCACCTGCCTATTCAGCCTTGAAGTTTAAAAGTAAACTAACTTGGCTTGCTGTCTTGGATGAGGGTCGAACCTGAGGCTTGGCTCAAAAAAAAAAAACCTATAACAGAACTGCGCATAGGAGCAGAGAGAAAAATATAGGGGGAGAAGGAGGGCTGCCTGAAGAATTTGTCAATGGGATGACACAGTGTCGGCTGTTTATATAGTAGCTACGCTCGTAATGATGATTGATGGGACTGAATGTTTTAGGCTGAAATGTCTTGCTTTTAAAAAAATATATATTTAAAATAAATGCCACTTGCTTTGATATGTTTTATTATTTTATTATTCCCATTGTATTTGGTGGGCTATGTTTTATTGGCGCACATCATAACATGCATTAAACAGGCTACACGTTGCATGTCCAAAAAGTAAAGACCCAAAGCAACTCTTTCTTGCTCCAACTCACTTTTGTTTTTGTGTCTCTGCAGTGTGAAGTATGTCATAACTCCCTGGATTGTTCAAAAACAGGCTTATAAGATCTTTATCTGCCTGTTCTGCCAGATATTTTACTTCAGCGCTGCTTTGGAAACGTTGCACAGTGCAAAAATTCTGTCAAAGATCTGCTGCACTGACTTCACTCAGGGGTGTAAATGTATATTATGTTCAACATAAGTTTTAACAACAGCACTTACCTCACTCCATTAGTAGAGTCTATTTTGACCTCTCTCTCTCTTTGTTTTTCTCTCTTTCCAGTTGTAACCAGCTAGATTAATTATAGGCACTTGAAATGTTTTTTCTTCACTTAGCAATAATGACTTGGAATTTAAAATTGATTGTGATCGCAATAAATTTCTGATACAAATAAGTGGGTTTTACTTTGAGTTTAAATCATATTTGTTCGACTGATTTCTTGAACATGTAATTATATTAAGCAATGTATAATGATGTCATTGCTTTATCAGAATCATTAAATACTTCAAAACACAGTTTTAATGATGTTTTATTAACAAAATTCGGGAGGAACATCCCTCCACCACCTCACTATGGGCTGGTTCCTATCCCAGCCAGGGATATGGGGAGTAGCTACTCAGTGTTCAGACCAAATTTTTAGCTCTGAGCTCAGGACAGCACGCCAGCATGCCCGAGAAACTCTTGCTTGTATATACTCTTGTGTACTTTATGTTCATTTTTCGTGCTTTCTTGTTGTTCGTGCATTATCTTCCATTTATTTTTTGCAAGTCATTATTTTGCTTTGCTTATTCTTGCATTGCGTTTGTGCATTTTGGGGGCTGAGCAATGAAGGGAGGGGTGTGTTTGTTTGGATTGATTTAATATTTCCACAATGTTCAACAAATATTTTAAAATGGTATACTGAACCTTTAAAGGGATAGACTACATTTTCTTTCTGAGTTTATACATAGTAGCTGTAAAATTTGTAAAAAGCATTCACGTCCTCGTAGAACTCATTGGAACTCTTGTTTTTGGAATAAAATTTGAGAAACTTAAGACAATTTTTGGGGCAGAGCATAAAACCAGAATGACTGCTATAATTCAAGTTTAGTGTCAGTGTCCAGAAAGAGAATATTAGGCTATCTTAACAATACAAACAAATCGGTCTGATGCTGAAAGATGGAGTTTAACAAACCAAATATGGAGGAGCCTTTGTTAGATCTAGAAGGAAAAGAATGAAGGAAGGAGAACAAAATTTAGAATAACTTGAATAACTGTTACTGAATACACAATATAAAAAAAAATATGTAAACTACATATCAGACATATCAGGCATGACAATTATGAGCTATTACTTATTTGTTGACACATAGGTCATTATCTAAAATTGTTCCTTGAAACGGGTTCAGAGCCTGCTTTCAACACAAATAGTATGGATTTAACATTTCGAAATTTAAACTACTAGTCTTATGTCATTATGTCATTTTTAGATATTTCTTTCTTGTAAGAAAGCTATAGCTATTCATATTTTTTAAATATGTGCTTTATTTACAATTATATTTGAACTTGTAATTATTATTAGATATATATTATTAATAGTATGTTTTAAGTATGTTTATTCATAGTATAGTACTATTAAATTGATACTAGTATTATTCATTGATATAGTCTATAAATAGTATCTTACTAACATACTTAATTTAGTTATGCATTGATTCTTATAATCATAAGAATAATACTAAGTCACTATAAAATATAGTACTTATCTATTTGACTAAGTACTAGTATCTATTTAATAGGTAGTAGATCTAATGACTATTAAATAATTAGTATTCTTAATAATACTTAATTGTATATTATTGATATAGATTTACTATTAATAATTTAAATAGCATTAGATATCTTAATAATACATACTATATATAATAATAAGACTATGTATTTAATAAAGTATAGACTAGTATGTCTATCTATAATAAGTATTAATTAAAATAAGTACGTATAACATATAGTTAACTTAGTAACTAATGAATAAGCATAGTATAATAATAAGATAGTATCTAATGAAAGTATCTTTAAAAAGGTACTAGTACCTAAAGAATAAGCATAGTATCTAGAAAAGCACTAGTATAAAATAAGATGTAATGAAAAGTACGAGTAGCCTACTTAATGGAATAGATAGCCTACCTAAAAAATAAGTACTAGTATGAGAGATAGTAGGTTCAAATGATTTAAATGTTTAAAGCGGCTTGCAATAGAATAGATGTTTGCTGTTGCTTGTCTGGACAATTAAACAAATGCAGACTGAAAAATGTTCTCAGTGATGAGTGGTCATTTGAGTGTCATCTTTGACATAAAAGAATGTGAAAAATGAAACAGAGGGACAAAAAATGGAGGAGGAGCATTACGAGAAAAGAAGTGGGCTGGTGAGTGAGTGACAAGAAGAGCAATTGGAGAAGCACAACTATATAAAAGGGATTGTAAGAGTCACTTTGTACCAAATAACCACCAGCATCCATTCTGCGAAGGAACAAAGTGACTGTGTGAAGATGTGGAGATCAACGTGTGTGACTTTGACCCTGCTCATGTGTGTAAAAGGTAAGGTCTCATGATATATCTATTAAAGTGAGAATAACTGTTATAAAGACAGCCTAATACAGATAAAAAGTGAATATATTTTAGTTTTCTAGCTAAATAAGGGCTATGAAAATAATAAATCATTAAAGGGATACTCTGCTGGTTTTTTCATATTAAACTATGTTATTCCCTTAACTAAGACGAATTGATACATACCTCTCTCGTCTCAGTGCGTACACTAAATCGCTGTCTTGCCGCGAACGTTTGTTAGATCCTATCTCAGCCCTGTTCATTCAATACGGGCCAAGAAGAGAAGCGACCAAACACCTCCACACTTTCCCTATTTAAATACAGTTACTAGAGTAGTGTAACTCGACCAAGAACGGTGACACAAAATAAAACGTTGCGCTTTTCTAAGCGTGTAAAATGGATAACTATATTGTATGGCAGAATACCATAGCAAGTGCTTGGGAGCACTTCGACTCGGGGCAGTAATATCATCTCTCGTGAAAAGTCCACTCCCCCGCTCCCTCTCCTCCTCCCTCTCATTTCAACGGGAGCGGACTTTTCACGAGCAGCTTGGAACTTTTTCCAAGCACTTGCTATGGTATTCTGCCATACAATATAGTTATCCATTTTACACGCTTAAAAAAGCGCAACGTTTTATTTTGTGTCACCGTTCTTGGTCGAGTTACACTACTCTAGTAACTGTATTTAAATAGGGAAAACGTGGAGGTGTTTGGTCGCTTCTCTTCTCGGCACGTATTGAATGAACAGGGCTGAGATAAGATCTAACAAACGCGGCAAGACAGCGATTTAGTGCACGCACTGAGACGAGAGAGGTATGTATCAACTCGTCTTAAAGGAGTAGTTCACTTTTAAAATGAAAATTCTGTCATCATATACTCACCCTCATGTTGTTTCAAACCTGTATGAATTTCTTTCTTCTGCTGAACAGAAAGGAAGATATTTAGGAGAATGTCAGTAACCAGGCAGTTTCTGGTTCCCATTGACTTCCATAGTAGGAAAAAAATATACTATGGAAGTCAATGGGAACCAGAAACTGCCTGGTTACTGACATTCTTCTAAATATCTTCCTTTCTGTTCAGCAGAAGAAAGAAATTCATACAGGTTTGAAACAACATGAGGGTGAGTATATGATGACAGAATTTTCATTTTAAAAGTGAACTACTCCTTTAAGGGAATAACATAGTTTAATATGAAAAACCAGTGGAGTCCCTTTAACAATTGTATAGATTTTTTATTTTTGATAGTTAACCATTAAAAGCGTACGATCACACCAGTGTGATTAGTATGTTCAGTGCGTCACGTTATCAACTGCTAAATTCAAATCTGTGTTCGCGCTTTGGCTGGCAGCTCTGGTATAGCCTTACCATAACTGTTCTGTGTTTTTGACCATGTTTATTTTATGTTTCTAACATTTAAATATAGATAGGCCTAAGTACTAGCAAAAAAACATGTATAGTTTGTTAAATATAGCCTACACTAATGACTGAAGCGGCAATAGTTAATCCTTTCAAATGAATTTAACGAGTCCGACTTGTATTTTTGATATCTGATTTTCTACACATTGCAGTTTTTCCACATTGAAACAGTTTTGCTGTCAGAACCCTCCCTCCCTAAATGGTGTCATTTCAAAATAAGTGCATGATTCACTCATTAACATGAAATTTGCAGTTCAGTAGCATAAGGGCAAATTCCAACCGGAAGTGTTATGCCCGACTCCCTTCGAAGGGCAGAGCCATTGAAGTGGGGACATTGAAGGGAGCAGGGCACTTGCTGATTAGCTGTTCTTATGACAGAAATGTCTTATTATTGCAAAATATCTGTTGCAAATAAATATATTTATAGAATCGCCCATGTAATGTTTAAATAAGTTTCATAAAAAAAGAAATGTGTTAGGTAATGCAGGGTCCAAAGAGGATCCTGCACATTTTAAAGTTCAGAGCATAGAAATACACACACACACACACACGGACGCACGCACGCGCGCGCACGCACGCGCACGCACGCACGCACGCACGCACACACACACACACACACACACACACACACACACACACACACACACACACACACACACACACACACACACACACACACACACACACACACACACACACACAAGGCTTGTGCAAAATTCAGAATTGGCCTCTATTCAATTCTTGAATTGGAATGACAGGAAGTGGAATTAAATTCATGGCAATTCAAAGAAATTCCACACAGTCACACAACAGAAAGAATGTGTTGAATCTCACATACATTCAGCATTAGGAAGGTTACTTTGGAAATTTAATTGCTTACTGTTATAAGTTACCAATTATAAATGTGGTTTGGATTACTTTATTTGAATTACTTTATCAAAGTAAAGCAATTTGTTCTGTGACTAGAGCTTTTAACATTCATTGCTGGGGGAAAATATTTCCTGTTACGGTAATGTAATCTGTACAAGTAGTTCAAACTAATATAATGTATAGAAGATGTAATGCAATCATATCTCACACATACTGTAAATCTTCATTGTTAAACACTTCACTTAAAATATCTATGGCTGTGTCCGAAATCTCCACTCAAACCACTATTCCCTAACCGCTATGGGGTAGGGAGTAGAGCACTATATAGTGAGCTCGCCAACATAATAGAAACACCACTTTCGGACACTACTCCATCGTCTCTCGGCGCCGTTGTTTACGGCATTACTGCCGCAAATTCGTATTGTTGCGCTGCTCTCCTTGACGCATATGTCCTTGACGTCCATCCGCCATTTTTACGATCAGCGCAATGCATGATGGTATGTAGGGCTTGGGTTAGTGACCATCGGTTGTACACTACTTTTCAAAATGCATTCTGGGATACATTGAGTGGACTATATAGGGTATAAGAATCATCACTATACATTCGGACAGCACTACAAAATGGCGAACTCACTATATAGTCCACTATATAGTGAGTAGTGGGAGATTTCGGACACAGCCTATATGAATTTCTTAGAATTTGTTTTGAATTGCAATTCTGCTTCCTTTAATTCAAATTCGAACTGTAATTCTAGATCCTGTTTTCGACATCAATTCAAATTCAAGAATTCAGGAGTCATTCTCAATTCAATTCTGAATTCTGCACACACACACACACACACACACACACACACACACACACACACACACACACACACACACACACACACACACACACACACACACACACACACACACACACACACACACACACACACACACACACACACACAAACACACACACACACACACACACACACACACACACACACACACACACACACACACACACACACACACACACACACAGGCTATTTAAACTATTATTATTTTTACATAAAATATTTGTGTGTGTGTGCGTGCGTGTGTGTGTATTTCTCTGCTCTCAACTTTAAAATGTGCAGGCTCATCTCTGGACAGAAATTTTTATAAGATAAAAGTTACTTTTAAATAATTTAATGTTGTAGAATTAGGAAAATTATTTAGGGCTTTTATTAATAAAATAAACGAAATATTACCAAAATAAAAGTAAAATAAATTTTTTTAAATAGACTATACATGGTGGAAAAAATACACTGACTAATTCTGACAACAAGAAATCATGATTGTCAGCTATAAGAGCTGTATCTTACAGAAAATATTATATTATTATGGTCTGTAACATCTTGTGATCCATGACAATCAATAACAAAATATTAGAATAATAAAAAATACAACCATTTGAAAATAACATATTTGGACACCATATGTACCTGCAATCATAGAATCACCCACATGACAAAATTGTGTGAAATATATCGTGAACAAAACCAAACAATTTGAATTGCTCTGTTTGTAAGGTCAGTGTCGCATGCAGGCTACCGTTCGCTAACGGGCTTGTGGAAGGCCCTTCATGAAGGCATCTAGTTGTTCACTTTCGTTTGGAACCCGAAATTTCATTCATCATCCGAACAAAAATGAAGATATGTTTTGATGAAATCTGAGAGCTTTCTGCCCCTCCATTGGTAGCACAGTCAAGGTCCAGAAAAAAATGTGCAGTTTACATCCAGATTCACACAGTGACTATTTTTACATAAGATTCAAAGCAAAAAGGTTTGTGAGATAATCTGTTTAAATTCTCTTTCTGGGCAACATTCTTTTAATAATCCCAAAAATTATTTATTTATTTTGTTACTTTTACAGAAACTTATAAATGCTTTACATTGTGAGCCACACCTACCATGCATATGGAATGTCTTTGCAGGATGTCTCTTGTTGAATAGGGAAAGAAGGCTGCTTTATTGTGTGTAATTAAACCGGTTTGGCCACAGATGTTTTCCACATGTTCAGTCTCACAAGTTTAATACCATTATCAGAGCAAGGATCTCTGGCAGTGTCATTATTAAGGAAAACATCAAAATAAATTATTCTAATGTACACTTTATTTCTGCCCTTGCAGGTTCACTTTCTCAGCTGAATGGTAAGAGCTTTTCTCTTTCTTCAGATGTCGACATTAAGTCAAATAGTTAATGTATGCTAATGTGCACAATCTCTCTCCTCTCTTTCTCTCTCATAGTTTGTGGACAAGCCCCTCTAAACACCCGTATTGTGGGTGGTGTGAACGCCCCCGATGGGTCGTGGCCGTGGCAGGTCAGTCTGCACAGCTCTGGAGGTCATTTTTGTGGAGGATCCCTCATCAACAATGAATGGGTTCTGACGGCAGCTCACTGTTTACCTGGGTAAGATTCACATCAAAACAGGTTAAAAAAAATGTATTGAAGGTACTTGGTATATTGTTTTGTTCTTCTCACTTTCATGTACTCTGACTGTATCTAGTGTGACCATATCCAGTCTGCGTGTGTACTTGGGAAGGAGGACACAGCAAGGATCCAATGCCAATGAAGTCATGAGAACTGTGAGAACGAAAGTCGTTCACAGCTCTTACAACAGCAACACAAATGACAATGACATCGCTCTTCTGCGCCTGTCCTCCACCGTTACCTTCAATAACTACATTAGACCTGTTTGTCTGGCAGGCCAGAGTAGCGTCTTCAGTGCCGGCACCAGCAGCTGGATCACAGGATGGGGAGACATTCAATCTGGAGGTAGAAAACATCCATCAATTCACAACTTATAACATCAATAATTAGTAATCATTATATGTGTGTTTGTGTACATTCAGTGAGCCTACCTGCTCCTGGGACTCTGCAGGAAACTATGGTTCCAGTCGTGGACAACACTCGATGTAATACTCTGCTGGGTTCTGGAACTGTTACCAACAACATGATCTGTGCTGGTTTAACGCAGGGAGGCAAAGACACCTGCCAGGTACAAAAAAAACCCAACCAGATTATAAAATGACATTAGGAAAGTATGTAATGAAAAAGTGTGTACAGCTACTGCATAACATATAATGCACTTTAAGATCTACTCTATATTTCTGGGATTCACATTGCTCAATTAGTGTAAATGCTTGATGTTGAATAGTAGTAGTGTAAATATACATGAAACACAAAACGCTGTAGTGCTCCTGTGCGGCACAGGTTGACAGGTTAACTATCCCATCCTAATAAAAAAGTTGCAACTTAAAAAAAAACATCTCCTTTGTCTTGGTGATCGTCCCTCTCTGTAGGGTGACTCTGGTGGTCCAATGGTGAGTCAGCAGTGTACACGGTGGGTTCAGGCTGGTATCACCAGCTGGGGGTATGGCTGTGCCGATCCCAACTCTCCTGGGGTTTACACCCGCGTGTCTCGATATCAGTCTTGGATCACGAACAACATCGTTCAGAACCTGCCGGGATTTGTCACCTTCAACCCCCCAATCTCATGCTCCTCTGCCAGCCTAAGTAAAACTCTCTCTCAGACACCTACACACACATATATCCACTCAAAGCATACTTGTTTTATTAATGCTTGTTTGTATGCGCAGCCTCAACCTCTTGTAGGGGAAGATGCAACGAGAAGTACAACTCATCATATCGCTGCAACTGCAATACTAACTGCACGACAAGATGCTGCAGTGATTATAGACAGCGTTGTGCTGGTAAGTCCAATCACATCATTTTCATAATACACACAAAAAACACAAACATACTTCACTTTTAAAAGAGTTTTTGCCTTAAAAGCAAACTATCAAACCACGTGGCATCTGCAAACAAATGGTGCTAGTCACTTCCCCAGATTACTTTACTTTCTTGCAATTACTTTTAATTGACTGGTCTTGAGGTGCCTTAAAGTTTAAAAGTTAAGTAACTTGGCTTGCTGTCCTTGGATGAGGCTCGAACCTGAGGCTTGGCTTGGAGTTAAAAAAAAGGAGGGCTGCCTGAAGAATTTGTCAATGAGATGACACAGTGGCAGGAGCTGTCTGTTTATATAGTAGCTACGCTCGTAATGATGATTGATGGTACTGAATGTTTTAGGCTGAAATGTCTTGCTTTTAAATTTTTTTTTAGTTTAAAATAAATGCCACTTGCTTTGATATGTTTTATTATTTTATTATTCCCATTGTATTTGGTGGGCTATGTTTTATTGCCGCACATCATAACATGCATTAAACATAGGCTACATGTTGCATGTCCAAAAAGTAAAGACCAAAAGTAACTCTTTCTTGCTCCAACTCACTTTTGTTTTTGTGTCTCTGCAGTGTGAAGTATGTCATAACTCCCTGGATTATTCAAAAAAAGGCTTATAAGATCTTTATCTGCCTGTTCTGCCAGATATTTTACTTCAGCGCTGCTTTGGAAACGTTGCACAGTGCAAAAATTCTGTCAAAGATCTGCTGCACTGACTTCTGTTCAACATAAGTTTTAAAAACAGCATTTACCTCACTCCATTAGTAGAGTCTATTTTGACCTCTCTCTCTCTCGTTTTTCTCTCTTTCCAGTTGTAACCAGCTAGATTAATTATAGGCACTTGAAATGTTTTTTCTTCACTTAGCAATAATGACTTGGAATTTAAAATTGATTGTGATCGCAATAAATTTCTGATTACAAATAAGTGGGTTTTACTTTGAGTTTAAATAATTTTTATTATACTGAATTCTTGAACATATGTAATTATAACAATGTATGAGGATGTCATTGCTTTATCAGAATCATTAAATACTTCAAAACACAGTTTTAATGATGTCTTATAAACTAAATTTGGGAGGAACATCCCTCCACCTCACTATGGGGTTCCTATCCCAGCCAGGGATATGGGGAGTAGCTACTCAGTGTTCAGACCAAATTTTTAGCTCTGAGCTCAGGACAGCACGCCAGCATGCCCGAGAAACTCTTGCTTGTATATACTCTTGTGTACTTTATGTTCATTTTTCGTGCTTTCTTGTTGTTCGTGCATCATCTTCCATTTATTTTTTGCAAGACATTATTTTGCTTCGCTTATTCTTGCATTGCGTTTGTGCATTTTGGGGGCTGAGCAATGAAGGGAGGGGTGTGTTTGTTTGGATTGATTTAAAATTTCCACAGTGTTCAACAACTATTTTAAAATTGTATACTGAACCTTTAAAAGGATAGACTTGTTGTGGCAAAACTTCTGTTAAACACCATCACTGCGTAAGAGACACTCAGAGTCAAATTAATAAAAAGAGAAATATTTATTATTGCAAGAATAGGTCCGGTCGCCATCACAGCCGTTACCCTGTGAAGTGAGTGGCGCGCACCAGGAAGACATGAGACAGCCTTTATACTCTTTTCAAGGTTCCTCCTCACCCGCTGTACCTTTCACCCACTCAGATAAGGTCCCCACTGCTGTTCAGTTTCTACTTAAGGACACAAACTGGTACTGGAATAAACTAGCCAAATCTGACCATTCCTAAGGTCAAGAGGTCCTGTCCCATATATTCCTGAAACGTCACGCACAAGCACGTACACACATATATTTACACATTGAATAGGTTCTCTCTCTTATGATATCTGTTAGGAATAAATGACTATTAAAATTTCCACAACAATTCCCCACTTTTTATCATTATGATTACCCATAATCACAATAATAAACAAAAAGACAAATTTTAAGTCATATCATCACACTACTCTTCATCTCTGGTTTTCACATAACTGATCACTCTTCTTAAACATTTGCGAAATAACATATGGAAAAGTAAAAGATTAGGCTGTTTTTGTAAGGATAGTCCCTTAAATATTAGCAAGCAAGTAAAGAATTTTTCTGAAGCCGGGCTGAATGAATAGACACTGCAATCGCACTCTCGACCTTGATCGAGCCCTCAGTCACCTCAGTTAAACAAGAAATAGTGTACAGATTAGTTAGAAAAAAAACAAAACCATCAATTCACACTGGTTATTTCAACAGGTCATCAAAATACAAAGAATAAAAGTAGATTAAAATCCATCATCTCATAGCGGATAACCACAGTTTTTAACCCTCTGTTCATATCAAAAACATTCATAGGAAGAAAAAGAAAGAAAAACATACCCCAACAATTAATTCATTTGACTATAACTCCCACTACTTGTATCATCATCATCATCATTTGGATAAACTGTCATTTTTACCAATTTAACAAACATCCCTGGTCTGACCTGTCTCTGTATTGAGCTGGAAACACACAATATCGACAATCCTACCCCCGGAAACCTAACCCCCAGAGATTAATCAAACAATCCATCCATTTTCCTAAAATACTTTCTAATGAATCAGTGACCAATCAAATCTCGTTGGCGTGTCGGTCTGCTGAGGTTGGTTGGTGTAGTTTAAGGTGAGATGTTTGGACGGCTGTGTTGCAATCTCCATCCTTGCAACCTTGTTTGTGGAGTGGACCATTTCCTAGCTGCTGTCACCTGTGAATGGAGACCCTAAATATTTTGTTAGTGCTTGTCCAGCCGGTCGTCCTTCTGGTATGACCTGTGGAATTTTTACCATTTGTTTACTGATTATATTCATTATGAATTCCAAATTTATTCTCAACATTTGGCCAATTCAACAACCTGAAACATATTATCACCGGATAATGTATTGCTCACTTAATAGCACTCATTCAACTATTACATTAACATTCAACCCACTTTGCTCATGTCAACAACACAATATTTATACATTTTGGAACAGAATCATTTCTGTTTGCTGCAAACCATCCTGACATTCTGTGAAAGAAAATTTTTAAGTTATGCGCTGCACAGGTGCGGCCCCTCTGCATGTTCTGTAAAGAAAACCAAATGTTGAGGTTATTTTAAGATAGTAACATACACATAGATATTTTGTCTGCTGTGCTGCCGCGTCCTTCGCTGCCCACATCTGCCCTGGCGTTTCCTGTTGAAACAGTCCTGCAAATACATTTACAGAAAGCAAATTTTGTTTGGGATGGCCTTTTACCCAATTAAACCCAGTGTCCTCCCAACATATATTTTCCCTTAAATAAACATATTTTGTCAATCATTACCATCCCCTTTTGATGCACGACTCAAGTCGTGCATCAATTTACCATAATGGTGTTTGGATAAACAAGGTTAGCCATCAACACTGTCCTTCAGCCAAATTTCCTCCAGACATCTTTTGCTGTCTCTGAAACAAGATATTACATTCTTCACTTAAAGCCACAATCTGTCACGAACACACCCACACCTGACTCAGCGCCAGACACCTTCACTCCGCCCAATCGATCTGCTTCACCGGAATTCTGATCATCCTCACCTGTCACCACCACCTGCCAGCAATCTGCACTCATCTACCCTCCCTACTTAAGCCACCTCAGTTCATTCATTCTTTGTCTGGTCTCGTCTATACACACATGACTAACAGACTCCTGCCATTCGGTATTGAATGTACTTACCTGTCTGCATCCTGCCCTCCGGTCGTCATCTCGGTCTGGGTCCCGTTCCTCCGACGCCTGTCTTCAGCCTGTCCACAGCTCAGCCCCATCTGCATCAAGATAAGAGACTCTGGTTTACATCCATTCAACCCCATCAACAAAGACTCTGCTTTCAGTCACTCTCCTGCTCTTCCTGTCATTGACTTGTCAATAAACTAACTGAACTGAACCTTCTGTGTCTTCCGGCTTTGTGACAGAAGACCAGACCAACATGCTGCAACCAACGCCCACCACGACCGCCGCTGCTACTCCACCGTCTACCTCAACCATTCCACGGATCGTCTCATCCCCCCTCGCCACTTCCACCATGTCTGTTTCTTCGTCTGCCTCTGTAAGTCCCATGGCCCAGCCAGCGCCCTTCTCAGGCGAGGAGGGGGAGTGCAATGGATTTATGTTGCAGTGCGAGCTATACATGGAAATGAATCCTGGTAAATTCCCCACTGAACGATCCAAGGTAGCGTTTGTCATCTCCCTGCTCGGCGGACGAGCCCTTCGCTGGGCGCACGCCCTATGGACGGATCGTGGTCCAGTAACCCAAACCTTTTCTGCGTTCTCAGCCCACTTTCTAGAAGTTTTCTCTCAATCTGCCAATGCTATTTCAGTTCAAGATCAAATGTTCAGGTTAAAACAAGGAAAATCATCAGTTTCATCTTATGCTCTCCAATTTCGCACTCTAGCAGCCACCGTCGGATGGAATGAGTCGGCGTTGATTACTGCCTATCGACACGGATTAAATGCAGAGATCCGCTTACAGCTTGCAGTCTATGATGACGTCGTGGGTCTAGAGAACATCATCCAGCGATCCATTCGCATTGATCAACGCCGCACTGCTTGTCAGCTCGACAGCCCTGCACCTCCTCCTCCTCGCCCCACATCAGGCTATAGCCCTCCAGCACCAGAACCCATGGAAATCGGATCCAGCCATCTGTCTACCGCAGAACGCCATCGACGGTTTACTAACCAGCTGTGCTTGTACTGTGGGGCCGCCGGTCATCAACTTCTGTCATGTCCTATTCGTCCACCACGGCCGGCGGTGAGTACAGTTCGTCTTCCGCTACCCATTTCGTCAATGAAATATACTTCAGTGACCATCACTTACCATGAACGCTCTCTTACAGTCCAAGCGTTGATTGACTCCGGATCTGCGGGAAATTTCATCTCCCTATCCACTCTCCATCGTCTCCAAACCCATCGAAGAACCATTCCACACACCCTCCAAGTCCATTCCATCCTCGGAAAACCTCTGGGCCCCGGGCGAGTTCGACATCGCAGCCCGGATATGCTCATGCAGATCGGCAGCCTTCATCGAGAGAAAATCTCATTCTTGGTGCTGGAGGGCTCTACTGCTGGCATCATCCTGGGACGCCCGTGGTTGGAGGTCCATTCACCCAGCATCCAGTGGTCTACCGGGGAGATCTTGCAGTGGGGAGAGAACTGTTTCCACCACTGTTTACAGCCCGTACAGAAATCCTCACCGCCTTCACTCACTCCAGTACCAGAGGTTCCCGTAGCCTCCACTTCTGTGGAGAGCCCCGCCACTCACCTCCAACCTGATATCCCTCCTCCGTATCGGGCGTTCCAGGATGTCTTCGACAAACAACTGGCTACCACCTTACCACCTCACCGGCCATGGGACTGTGCGATCGACCTGCTGCCTGGAGCGGTGCTTCCGCACGGTAAGATCTACCCGTTGTCCATCCCGGAACAGAAGGCCATGGAGGAGTACATCAAGGAGGCACTACAGCAAGGCTATATCCGTTCTTCAACTTCCCCTGCCGCTTCTAGTTTTTTCTTCGTTGGGAAAAAGGACGGAGGCTTGCGCCCCTGTATCGATTACCGGACACTCAATCAATCCACTGTTAAGTTCCGTTATCCCCTTCCTCTGGTCCCGGCGGCTCTAGAACAACTTCGAGGTGCCCACATGTTTTCCAAACTCGACCTACGGAGCGCATACAATCTGATTAGGATCCGTAAAGGTGACGAGTGGAAAACCGCATTCATAACACCAGCAGGACACTACGAATACCGGGTTATGCCCTTCGGTCTGTCTATATCACCTGCTGTATTCCAAGGCTTCATGAACGAAATCTTCCGTGACTATCTGAATCAGTTTCTCATCATTTATATAGATGACATTCTCATCTACTCAGCCAACCTGTCAGAGCACATCCATCATGTTCAACTGGTCCTCCAACGCCTGAGAGAACATCACCTCTACTTGAAGCTGGAAAAGTGTGAATTCCATCAATCCACCATACAGTTCCTGGGCTATGTCATCACTCCTCATGGTATCACCATGGACCAGAGAAAGGTGGACGCTGTCATCAACTGGCCACAACCCACCACCCGTAAAGAGCTACAACGATTCCTGGGATTTGCTAATTTCTATCGACGCTTCATCAAAGGTTTCAGTCAGATCAGCGCACCTATCACATCACTACTCAAACATGGGGCCAAGTCTCTGTCCTGGACGCCGGATGCCATCAACGCCTTGGAAATACTGAAGAGGACCTTCAGTACCGCTCCTACCCTCATCATTCCAGATCCAGATCTCCCCTTCCTTGTGGAAGTTGACGCCTCCACTTCAGGGGTAGGAGCTGTCCTTTCCCAGCGGCAGGGGAACCCACTTCAACTCCATCCATGTGCCTTCTTCTCCAAGAAACTGTCCCCGGCGGAGCAGAATTATGATATCGGCAACCGGGAGCTATTGGCGATCAAACTCGCCTTGGAAGAATGGAGACACTGGCTGGAGGGAGCACAACACCCCTTTGTAGTCATCACAGATCACCGTAACCTGGAATATCTCCGTGAAGCTCGACGGCTCAACCCTCGCCAAGCCCGGTGGGCGCTCTTCTTCACTCGCTTCAATTTCACCGTCACTTACCGCCCTGGATACAAAAATATCAAAGCCGATGCCCTGTCCCGCCAGTCCCAACCGGACTCCAGTCCGTCTGTTCCTGAGACCATCCTCCCTCCAGCCATAGTGGTCAGTCCCATTCAATGGAGCTTGGACGACCACATCGCCGAAGCCACCCAAACTGAACCTGCTCCGCCGGGAGGTCCTGAGGGACAGATTTATGTACCATCTCGACTACGTCTGTCCCTCATGGACTCAGTTCATACCTCCCCGGGCTCTGGACATCCAGGCAGCCACCAAACCCTCTCGCTCGTACAACAACGCTACTGGTGGCCTAATATGGTCCAGGATATCTCCCGATATGTCAAGAGCTGCTCAGTCTGCGCCATGTCCAAAGTGCCCCGCCGACTCCCAGAAGGGAAACTCATGCCACTGCCTTTACCCACTCGACCCTGGTCTCACCTAGGAGTGGACTTCATCACCGACCTACCTGTTTCAGACACCCATACCTGCATCCTTGTGGTAGTAGACCGTTTCTCAAAAGCCTGTAAACTCATTCCACTCCCCGGATTACCCACCGCCTTTGAGACTGCTGAGGCACTATTCCAACAAGTGTTCCGTCACTTCGGTACCCCCGAAGATATTGTATCTGACCGAGGACCCCAGTTTATCTCTCGTGTCTGGAGATCCTTCTTCAACCTCCTGGGAGTCACTGTCAGCCTCACGTCCGGATACCACCCGCAGTCCAACGGCCAGACTGAGCGGAAAATCCAAGAAATCGGGAGATATCTGCGGTCTTACTGCCATGACCACCAGGACTGCTGGAGTCGCTATCTACCGTGGGCCGAGTATGCGCAGAATTCGCTCCGCCAATCCACTACCGGCCTCACCCCGTTCCAGTGCATACTCGGTTTCCAACCTCCATTATTCCCCTGGTCCGGAGAACCTTCTAGCGTCCCAGCAGTCCATCACTGGTTCCAGACGAGCGAGAGGGTCTGGGACTCAGCACATGTCCATCTTCAGCGGGCTGTCCGGAGACACAAGAACCAAGCCGATGCTCGACGATCTTCAACACCTCAATACCAACCTGGGCAATTGGTATGGCTCTCGACTCAGAACATGCGTCTCCGGCAGCCCTGTCGTAAGCTGAGTCCCAGATACATAGGTCCGTTCGCAATACAGAGGCAGATCAACGAAGTCACTTACCGGTTATCACTCCCTGCTCACTACCGAATTTCACCATCCTTCCATGTGTCTCTACTCAAGCCTTACACTAATCCTCTCACTCCTTCTTCCTCAGGGCCTGGTGCTGAAGTCGTGCCTCCTCCTCCCGCGGACCCTGAGGACGATAACATCTACCAAGTCCATGAGATCCTCGACTCTCGACGACGGGGAGGCCACCTAGAATACCTTGTCGACTGGGAGGGCTTTGGTACCGAGGAGAGGTGTTGGGTTCCTCGGGAGGACATTCTGGACCCCACTCTTCTTCAGGACTTCCACTCCGCCCATCCCAATCGCCCAGCACCCAGAGGCCGTGGTCGTCCCCGTCGTCGGTCATCTCTGCCAGCTGGAGCTGGCCGTGGAGGAGGGGGTACTGTCACGAACACACCCACACCTGACTCAGCGCCAGACACCTTCACTCCGCCCAATCGATCTGCTTCACCGGAATTCTGATCATCCTCACCTGTCACCACCACCTGCCAGCAATCTGCACTCATCTACCCTCCCTACTTAAGCCACCTCAGTTCATTCATTCTTTGTCTGGTCTCGTCTATACACACATGACTAACAGACTCCTGCCATTCGGTATTGAATGTACTTACCTGTCTGCATCCTGCCCTCCGGTCGTCATCTCGGTCTGGGTCCCGTTCCTCCGACGCCTGTCTTCAGCCTGTCCACAGCTCAGCCCCATCTGCATCAAGATAAGAGACTCTGGTTTACATCCATTCAACCCCATCAACAAAGACTCTGCTTTCAGTCACTCTCCTGCTCTTCCTGTCATTGACTTGTCAATAAACTAACTGAACTGAACCTTCTGTGTCTTCCGGCTTTGTGACACAATCTCATCTACTCAACAAATATTTGAGGGGCAAAGGCCCTTAGTCTCACAGCTTATACCCGCTTTTCAGGCCTGTTGTTTGGTCTCTTAATTCAGTCATCTACAAACATTTTCAAAGTCATCAATTGTTTCTGTCAAGTCAGGTCGTGGTGTACAGACAGACAGTCAAATAAAATTCTTCTCCTTCTGCTTACAATAATCATAATTTTTAGGGGCTCTCTTGATAATTTCATGTTGACTTAGCCAATATGTCACTTTGTGTTGCCATCAAATCTATAACATTTTCATTTATCTCAGCCCATGCCAGATTGTGATCTACAACTCCACAATTCCAATTTACACAAATACTTAAACTGATCCAGAACGTAATTCAAATCAACATCATAAAAGACAAAAGTAATTAATACCAGACAGAGCTTGATGACCAATCAATTTAAAGCTCGTCCTATGTTCTGTATCATCTTTTCATCGGATCCACTCACAATTATCGCCTTCTTTAAAATTTGTCATTTGCCTTAACCCATCTGTAATGATGAAACAATATACTCACTATTCAGGCGGAATATTAGTAACCCAAACTAATACATACAAGATATAAAGTGCTGTCACCATCACACACACTCATACTAGACACACATATCTTACCTGCTCATTTTCAATGTTCACTTTTCTTTATATTATTGCTAAAAAGATATAAATTTTAAATAAGATTTAAAACTTCACATTTTCCTGTAGCTTTTGCCTAATTTTACATGGTCTCTTAACTAGTTCCAAAGCATTTCTGTTCATTATTCATTAGATTTTTAGACAAGTCAGCTGGGTTGTTTTGCTTTCATTATCATTATTTAGCTTCGGCTTGCTCTAGCAGGCTGATAACAGAAAGACAGACACAGTTACCATCCCTTCCTCCACTCAAGAAGTCTCTCTCACTATAAACAAATAATATTTTCAACAGCCTCCTAAAATTGTAATTTAGACAGAATGCAATATTAAATTAATCACTAACCTTTTACCATTAAAGGTTGTTATCCAGACTTTTCTCAAATCAAAAGCTGTCTTCATCTTCAGCCACCACCATGTCTAACAACCTTCAGGAGTTTTAACTATGTTATAAAAATATTAGTTCAAAATCATCCGTGAGATTTGTATCTCTATATAACCTGAACCCTTTTAAAATGTTTAATTAAAAACACAATCATCCTTTTAGTTACTTTTATACATTTTGCAACTCACATTTGTCATTATTATCCATAATTTTACATCAAACTGTATTCACTTTCTTTTCAAAGGATTCACTTTAAGACTTCAATCTTTTGACCTTGTTTTTATCTCTTATTCTTTCTCAGACGAAAATGTTAATATCGTCATTTAAACACTGATCTACTTTCAAACCCACATTAATACCAGAAATGTGTCACTATCACATTTTCAAACACCTTCTCGGTGGGCATTTACAGTTACATGTTAAATGGTCCTGTTGACCACAAAAACACTTTCTGTCATCTGGTGAATTTGTTTCAGCCTCAACTACTGCATCACACCCTTGAAGTAGGGTTGTGACGGTGAGGATTTTTTCACACCGGTTAATCGACGTGTGACAACACTGGTAATACCGGTATCACCGGCAGGGGGCTTTTAAATCGCTAATTTAAAGACAAATGTAAAATGCGTGCTTTTGCACGGGCATGCATAATGGTGGTTGTGCGGAGCAACACTGTTTTGTAATTACCGCTAATTTGAAAACGAAACTATTTTTTTTACATCGCTTATAAAAAGCTGGTGCAGCAGTGTGCACATCCCTTTTAACTTATACATTAGCGTCAATTCATCCTTCACAGGGAGTTTGATGCAATCTGACAAATCCAAATCCACCATTTTTGTCCGACAAAGCAGTCAGCTTGTCTTTACCTGAGGCAATCTCTCACGACACATTAGAGCCACAAAACGGTAGGCTAGGCCTATTTATTGTTTTCTTTGACTGACCAAATTTGAAAGTTGAGACTTTGTTTCATATTAAATATTACCTGCTCGGTCCTCTCTGTCAGCACGTTGTCAGTGTCCTTATAGGCTACGTGAGTTGCACGTATAAAATGAAGTTCAGGAACAACCTCGATCCATCAGGAAACGCCATATAGGTCGATGAATTTCACTGCACTTCATGAAAAGTTTTTCTTTTGCGTGAATAAGCCGTTCGCCGGAGATGTGTTAAAGATAGCGGAGTGCATTCATGATTATTAGGCTACCGGTATAATAATCCTCCTGGCTCCGGGTCTGAGTGAGTCATTCTCTTACCTTTGTTCTTTGATTAACTTTAATGACACTTTAAGACTGCTGACGAGACGCGATCGACATGCGTCCCATTTTCTCACAAATCTCTAATTTAAGATTTTATTTAAATCATTTAAGACTGCTCTTATGAGGACACGAGACAAAACTGACATTTTGGCATAATTTGTGTGTGTTATATGGTTTGTTCAAGCCCGAAAGAGAACTCTGCACGCGCGTCTTTTCTGTGGGTCGCGCGCACGCCTGTGTGTGTGTAGGCAGGACAGCGCGCTCTCTTTAGTCTTGTCGCACTTAATATCATTCACATTAATAAGAGCATGATCATACAACGGTAGTCAACGGGTGACAGAAAAAAACTGATACTGCGTAGGCCTAATTGCGTTAAATATATAAATATATGCCCATGTTTTTTTTTTTTTTCCGCGGTGTCGCGGTGGACAAGTGATGAAACCGGTGTTGCGCCTGAACACCGGTAACACAGACTACTGTAGCAAGCCTACCTTGAAGCAGTGTGTCCCATTCAGGAATGCAAACAGAGTCACTGATAAGCAGTTCTCTGTATACTTTTACAGTCCACCAGTGGCAGATACAACAATAGCCGAATCATAATCGTCATCATTATTATTGGCACAACATTAATTCTCATAAGCTGCATGGAAATGCTCATTATACTAATTACAGAACAAGTACATATCTAACATCAGAAAGCCGGGCTGAATAAGCAAACACTGCTGCTGTACCCTCAGCATAGCTGAACCCTCAGTCACTCCTCAGATATTAAATACAGACATTGTCTACAATCATAAACAGCAGGATATGCATTCGTTTTTTATAAAACTATAATTTCCAATTCCTTTCATAATAAACGAAGATGGATGGTAAATCCATTCCTTTCACTACCCCCATTATAGACCATATAGATTCATTTTTCAAAACACAATGAATGTCAAACCAAAACTAAACATAAATTCAATCTTTATTTTACCATTAAAATATAGAATTGTTCCCCATTCTGCTTAAAACGTTCTTCATATCATGTTAATCCCTGTCAATCATACAATGCCTTATTTTATTCTAAAACTGACTTTTCATACCATTTAAACAGTTAATTTGACTTCCATAAATTCTGTCAGACATTTTATTTTCATCACTTTATAGTTTTCTACTACATTTCTTCTCAATCTTTCCCTACATGCCAGTTCCTTCTGTATACTCTCCTTTCTTTTCTCAAACATGCCAGTTCCTTCATTATCTAACCAGTACATGATTGTTTGCACAATCCCCACACAAACATATCTCACACACCAACCTTCTTGTTTTTTTTTTCCTCTTCCCGCTTCCACCAAATCTCTCACTTACAGTTCCCTCTATTTCACACAGACAGCCTTATTGCTGCTTGCTATTTCAATCCTTATCATATAAATTTAAGTTCTATAGTCATCTAATGTCATGCATCCATTTACTGGATGAAGAAGTAAAAACTTTATTTCTCCAGGCAGTTCGACATTTTATCTTCGAACCAACAATCCATTATATGTTCACTTTTTTTTTTACACACATGTTGAACCCAGCCACAACAACCTTTTGTCCCGCTGCCCTGTTCAACTGATTCTCGCACACTCTCAGTCTAGTTGTGTTCAGTGCTCCCTCCCTGGGGAAATCATGGTATTTTATCAGGTTTTTTTTTCAATGTCTAACATTTATTTTCACCCATACTTTTCCTAATTTTACAGAAAAGCGGTGTATCAAATTTGGCATGCTTGCCCTGAGATTTTCCCATAGTGGCTGTTTCTGTTACTCTGTGGATTTTCCGTTCGACGCTGCGTCTAATAATCTGTTGGACGTCTCCACCAGATCTGATCCCGTCACCCCAAATCAGAGAGGGCGCACTCAGTGCTCCTTGCAGATCGATTAACTCCCAGTAAACTGCTACATGAAGATCCCCTGATTCTACAAAACCGTCACCTTTGACTTGCTTTACAGAACGCACTTCACGCAGTTAGCCCTACTGCATTAACCCTGACCCGCCCGTAAGTCTCAATTGACCCCAATAAACTGCTGCACTAAGATCCCCTGATTTTACAAAACCGTCACCTTTTGACTTGTATTGCAAAACGCACTTCGCACAGTTAGCCCCTATTGCATCAGTACTCTTGACTTACGCCACAGAAACGAACAGACCCAGCCGCTATGGCTTTACTCACAAATTGAAAAATATTTTAGCCCAAAAGAAAATATTTTAGCCGTCTCTTACCAGAGATGTCTTGAGTTGCCACGGGTTCGTTTTCATCTGATTCCAGTGGAGCTTCTCCTGGCCCTGAAAGCGGTCGGCCTCTCTCTCTGAAACTTACGAGGTAGAGCTGGAACTGCTCAGTCCAGGTGGCCAAACACCGTCCGCTCTCAGGTCCAGAAGGCACATCCAAGGAATCCCACTTCTCTGACACCAAATTGTTGTGGCAAAACTTCTGTTAAACACCATCACTGGGTAAGAGACACTCAGAGTCAAATTAATAAAAAGAGAAATATTTATTAATGCAAGAATAGGCCCGGTCGCCATCACAGCCGTTACCCTGTGAAGTGAGTGGCGCACATCAGGAAGACATGAGACAGCCTTTATACTCTTTTCAAGGTTCCTCCTCACCCGCTGTACCTTTCACCCACTCAGATAAGGTCCCCACTGCTGTTCAGTTTCTACTTAAGGACACAAACTGGTACTGGAATAAACTAGCCAAATCTGGCCATTCCTAAGGTCAAGAGGTCCTGTCCCATATATTCCTGAAACGTCACGCACAAGCACGTACACACATATTGTTGAAGATGTATGTACATTAATGGACTGGTTTGTCAACATCTCATCCTCAACCTCGATCAGAAGGTTTGTAAGCAAAAAGTTCATGACAGCTTCAGTTCCCAAGCATTGATTTATTCCAATAAATCCACAAGTAGTTTGTTTGTAACATGTAGGTTTATGAGTGTGGTTTCAGAAATGAATAACAATGAATAAATTGAATAAACATAGAATATTTAACAATGCTGGTATATATATATATATATATATATTGTCATAATAAAGCAATACTAACTTTGGGAATTGCAGTATTAAATGAAAGTAAACAAATGACCACTAGGCAGGGCTCTTGCTCCAGTAATAGAACAGAGTCACAAGATCTGGTGCTAAACAACTTCAAATGGGCCTACTCGTGATAAAACACATAGGGTGTATTCACACCAGGAAAGTCCGATAGTTCACTTGCTTTAGTCCGGACCAAATAATTTTTTTTTTTTTTTTTGGTACGGTTCGCTTTCACACTGCTCTTTTTGCAAGTGAACCAAAATTTGTAAACAAAACCACACGTGTGCTAAGGTCGTCCATTCATTGGACAAGGATTCTCAAGTAGGGAAATCAGGAAGCGCAAAAAATGGCTCAGCATGGAGATATTTCGTACTGCAATATTTGAGGAGCTCTTTTCCAAAACGCGATAAATCCATTTCAATAGTTTTCAGGAAAATTATATTTTTTTACCTAGACCCACACATCTTGTGAATATTCAATTTATCTTGTTAAAATGTTTTTTTTCCCTCAGTCTGAACATGTTGAACAATGATTATAAAATCAAACAACAATATTGTTGATGATAAATGATGATAAAGTAATTTTTTTTTCTTCAAAACGCTATAAATCCACAAAAAAAAAAATGGATGATTTTGCCCACTTAAGTTTTGTTTTGTAGAAAGCCTTTCTTTAAAGTGAATTTCGTTTTGTATAAATTGTATCTTAATTTTAATAATGTTTTCATCAACCAATTGCCTGGATTTAATAAATAAGAAGCAAATAGACAATATAATCATGACATGGAGGCGCCGCCGCCGTCACTTGCATTCCACGCGAGCTGGAGCGCATCTCATCATAAATTAACCGAAATTCAGCGTAGCCTATGCTTCACAGCAGACATGAGAAATATATCTATATAGAAAGCTTGAAATGTCTTTAAACGAAACAATTAAAAACGAAAATAAATAGCCTACTCTCTGATTATGTAATCCATTACACGCATTTCTCTCTATAGGCGCGTTCACTACAGAGATGCTGATCGTCAATTTCATATTTGCAGACACTGACACACAGAAAACAGTTGATTAATAAAAAATAAAATAAAAAATTCGATTTTCGAACGATATTCGACTTTTGCTCCTTGATCGTCGAATGCCATTTTTGGCAGAAATTATAATATAGACAGAAACCTTTGGCAGCAGCATCTACCCCCAGGTGTAGGTCTCACTGGCTCATCAAGGCCATCAAAAGTATTATCACCGTTTAAAGCACTCATTTTGAGGAATTAATGAACATAAACAAACCTCTGTTCAGCGCGCCGATGTTGGATTGCGTAGAACGCTCACTGATGTCTGATTTGTCTAGAGAGGATTTTTATCGCGTTTAGGCGAAAAATAGGTTTGGCGCTTATCGCGGTTTGGAAAAGAACTGCATATCTTGCAGTACATTTTAAACAAGGAAATATAGTGATTTGGCATGAAACATTGATGGAGCAGTGAATAGGTTCAGAACACAGCAAAATGACATGACAAACTGAAATTTTTTTTTTAAATGTCGTTTATCGCGTTTTGGAAAAGAGCTCCTCATTTGTTCTTTTACTAATTTTGTGTTATTCTGTACAAACGCAATATGAAGAAACTAATGAGTATCATATGATACAATGTCATCTATACGATGTTGTAATTCGGATTTTGAGAAGACGACGATGTGCTGCAAGACGGTTCCGGCGGAGAGAACATGTTCTCATGTGCGCCTTGCTGACAGTGGCACTGCATGCGCAGAAGACGGATAAGGTATAAAGTTTTCATTCATGGAGAGGGGCTATGTTCACAGATTCAAATATGAGATTCTTATTGTATATACTGCTAACGAGTGATGTCAATGTTAACGTTTGCGATACAGTTTGTCCAGTTTAACGCAGCATCATCCTTGTACCTATTGTAACTATCTTTACATTATATGAACTGCAAAAGCTTTGTTTGCATCTATGCACGATTAGACTAAAGAGAACGCTCTGTATGTGAATGTCCTGATGCACACTCATTCATTAATTCCATTACAATGATGCACACACGACGCGCAGAAAGACGCGCAACAGTATCGTGTGGCCAGACAGCACGCCGGAATGGAATGTAGTAGGCTACAACAGATCTTTCTTGCAATAGGCTCTAGGGCTGGACCAGAATATTCGATTATTCGAATATTCGTTTGGTGGGTTGGTATTCGATTTGAAAATGTGACATTCGAATATTTGTTTTTGTTTTGTTTTTGTTTTTTGCAAACCTGGCATCCCCCTCAAAACGGTTCTCATTCGCGCTTGAATATGTTTTACACTATAAAATCTGGTGAAATACAATACTTTATGTAGTATTAGGTTCTATACGGTAGTATTGGAGTCCATAGGAAATGTGTGGAACATATATTGAGTGTGTTACGGTACTTGTGTTGAGTTAATAAAGGTTATCAGAAGATATGGCTGGTGGTCGTGTCGTCCTCCATAAGAAAGGTTATCGTTGTACCTATTAAACAACTGAACATGGTGTCAGAAGTGCAGAAATAGCAGATTGTTCGTGAGTAACAAGTTGTGAAGTTAGTTTCAGTTTCGTTTCGTTTGGTTAACTGGACAAGTTAGCGGCACCATCATGAATCAGTTTCAAGTTTCTCCGCCGGAAAAATTCACGTTTAAAGCGGATGACTGGTTGAAATGGATAAAACGTTTCGAAAGATTTCGTGTTGCGTCAGGATTGGAGACGCAGGCTGATGAAAATCAAGTTAATGCCTTGATCTACATGATGGGTGAGGAAGCTGAGGACATATTGACTTCACTGCATTTAAGTCCTGAAGAAGCGTGTGACTACGAAGTGGTAAAGAACAGACTAAACGATCACTTTGTAGCTCGCAGGAACGTGATTTTTGAAAGGGCTAAATTTAATCAGCGGCAGCAAGAAGTGGGTGAGTCTGTGGATCGCTTCATAACGGAACTGCATTGTCTAGCCGAGCACTGCGGATACGGAGATTTGCACGATGAGATGGTGAGAGATAGACTCGTCGTGGGTCTGACAGACAAAAGGCTGTCAGAACAGTTACAACTGGACCCTGAACTTACACTTGAGAAAGCCGTCGTACGAGTTCGACAGAGTGAGCAGGTAAAAAAAAAAAAACAAGAGATACTCAAGTCAAACTTCAAAGGGGAAATTTCAAATGAACAGTTGGATAGTGTGCAGGCTAAACAGAACAGTTATATGAAGTCTAAACTGTTGAAGTCACAATATGGACAATTGGCAAAGAAAACTCCCCAGGAAAGACCTAAAAAGGGGTCATTTTGTAAAAGATGTGGAGACACAAAGGGCCATAATCTGCAGCAATGCCCAGCGAGAGATGCAATGTGCAATCGTTGTCATAAGAAGGGACATTATGCTAGGGTGTGCAAATCAAAGAAATTGTACGAGGTGAATATAGCCGCGCTAACTGAGGGGACCAATGAGGATATAGCATTCCTTGGCACAGTAACGGCTAATGTGGAAGGAAGTCCATGGATGACTGACATAAAAATTGACAATTTTGATGCAGTGTTCAAAATTGACACTGGAGCTGATGTTACAGTTGTTCCTGTGATGCTGTATAACCAAGGCCAGTTCAACCAGCTGAAACATCCAGGAAAAATTCTTCAGGGGCCAGGTGGAATGTCACTGAAGGTAAAAGGGAAATTCACAGCGACCCTCAGCAAGAATAATAAATGCTCAAAACAGGACATTTATGTTGTTGAAGGATTGTACATGCCATTGCTAGGCCGACCAGCAGTCGCAGCACTTCAGCTGGTAGCCAGGCTGGATGATGTCAGCTTAATCACAAAAGATAGAGTGGAAAGGGAGTTTCCAAAACTCTTCAGTGGTTTAGGCAAAATGGAGGGTGAGTACAGCATTGTGCTGATGCCAGGAGCAAAACCCTTTTCTTTTTCAACACCTAGGCGTATTTCCCTCCCTCTCCTACCAAAGGTGAAGGAAGAATTATACAGAATGGAACAGCAAGGGGTCATTTCAAAGGTGGAGGAGCCAACTGAATGGTGTGCTCCCATGGTCGTGGTGCCAAAGCGGACGGGGAAAGTGAGAATTTGCACAGATCTCACTGAACTGAATAAGTCAGTTATGAGGGAAAAACATCCTCTCCCCTCTGTAGAGAACACATTAGGACAACTTGCAGGCGCCAAAGTGTTTTCTAAGCTTGATGCCAATGCGGGCTTTTGGCAGATTCCACTTTCTAAGGAATCTTCTTTACTCACCACCTTTATAACTCCATTTGGCCGATACTGTTATAATCGCCTATGCTTCGGAATCTCCTCTGCACCAGAGCACTTCCAAAAACGCATGTCAAGAATTGTTGAGGGACTGGAAGGAGTTGTGTGTCAGATGGATGATGTACTCGTGTGGGGATCAACACAGATTGAACACGACGAGAGGCTGCGGAAGGCGCTCTCAAGACTTCAGGAAGCAGGAGTCACACTCAATGAGAAATGTGAGTTTTCCAAGAAGAAAATTAAATTTCTCGGACAAATCATCGAGGCATCAGGGGTGAGTGCAGACCCAGATAAGGTGGAAGCAATAAAAGCCATGACACAACCACGTAATGTTAGTGAATTGAGGCGGTTTTTGGGAATGGTCAACCACCTTGGTAAATTCTTACCACATATGACTGATAAGACACAACCACTCAGAGATTTACTGAGAAAATCCAACATGTGGGTCTGGGGGTCACAACAGCAAGAGGCCTTTGAGAAAATCAAAGAGGAACTGACAACACCTCCAGGTTTGGCACTGTATGATACAAACAAGGACACAATTGTTTCTGCAGATGCCTCTTCATATGGGCTGGGAGCTGTTCTCCTTCAGAAGCAAGCAGACAACATATGGAAACCTGTGGCGTATGCTTCAAAGTCTCTCAGTAGTACGGAACAGTGATACGCGCAAATTGAGAAGGAGGCGCTGGCCTCCACATGGGCTTGTGAGAGGTTTGCTGAGTTTCTCATTGGGAAAACATTCCACATCGAGACGGATCACAAACCCCTAGTTCCTCTGCTTAGCTCAAAGAAGTTAGATGAACTCCCTCCACGTATTCAGCGGCTTCGTATGCGTCTGTTGAGGTTCTCATACACCATATCGCATGTGGCTGGGAAAAACATAGCAACAGCAGATGTGTTGTCTAGAGCTCCCATAAGCAGTGTGGCAGAAGGGCTTTCAGAAGAAGACATCAATTTGTATGCTGATTCTGTCATGGCAAGTTTACCGGCTACAGAAAAACGACTAAGAGAGATACAAGAACACCAAGACAATGATTCAATACTCCAGCAGTTAAAGAAATACTGTGTGGAAGGATGGCCAGACAAATTCTCCATAGACAAAGCTTTCCAGCCTTATTTGTCCTTCTCAGGAGAACTTTCTGTTCAACATGGTCTATTATTGAATGGAATCAGGATTGTAATTCCAACGTCCCTCCGAGCTGATATACTGAAGAAACTGCATGAGGGACATCTTGGTGTAACAAAGTGCAGAGAGAGAGCTAAACAGTCAGTTTGGTGGCCAGGGCTCAGTAAAGAGTTAACAAAAATGATTGAGTGACACATGATTGAGTGACAACTGTGACACATGTGCACGTGAGAGAACAAATCTCAGAGAAACAATGCTGCCTACTGAATTTCCAACCAGGCCATGGTCCACAGTAGGAGCAGATCTGTTTCAAAAAGACAACAAGCAGTACTTGGTCATTGTGGACTACTTTTCTAGGTTCTTTGAAGTTGCCAAACTGACGTCGACGACTTCTGAAGCAGTGGTTGAACACTTCAAATCCATTTTTGCACGTCATGGAGTCCCAGAGGTGGTGCGCTCGGACAATGGGCCACAATTTGCTTCGGAGTGTTTCCGTGTGTTTTCACAGGACTGGGGTTTCAACCGTGTCACGTCGAGTCCTCATTTTCTACAAAGCAACGGGGAGGCGGAGAGAGCCGTGAGGACAATCAAGAACCTCCTTAAAAAGTCAAGTGATCCCTACATGGCACTTATGGCTTACCGAGCATCTCCTCTTTCCAATGGATACAGTCCTGCCGAACTCCTCATGGGAAGGAAAATAAGGACACTAGTTCCTATGATTCCGTCTCAGCTCAGTCCAAAGTGTGCAGATTTGGAAATGCTGAAAAAGAAAGAACTGACATACAGACGTAAACAGAAACAAAATTTCGACCGAAGACACAAAGCACATGACTTGACGCATTTGCAACCAGGTGAACATGTCTGTGAACATGTCTGGGTCAAAGACACTAAGGAAAGGGGTACTGTTGTGTCTACTGCTGGCACACCCAGATCTTACCTTGTTGAGACACCCAGAGGTACATTGAGGAGAAATAGATTTCACCTCTCACCAACTCCAGAAGCTCCTGTGTCGTCTGCTGATCTTCCAGACCTGACAGAGATAAGTGCATCTCCACTCTCTGCAAGATCAACTGTTACACCAGAAATCCAGAAGGTCTGCCAACAGACTTCACAATGTTCAAGACGTTATCCTTCCAGGGTTAGAGTTCCTCCTGGATATCTAAAGGACTTTGAATGTAGTTAGAAATGCCCGGGTAAATACTAAGTGGTCAGTGGGCAGAATAATCCACACACGCAGTTTAAGGTTTTGAGCAGTCTTTTACAGAATTGTTATTTTGTGAAGATAACTATTTCTTTATTTCAAGTTTATTTTGCTCCCCTAAAAGATGCAAAGAGAAAGAGCCTTATTTGGAAAGGGGGATGTAGTATTAGGTTCTATACGGTAGTATTGGAGTCCATAGGAAATGTGTGGAACATATATTGAGTGTGTTACGGTACTTGTGTTGAGTTAATAAAGGTTATCAGAAGATATGGCTGGTGGTCGTGTCGTCCTCCATAAGAAAGGTTATCGTTGTACCTATTAAACAACTGAACACTTTACATATAAATTCATTATAGCTACTTAATAAATAGATATTTGCGTCTTCTTGGACTACTAAAAGTGTTCCTGCAACGGGAGTATTCTCTGGCTAGAGCGCAGAACAGACTTTGTATGGACAGATGTGAATGCCTGAGCTTGTATTTTGGGTTAAGCTGCATTGCTTTGACATTGTGGAAAATAGAATAGGCTAATAGAAACAAAATATATTAAAATGTATTTAGTAATAAAATGTATACATGTATGTATTAGTGTGTTGTATATATCACTAGTGCAGTGTCCATTCTCGGAGCATATGAGATAGCATATCGGAGTCCATTCTCTGCTCACGTGAGGCGCTACTTCTTTATTTAAATCTACCCTACTTTGTCAGTAATTTGTTAGTGAGACTATTAGACTAGCCTACCTTATTAGAAAATAAGTTACAGACCTTAAGTTACAGAACTCGCCTGTCTAACTATATTGCACCAAATACACTGCACTCCCTTGTGAAGTCGTTTGGATGAACGGTTCTCGAAATAATAATCATGCGCTGATGATGATCATGCGCATTTTACATGCGCTTCAAGAGACACACACGCACATTTGCACACACGACACACGCAAGGTCTCTCCCTTTCTGTCGTGTGTGCGCTACACGGTTTGGAGCTTGCGAGCAGCTAGATTTCGGGAGATTTTAACACAATTGCGGGCATCAGGGAGCCGCTATCAATATGCGGGAGACTTGGGATGTCTGAGACGTAGCCTATTAGAGATTCCGAAGCTTCGAATATTCGATGTTAACCGTACCAGAGTTAGTTTGGAACCGTACCGAGACCACCTCTTCAGCTGGGTCTCGGTTCGGTTGTTTGGTCCGCATCCGAGTTCGATTGCTGTATTCACACCTGCCCAAAAGGTCCGCACCAAGGGGGTAAACGAACTAGAGTTCGATTCAATCGAACCAAACAAGGCAGGTGTGAATACACCCTTAAACAACACTCTCAAACTGTAAATAGAATACTAAATGATATATGGAGGAGCCTTTGTTAGATCTAGAAGGAAAAGAATGAAGGAAGGAGAACAAAATTTAGAATAACTTGAATAACTGTTACTGAATATACAATATTAAAAAATATATATGTAAACTACATATCAGACATATCAGGAAGACAATGAGCTGACTTACCCTAAAATTGATTTGTTGCACAAGGCCATATCTAAAATTGTTAGTTTCCAGCTTTTGTTTTCGTTCCTTGAACCGGTTCAGAGCCCTGCTTTCATCACAAACTGACTCAGTTATCTAAGTCTTTTATGAGTAATAATGGTTGCCATCTGACAATAAGTTGCCTTACATAATCATTCACTACAGCCCATTGTCTGTGTCTGAAAATAAAGGTCATTGTTGTGGTTTTTAAGCAGTATGGTTTTTTCCTTATGCATGTGTTATACCTGTAACGTACGGACAGAGGCGGTCGGATCCAAGTGCAGCACTTTATTTCAAACTTAAATACAAGCAGACATGAACTTAGGCAAACAATTAAACAAGGGGCAATCCAGTAACTCGTGGTGATAACAGGCTTAGGTCGAGGCAGGCAGCACAGGTTCAAGAACAGTCCAGTAAACAGGCAAGGGTCGAGAGTCCAGGGAAACACGGAATAATCAAACAGGGAATAATGCTCAGATATGTACGCTTACAAGGTAACAAGGCTTCGCAAAGGACAAAGGAGAAACACAGGTTTAAAACAGGAGCTCAATAACCAATAATGATACACAGCTGAACATAATAAAACATAATGAGTCCATGGGGAAAACATAACACAATGAGAGAGTGCCCTCCAGAGGCTCTCGAGGGCACTACAACTGCCGATCGTCACATTACCAGAAATAAAGCAAGGAAAGAAAGGCTAAAAGAAAAAAGACAGAAAAAATATGTTGTCATGATGTCTTAAATATTTTGCTTTGCCATTCCACATTTTTGCTTTTTCTTCTGTAAAACAGTTGTTGGGCAAGTTTGAAGTTCTTTTTTTTTTTTGTGATTGTTTTTTTTTTTATTTGAAACAATAACATTACAGTTATCGGATGACAGCATGAATACCAATAAAAAAAAAATAAAAAAAAAATAAAAACACACAAAGGACACAAGAAGGAGTAACTTAAAAGGAACATACAAATGAACCCCGGCAGCCAATTACAGCACAGAATAATGCATCATCAATTTAATGCAAAAACAATTCTTTTAGAGCTTGGGCTGTACTACTCCAATAAGTGACCGTTTGTATTCTAGCCCCATTAATCCTTGCAGTGCTGCGTTCTAAACAAGCAATATAGTGAAAAGACAACAGCCAGAATCTTCTAAGATCCATGTCAGGAGTGAACCATTGCTGTATAATTGTTTTTTTAGCAGCAGTGAAACCAGACATTAACAATCTTCTCTGAGCTAACGTAAAGTTGTATGAAGAATCATCATTCAACAACATAAGACAAGGGTCGAGGTCAAACTGCAACTTTGTGATATGTTCAGTACTTGAACTACATGTATCCAAAAATTGGATATAACTGAACAGTCCCAAAACATATGCAAAAAAAGTACCTTTAGAGTTATTGTTGCACAGACTGCAATTAGGATTTAAAGAGAGTTTCATCACGTATCGCTTGTATGGGGTACAATACATTTTGTGTACAGTTTTGAAATGAATAAGAATGTGCGAGGGGTTTTTGGAGGTAAGACAGAGATTTGACCAGACTGTATTCCAGTCAGGGTTGCAGCCATGAGAGTTCTCTCTCCCACACAGCTAATACCTTCAGGGTTTTATATGAACATTCAAGTAGTCGTTTATAAATCAAGGAGACTGTGCCCTGAATTTTCCCAGTATTTTTGAACCACTTTAACAATGGGTGATCATCTAGGCTGGAATTCCAAGGTACCCCGTATGCTTTCATTGCAGATCTCAAGTTCAAGTACATAAAAAAGGAGGTACCTGGCAAAGAATAATCTGCTTGAATATCTTGGAATGTGCGCAATCCACTGCCATTGAATAAATCACCAAATGTGAACACACCTTTTGAGGACCAGGAAGGGTAAATGAAAGGTTGATTACCAGATAATAGGCGGGCATTGTTCCAGAGAGGAGACTGACGTAAGATTTTTTTTAACGTTACCTGTGATCTTTTCTGCATTAAACCACGCTTTTAAAGTGACTGAGATAATATTTCCGAACTTCTGATGTAAACTTCTTGATCCTACACCAGTAAACGGCAGATCTTGAAGTCTATGGGGAAGAACACGGTCAGACTCAATGCTTCTCCAAGGTACTTCGGAGTGAGTGTCCACCCAGTGAGTTCGGAGTGAGTGTCCACCCAGACAGGCCAACCACACATGGCCCTAATTTGGAAAGCAGAGTAGTAAAGCATTAAATTAGGAAGTGCAAGACCGCCATGCAATTTTGCACGCTGTAATACTGAAAGGCAGACTCTAGGACGCTTACCACCCCAGACGAATTTAGAGATTAATGAATTCATTTCTTTGAAAAATTTTGGGTGAGGAAAGTTTGAAGTTCTTGTGAAAAATTACAAACTATCAAATGAGCAGAAAGCTCAATTTCATATATAAATGTCTCTGTGACTTCTCTGACAATGACCTATAGTATGGCAAGCCGTTTTAACATTTAATCATTTAAACCTATAGTCTCCATTTTCATGCCACTAGTAGGCTACTTATTTTTTTAAATACTAGTATCTATTCCATTAACTAGTACTTATTCATTAGCTACTAATGCTTATTTTTTTAGGTACTTTTTTAGGTACTTTTTTTAGGCCTTTTATTTAGATATTCATGACCTCGAGACTAGATTACTGTAATGCTTTATTAGCTGGTTGTCCTGCATCCTCAATAAACAAGCTACAGTTAGTCCAAAATGCAGCCGCTAGAGTTCTTACTAGATCAAGAAAATATGATCATATAACACCAATTTTATCATCTCTACACTGGTTACCTATTAAGTTCCGTATCAATTACAAAGTATTACTATTGACTTATAAAGCTCTAAATGGTTTAGCTCCTGTGTATTTAACAGACCTTCTATCGCCCTACAATCCATCGCGCTCTTTAAGATCACAAAATTCGAGGCTTCTGGTCGTTCCTAGGATATCTAAGTCTACTAAAGGAGGGAGGGCGTTCTCACATTTATCTCCTAAACTCTGGAATAGCCTTCCTGATATTGTTCGAGACTCAGACTCGCTGTCCCAGTTTAAAACTAGATTAAAGACGCATCTCTTTAACCAAGCATTCACTTAATGCTTACCTTTTTATACTACTTCTGAATCAGTTCGAATGCATTAATATTATGAACATCAGCTATGCTAATTATTTCCCATCTGTCTTTCTGCTGTTATCTCGGGACGCTAGTCCCGAGGTAAATAGCGTTCGTCAGCTCCAGTTTGTATCCAGCCTCTCACGGAGACTTCAGATGCCCCAACACCTGTGATGAGACGACTAAACGCCTGTGGAGAGACGACTCGATGCCTGTGAAGAGACGACTAAACACCGGCGATATGTTATGCCTAAATTTATACATGATTAACTAACTGTATTTTTCTTTGTACATTTCTGAAATGCACTTTCTGTAAAGCTGCTTTGAGACAATGTGTATTGTGAAAAGCGCTATACAAATAAACTTGAATTGAATTGAATTGAATAGATACTAGAGCTTATTATTTAGGTAGTCCTTATTTAGTGCCTATTTAATTGGTACTAGTGCTTATTCATTAGTAACTACTACTTATTATTAGATACTAGTACTTATTCATTAGATACTAGTACCTATTAAATAGATACTAGTACTTATTCATTAGATAGTACCTATTAAATAGATACTAGTACTTATTCATTAGATAGTACCTATTAAATAGATACTAGTACTTATTCATTAGATATAGTAGTACCTATTAAATAGATTGTTACTAGCAACAACTTACATTTTTTTGCCATTGACTTCTATGGGGAACTAAAGAATAGATACAAGTCACTATCACTATAAGTACTAGTATCTAATGACTAAGTACTAGTATCTATTTAATAGGTAGTATCTAATGAATACGTACTAGTATCTAATAATAAGTAGTAACTAATGAATAAGTACTAGTACCAATTAAATAGGCACTCGAATCTAATGAATGCATACTAGTAACTAATGAATAAATAGTATCTAATAAATAAGGACTAGTATCTAATGAATAAGTACCTTTAAAAAGGTACTAGCACCTACAGAATAAGCACTAGTATCTAAGAAAAGGCACTAGTATAAATAATAAGCAATAGCTAATGAAAAAGTACCAGTAGCCTACTTAATGGAATAGATACTAGTACCTAAAAAATAAGTACTAGTATGAGAATAGGATAGTAGGTTCAAATGATTAAATGTTAAAGCGGCTTGCAATAGAATAGATGTTTGCTGTTGCTTGTCTGGACAATTAAACAAATGCAGACTGAAAAATGTTCTCAGTGAAGTGTGGTCATTTGCGTGTCATCTTTGACAATAAAGAATGTGAAGAATGAAACAGAGGGACAAAAAATGGAGGAGGAGCATTACGAGAAAAGAAGTGGGCTGGTGAGTGAGTGACAAGAAGAGGCAATTGGAGAAGCACAACTATATAAAAGGGACTGTAAGAGTCACTTTGTACCAAATAACCACCAGCATCCATTCTGCGAAGGAACAAAGTGACTGTGTGAAGATGTGGAGATCAACGTGTGTGACTTTGACCCTGCTCATGTGTGTAAAAGGTAAGGTCTCATGATATATCTATTAAAGTGAGGATAACTGTTATAAAGACAGCCTAATATAGATAAAAAGTGAATATATTTTAGTTTTCTAGCTAAATAAGAGCAGTCTAAGGGCTATGAAAATAATGACTCATTAACAATTGTATAGATTTTTTATTTTTGATAGTTAACCATTTTGAAGCGTACGATCACACCAGTGTGATTAGTAGGTTCAGTGCGTCACGTTATCAACTGCTAAGTTCAAATCTGTGTTCGCACTTTGGCTGGCAGCTCTAGTCATAGGATATAGCCTTATAACTCTTCTGTGTTTTTGACCATATAATGTTTATTTTATGTTTCTGACCTTTAAATATAGATAGGCCTAAGTACTAGCTAAAAACATGTATAATTTGTTAAATAAAGGCTACACTGATGACTAGAAGCAGCAATAGCTAATCCTTTCAAATGAATTTAACAAGCCCGAGACCTGATTTTCTACACATTGCATTGTAAAGTTTACTGTAATGTTAGATAGGCTATTGAATAGTGGCCCAAAGTTGTCATTATAAAGTCTTAATATAAATAATAATAGTTCTTTTTATTTGGTTATAGTTTTTCCACATTGAAACAGTTTTGCTGTCAGAACCCTCCCTCCCTAAATGGTGTCATTTCAAAATAAGTGCATGATTCACTCATAAACATGAAATTTGCAGTTCAGTAGCGTAAGGGCAAATTCCAACCGGAAGTGTTATGCCCGACTCCCTTCGAAGGGCAGAGCCATTGAAGTGGGGACATTGAAGGGAGCAGGGCACTTGCTGATTAGCTGTTCTTATGACAGAAATTTCTTATTATTACAAAATATCTGTTGCAAATAAATATATTTATAGAATCATGTAATGTTTAAATAAGTTTCATAAAAAAAGAAATGGCAATGCAGGGTCCAAAGATGAGACTGCACATTTTAAAGTTCAGAGTATAGAAATACACACTCTCTCTCTCTCTCTCTCTCTCTCTCTCTCTCTCTCTCTCTCTCTCTCTCTCTCTCTCTCTCTCTCTCTCTCTCTCTCTCTCTCTCTCTCTCTCTTCTCTCTCTCTCTCACACACACACACACACACACACCACACACACACACACACACACACACACACACACACACACACACACACACACACACACACACACACACACACACACAAAGCATAGGCTATTTAAATTATTGATTTATTTTTACATAAAATATTTGTGTGTGTGTATTTCTCTGCTCTCAACTTTAAAATGTTCAGTCTCATCTCTGGACACACATTTTTATAAGATAAAAGTTACTTTAAAAAAAAAATGTATGTTGTAGAATTAGGAAAATTACTATTTAGGGCTTTTATTAATACAATAAATGAAATATTACCAAAATAAAATATTTTAAATAGATTATACATGGTGGAAAAAAATACACTGACTAATTCTGACAACAAGAAATCATGATTGTCAGCTATAAGAGCTGTATCTAACAGAAAATATTATATTATTATGGCCTGTAACATCTTGTGATCCATGAAAATCAATAACAAAATATTAAAATAATGAAAAATACAACCATTTGAAAATAACATATTTGGACACCATATGTACCTGCAATCATAGAATCACCCACATGACAAAATTGTGTGAAATATCGTGAACAAAACCAAACAATTTGAATTGCTCTGTTTGTAAGGTCAGTGTCGCATGCAGGCTACCGTTCGCTAACGGCCTTGTGGAAGGCCCTTCGTGAAGGCATCTAGTTGTTCACTTTCGTTTGGAACCCGAAATTTCGTTCATCATCAGAACACAAATGAAGATATGTTTTGATGAAATCTGAGAGCTTTCTGCCGCTCCATTGGTAGCACAGTCAAGGTCCAGAAAAAAATGTGCAGTTTAAATCCAGATTCACACAGTGACTATTTTTACATAAGATTCAAAGCAAAAAGGTTTGAGAGATAATCTGTTTAAATTCTCTTTCTGGGCAACATTCTTTTAATAATCCCAAAAATTATTTATTTATTTTGTTACTTTTACAGAAACTTATAAATGCTTTACATTGTGAGCCACACCTACCATGCATATGGAATGTCCTTGCAGGATGTCTCTTGTTGAATAGGGAAAGAAGGCTGCTTTATTGTGTGTAATTAAACCGGTTTGGCCACAGATGTTTTCCGGATGTTCAGTCTCACAAGCTTAATCTACCATTATCAGAGCAAGGATCACTGGCAGTGTCATTATTAAGGAAAACATCAAAAAATTATTCTAATGTGCACTTTATTTCTGCCCTCGCAGGTTCACTTTCTCAGCTGAATGGTAAGAGCTTTTCTCTTTCTTCAGATGTCGACATTAAGTCAAATAGTTAATGTATGCTAATGTGCCTAATCTCTCTCCTCTCTTTCTCTCTCATAGTTTGTGGACAAGCCCCTCTAAACACCCGTATTGTGGGTGGTGTGAACGCTCCCAGTGGGTCGTGGCCGTGGCAGGTCAGTCTGCACAGCACTACCTATGGAGGTCATTTTTGCGGGGGATCCCTCATCAACAATGAATGGGTTCTGACGGCAGCTCACTGTTTACCTGGGTAAAATTCACATCAAAACACGTTTAAAAAAATTTTTGGTAGAGGGTACTTGGTATATTGTTTTGTTCTTCTCACTTTCATGTACTCTGACTGTATCTAGTGTGACCATATCCAGTCTGCGTGTGTACTTGGGAAGGAGGACACAGCAAGGAACCAATGCCAATGAAGTCATGAGAACTGTGAGAACGAAAATCGTTCACAGCTCTTACAACAGCAACACAAATGACAATGACATCGCTCTTCTGCGCCTGTCCTCCACCGTTACCTTCAATAACTACATTAGACCTGTTTGTCTGGCAGGCCAGAGTAGCGTCTTCAGTGCCGGCACCAGCAGCTGGATCACAGGATGGGGAGACATTCAAGCTGGAGGTAGAAAACACTCACAAACTCATAAATTCACATTTGCATCAATTTATAACATAATTTATTTATAATTATGTGTGCATTTGTGTATTTTCAGTGAACCTACCTGCTCCTGGGACACTGCAGGAAACTATGGTTCCAGTCGTGGACAACACTCGATGTAATACTCTGCTGGGTTCTGGAACTGTTTCCAACAACATGATCTGTGCTGGTTTAACGCAGGGAGGCAAAGACACCTGCCAGGTACAACAAACCCCAACCAGATCATTACTACAAATAATCTAAGCTTGTACAGCAACCGTATAACATTCAAGATAGCACTTTAAAACCTAATGTATATTTCTGGAATTCACATTGCTCAATTAGTGTAAATGCTTGATGTTGAATAGCTCCAGTAATGTAAATATGAAACAGAAGGCCTGTAGTGCTCCTGTGCGGCACAGGTTGACAGGTTAACTGTCCCATCCTAATAAAAAAGTCCCAATTAAAAAAAAAACATCTACTTTGTCTTGCTTTTCGTCCCTCTCTGTAGGGTGACTCTGGTGGTCCAATGGTGAGTCAGCAGTGTACACGGTGGGTTCAGGCTGGTATCACCAGCTGGGGGTATGGCTGTGCCGATCCCAACTCTCCTGGGGTTTACACCCGCGTGTCTCGATATCAGTCTTGGATCACGAACAACATCCGTCAGAACCTGCCGGGATTTGTCACCTTCAACCCCCCAAACTCATGCTCCTCTGCCAGCCTAAGTAAAACTCTCTCTCAGACACCTACACACACATATATCCACTCAAAGCATACTTGTTTTATTAATGCTTGTTTGTATGCGCAGCCTCAACCTCCTGTAGGGGAAGATGCAACGAGAAGTACAACTCATCATATCGCTGCAACTGCAATACTAACTGCACACAAGATGCTGCAGTGATTATAGACAGCGTTGTGTCGGTAAGTCCAAACACATTAATTTCCAAATTACACACAGAAACACAAACATACTTCACTTATATAAGAGTTGTTGCCTTAAAAGCAAACTATCAAACCACGTGGCATCTGAAAACAAATTGTGCTAGTCACTTTCCCAGATTACTTTATTTCACGAGTTCACCTGCCTATTCAGCCTTTTAAAAGGAAACTAACTTGGCTTGCTGTCCTTGGATGAGGCTCGAATCAGAGGCTTGGCTCGAGCTCTGAGTTAAAAAAAAAAAAAAAAAAAAAAAACTATATGAACTGTGTATAGGAGGAGAGAGAAAAATGTAGGGGGAGAAGGAGGGCTGCCTGAAGAATTTGTCAATGGGATGACACGGTGTCTGCTGTTTATATAGTAGCTAAGCTCGTAATGATGATTGATGGGACTGAATGTTTTAGGCTCCTCCCGAACCGATACTTTTGGAACCTTATTTTCAACCTAAAATTCTTGAAATGCAACTTGTTTATGTTTTTATTGTTTAAGACAATGTTTTATTATTTTATTATTACCATTTTATTTGGTGGGCTATGTTTTATTGCTGCACACCATAACATGCATTAAACATAGGCTACACTTTGCATGTCCAAAAAGTAAAGACCAAAAGTAACTTTCTTGCTCCAACTCACTTTTGTTTTTGTGTCTCTGCAGTGTGAAGTATGTCATAACTCCCTGGATTTTTCAAGAACAGGCTTATAAGATCTTTATCTGCCTGTTCTGCCAGATATCTTACTTCAGCGCTGCTTTGGAAACGTTGCACAGTGCAAAAATTCTGTCAAAGGTCTGCTGCACTGAATACACTCAGGGGTGTAAATGTTTATTATGTTCAACATAAGTTTTAACAACAGCACTTACCTCACTCCATTAGTAGAGTCTATTTTGACCTCTCTATGTTTTGTTTTTCTTTCTTTCCAGTTGTAGCATGTAACAAGCTAGATTAAGTGTAGACACTAAACTTTTCATTTATATTTTTTTCCATGTACATTTCTTATATAAAAATGTTATATAACCATAACATGGAATTGAACATTATTAATGGGATTTTATTTGAGTTTAAATTAATATTTATGTCACCAAATTCATGAACGTATATAGTTTTTATAATAAGCAATGATGTATAATGTTATCATGGATTTGATATGAATCATTAAATACTTTCAAACACTGTCTGTCTTTTTAATGCTGTAATAAATCTCTCCAACAGTGAGCAATGTGAGCACAGGTTAATACTTACACATCACTATAATTACACACTTCAGTAAAGGATTGCATCACTGTGCGATTTCAGCAAGGTACCTCACAACAAGGAACGAGGAGCGACCAAAATTTCTGACATGCCAGACATTCATCCGACCATCTGATTGTCTGTCGGGTTTCGGGAGAGGTTTATAGCCTCTTGTTTCCTCCTATACACTGCACGAACACTGTATGACAAAGCTGAAAATCGTCCCGACCCGAAAAAGACTCGCACGAGTCAGAATTCGGCTCAAAATCTGACGACAAGCGCACAGTGTATGCCCGCCTTAACACAGTCTATGCAGCAGGACTTTTGACTACTTTTGACAACACACCTGTCTGTAATTATCAAGTGCTCCTGATAGTCTTAGCTGGTTCAGGTGTGTTTGGTCAGGGTTGGTGCTGAACTTTATAGTAAGGTAGATCTCCAGGAACAGGATTGGGACATCCAAAGAATGGTGTTGTTGGAGTCTCCATGACGTAGGCCTATATAAGAAATTAGTTTAAAATATTGCATATTTATATTTAGTACTAGTGATAGGACGGAAGTTTTCAAAGCGCTGTTGTATCACACACTGTAGCCAACCGATGCTTGTATCAAAATGACAATACCACGTGATTGATGCAGTATCGGAAGGTCAGAAGTAATCTATTTGTTCTCAGCAGCTTGTCAAACAAGAAGGGATAGTTCACTTTGAAATAAAATTTTGGTACGTTTTAGTACCAAACTTACCTCAAGGACATCCAAGATGTAGGTGTCTTTGTTTCCGCAGTAGTTTCAATTTTGATATTTTTAGGTCAAACCGTTCTTGTCTGTCAGTCATATAATGCAGGTCAATGGTCACCATCTCAAAGAGTATGCATAGAGTAAACACGTAAATGTAAGTACACATTGAAGACACGAAACGAGCGGTTTGTGTGAGAAAACGAACAGTATTTATATAGTTTTTACCCCTTGTAAACACAGCCACGTCCAAGTGATCTGAGGGCGCAGGCGCCTCGGTCTGCGCAAGCGCCGGAAAGCGCCGGAAGTGATCTCTCGCGTGTGTACGTCACTCATTGTTTAGTCAACACTAAGTAGAGCTACGTGAATACACACTTTGTATTATTATTATTATTATTAGTAGTAGTAGTAGTAGTAGTAGTAGAAGTAGTATCATTGACTGCACCCTTATGAGTAGTACACATAGTTTTTCATTGGTTTAACTACATTATCTCTCTCATGTAAAACCATTCTTACCAAATATATGGTGCCCATATAAAAAAGTAGTAGTTATAGAAATGCAAGTAAAATGCTTTTACTAACTTCACATAGAGAGCTAGAAAGCTTCAAGCTCAGATGTTTCCAAGAAACACAGCAGTAATGACTTTATGGACTTCTTCACTTATAAGATCGATAATATCAGGGACAAAATTATAACTATGCAAAACGTCTACTACAGTGTCGCATCAGGGAGTGCAGTGTAGTCTCCATGATGAAAACATGATTCATTTGTTGCTATAGGAGGAAGAATTTTGCAAACTCGTTAAATCATCTAAATCAACAACATGTATGTTAGTTAGACCCTATACCAACTAAACTATTGAAAGAGATGCTTCCAGAAGTCATAGATCCTCTTCTCAATATCATTAATTAATCTTTGTCTCTAGGATACGTACCAAAAACCTTTAAGCTGGCTATGATTAAACCACTTGTTAAAAAAACACAACTTGATCATACAGAATTAGTCAATTACAGGCCGATCTCGAATCTACCTTATCTGTCAAAGATATTAGAAAAAGCAGTATCCTCACAACTGTGTTCCTTTCTAGAAAGAAATAATATCTGCGAGGATTTTCAATCAGGATTTAGACCGTACCATAGTACTGAGACTGCTCTCATTAGAGTCACAAATGATTTGCTCTTATCCGATCGTGGTTGTATTCTCTATTAGTGTTACTCGATCTTAGTGCTGCATTTGATACTATCGACCACAACATTCTTTTAAATAGACTAAAAAACCATGTTGGCATTAGTGGAATTGCACTAGCATGGTTTAAATCATACTTATCTGATCGTTTTCAGTTTGTAGCAGTAAATGAAGAGATGTCTTATCGATCACAAGTTCAGTATGGCGTACCACAAGGTTCAGTACTAGGACCGCTGCTGTTCATTCTGTACATGCTACCATTAGGAGATATCATTAGGAAACATGGCATTAGCTTTCACTGTTATGCTGATGATACTCAGCTGTATATTTCTTCAAAACCTAACGAAACTTACCAATTCACAAATTAACGGAATGCATAGCTGATATAAAAAATTGGATGACCAGTAATTTCCTACTACTAAATTCTGAAAAAAACAGAAATTCTAATTATTGGACAAAAAACTTCCTCACCTAATAACCTAGATACTGTCTAACACTTGATGGCTGCTCTGTTAAGTCTTCGTCGTCAGTTAGGAACCTGGGTGTGCTCTTTGATAACAATCTTTCATTTGAAAGTCATGTGTCTAGTATCTGTAAAACAGCATTTTTCCATCTTAAAAATATATCTAAATTACGTCATATGCTCTCACTGACAAATGCGGAACAATTAGTTCATGCGTTCATGACCTCAAGGCTAGATTATTGTAATGCTTTACTGGGTGGTTGCCCTGCACGTTTAATAAACAAACTACAGCTAGTTCAAAATGCAGCAGCTCGAGTTCTTACCAGGACCAGGAAGTATGACCATATTAGCCCAATCTTCCTACCATTGTCCGGGAAGAAGATACAGTCTGTGAGTTTAAAGCTAGACTAAAAACACATCTCTTTGACCTAGCATTCACATAATACATTATCGACTTCTATAATTAAATGTTACCCCGAATTGATAAAATAAAATTCTGCATCAAAATGTATCAGGCAAGACAAGTAGTTTGTTTAGACATGGTTTGTAGCGAATTACAAACCTGCGCACATACATTCAAACGCACATAACTATAGAATCAATTCTTAATGCGCATGTGAACGCCATCAGCGTTTATCACAGGTTCGTGTTTATAGTCTATTTAGAGAGAACGGTGTCGACTTAGCGCCCCCTAATTTAAAAACAAATGATAATTTCGACGGAAGTGAATCAATCAAAACTAACATTAGCTGGAAACAACATTATTCAAGAACCGCTACAAAACCAAACCATTCTTTGTTACCTTAAATTATATGTTTATCTCTGTAAAGCTGCTTTGAAACAATCTACATTGTTAAAAGCGCTATATAAATGAGGATGACTTGACATGACATTTCATGTAATGCCAGCTTTACAAATAGAAAGGACACATACAAAGACATTGTTCACATACCTCCGTTGGTTGCGAAAACATCATAGGCACAGCTGATGATGTCAGTACTATGCGATCCACTCCTTGGTTTGTAAAATCATCAGGGGGAAAATGATCGCTGCAGACCCTCCTCAACTTTAGCGATCAACCATAACTTCACGAAAGAAGGCTCATAAATTGGGAATCTGTGAAAACTCACCACTCCCGGATGAGTTCGCGCGAGCATACGTAATTGTTTTCTTTTACGACGGTTTAAACATCCCGGATAAGCGCAAAATAGTACCATTTTAATTAGCCGTCTTACCTACAATCTCTGTTCTGTGTAAAAAATGAGTGATCGTACACGCGCGAGAGACACTTCCCGGTGCTTTCCGGCGCTTGCGCAGACCGAGGCGCCCGCGCTCTTAGATCACTTGGACTTTACAAGAGGTAAAAACTATATAAATACTGTTCGTTTTCTCACACAAACCGCTCGTTTCGTGTCTTGGGCCATCAATGTGTACTTACATTTACGAGTCATTAAATCATGTTTAATTTGGACTTCTCTGTGCATGCTCTTTGACATGGACCCCATATACCTGCATTATATGACTGACAGACAAGAACAGTTTGACCTAAAAATATAAAAATTGAAACTACTGCGGAAACAAAGACACTTACATCTTGGATGCCCTTGAGGTAAGCTAAAACATACCAAAATGAATTTCAAAGTGAACTATCCCTTTAACAGAGATCAGATTTCTTTATCGGCTTGTGTAAGCTTTTGGAATAACAAACTTGATTATATTGTTTGGGAGAATTTCTGGCTCCTTCAGCAAAAAATATTTTTATGTAATAAAGCGGAAGTCTCAATTAAATTTATTCACAATTGCTACCCAGTTAATTATAAATTTGCTAAATTTAATAATAGTATTTCCCCTTGTGCTCCTTTTGTCATCAGTTTGATGCGACAATTATTCATTTGTTTTGGGAATGTGTGCATTGGAAAATCTTTTGGGTTGACTTTTCAAATTTTGTTAAAAGGTATATCTTTAAACTTCTGTAGCCTATAAGCCAAAAAAACTCTGAAACTCTGACTCTGAAATTAGACCCCTTTCATTTTAAATTTGTTCTTAACTTGCTACTTTTTCTTGCCAATTTTTATATTCACAAGTGTAAATTTTCCAAGAAAACTCCTTTATTCATTTTCAAGAAAGATTTTGATAGCTAAATTCTCTGAAGCACTCAAAAACCTCCACTGCATGTAATGCAATGGTGTCAGTCATTAGTTTAATGTTCTTTATGTTTATGTAATGTAACCCTCTGTACCCTGTCGTTTATTGTTTATTATTGTCCTTATTTGTATTTGTTATTAGGCTACTGCATAATACAAATAAAAATAATAATAATAAAGAAAATCTGAAGGTCGGAACAGCTGGTTTGAAAAAAAATTGGGGAATGATTATCAAGGAGGCATTATTTATTTAAATTATTTAACACTAAACTTACCTATAACATATACTGTAAAAAAACAACAACAACAGAACACCCAAATTATTTTACATCAGTTAATTATGATCACATACACATACTACTATTTTTTATTATTGATCAAAATGTGATCAAAATAGGCTACATGACACGAGTTGTGGTCGCATTGAGACAAATTAATTTAGATGAGATTAGATCAGAAGATCCCAGATTGATTCCACTCGTGTCACTCGAAGCTTTGTTTGGTCACGTGCTTTTTCTGCTCTGCGGGGATTTGTTAGTCTGACCACCAGATGACGCTAATGCGAATTGTGTTAAAAGCTTCGAGTAATGATTTATGAACCGTTTTTCGGCACAATTTGATGAAGCCTCGCACGCTTCAGAAAGCCTCGGTTTCCCATCACTAATATTTAGTATGACTTTGTTTACCAGTGAATTATTAAAACTGCCCATGTCAGTCACATGTCAGGCTTTTCAAGAATTACAATTATCTTATTTTCTTTGCACAAAACTGCTTATTGTTTCCTAGACCGCCGATCAACAGCAGCTGCCGCCTTCATGAAGCGTGACACTAGGTAGGTACTCTTGGTTTTATAATGTCTCTTTTTCATCCAGCATCCAGTGTCTGGGAGGGGTTAAAAAAGTTCATTATCCAGGCATTTTAAGTCTTGGAATTAATCACACAATTTATACTACAAAAGGGCATACAACAGCCTAGTTAATTTAATTAATTAACCCATTTATTAATTAATACATTTTTCATTATTTTTTTTAATTAAAGACCGACATTTTTAATTATTTAATACATTGGGATCCAACTTTGTGGGAAGTTGGAAAAAATTTAAAAGTTGGAAATGGATACCAGTTCTCATCCTCTCTTCCTCTCTATCACCTTCATCCACTCAAAACAACCATTGTTAAAGATGTGCACATGGCCGCTTCAGAGGTCAAATGTCAGCGGATTAAACTATTGTGTAAATACCTGTAGGCTAATAATGTCTGTCTGTTTTGTCTGAGTGGAAAGATGGATGAAGATCGGTCAAAGTGCACTAATGGACAACTTAAATTACATTAAACTGACTAAAAAAAAGGTTGAAAATTGCTTAACGTATTCTGATACGCTAAAGCAATGTAAAAACATGTCATAACTTATTGATCATGTAATTTTTTACAGTAAATATGCAAGAAAATAAAAACCTTAAAGTGTCATAAATATTTAATATTCCAAGAGCATAAAAATCATGCTAAAGTGTGTCTGTCTGTCTGTCTAGCTTGCTTTCGGAACCTGGCATTGTACAAATATTGTTGGCTCTATGACGAATTGCTTTTGTTTCTCAGTTGTAAGTCACTTTGGATAATAGCATCTGCTAAATGCATTAATGTTTTTGGGTGTTTGGGTGGTTTAGTTGTAAAGCATGCTTATCTTGAGCAAATACAGCTGTGCCATCATGATTTAGAGATTTCATTTATGCAAAGCTGAAAATTAAATTTATTCTCCTACCACTGATTTGCTTCATTTATGGAGATATATGAAACTTTACAAGCAAACAAACGGGCAGTGTTGCCGCAATTCAGTATGCTCCGTTTATCAGCCAAACTGTATAAGTATATTTTGGTGTGTATTGTGTAAACACTTTGTTCTCTGTCATATTGTGCTGGTATCATAAACCTTCATTTAAAAACCAAACTGACAATTATGTTTCAGCGAAGATGGTGGTTGTTAGAATTGTTTAAACAGTTTCAACCTTAATGACTTATTACGTAAAAGAGGAACATACGGAAGAGACCAGTGATTTCAAGGATGACAGAAATTCAAAATTTAATTTGATTAGCCAAGCCAAAAAGATTTGAATCATCAAAGTAGAAAATTTGCTTATTTTGCAAAGTTTGCAAAGTTTTTTTTTTTTTTTACCAACTTTCCTTTTCTTTGTTGCTTCATATCTATTGGCAAAATACCATTACTGTGTAAATTTCTTCCAGGATTGTGAAATGGTTGAGTTGACTCACATCTGAGCATGAACGTCTCAAACACACACACACATGCCGTGTTGTGTTAAAATATCAGCACAGCTATGAGGCGGTGGAGGCGTGGCTGGAGGGTCTATTTTAGAAAAACAGAGAAAAAAGACATTTGTACGCAGAGACAAACAGTGCTAAATGAAAAGGGGAACAAAGTAGGGATAGCTATAAAAACAGGAAGAGGTAAGAAAGAGAACCAGAGAAAAGGGAATGGACACCACAGCTGTAGCAAGGTAAGCCACTGACAGCCAAAAATAATCCTTTTTTTTTTAATATAATGAATCTTTTAACTGTGTGTTTATTTTTTTTTTAATGGATGCCTGACAATCATTCTACATTTAATTTATATATGCTTAGCTTATAGGCTATATTTGCAAATGTGTTGACACAGACAGAGATAGTTCACCTAAAAATGTAAAACCTGTAACAATTTAGTTCCTCAAGTTGTTTCAATCCTGTATGACTTTCTTTCTTCTATGGAAATGTTTAAGTGTTCTGTCTGGTTCATCAAAATATCTTAATTAAAATTTTAGGTGAACCTGCTGAATCCCTATAATTAAGCACACCAAAATAATTTACACAATTTACTCTCATCTAATGAGAGATAACTAATTAAGGATAAATACTTGTACAACATACTAAGAAATATGAGCAATGTTGTTCTGAATATTTATGTGATCCAGATGTAAGTGGGTAATCGTCATTAAGTCGAACACACCTATTGACTATGGGCCTTTCCAAATACCCACACTTGCAATTTTCAACAATTCAACAAAAAAAAAAAAATGTTCAGCCCTCACAGATAATGTTCCATAGTAAAGACAAAAATATACATAGGCTAATAACCGAAAAAGGTGTAGGCTGAAGCCTATGTTTATTATGCCTAGCCTACCCTTTAAACATCATTATTTAATGAGCATCACTTTCCTTTCTGGATTTGATTCATACAAAATAAACAAACAGTTACATAAGACAATTTCCCAAATTTACATAAAATTATTACAAAGGTCTATATCAGATATTAGTACATATAACAGACACAATTATTCATATTGAGTTATATAATTATTTATCACCTTGTATTTACAGATACAATTTTAATATCCATCACAATTATTCCATAGGTTTACCTCTTTAAAAGGGTATACATCTTTACAGAGCATTATTTTGATTTTCAATACTTTGCATTTTAAAATAAACTTCTAAATGTCTGGTCAGTAGTCCCATGTAACAGAAGACACAATTTAAAATTGTGGTGCTTCCAATTAAGTGATACAAAGCAGTATGTATTGTACAAAATTGTACAAAATATACATGGCCTACTCATCTTTCTACCAATAAAATTACACTTTATCAATTTGTTTTACTACCAAATTGCATGTAATATAGCCAAATTAATTTAACTTACAGTGGTATGTTTTTTGTGTGAATGTGATAAAATGTGATGTGAATGTAAATGTGATTTCGGGGGACTTGCGGTCTGGTTATAATATTATAGAATATTTAAAAATTGTATGATTTAATTTAATGTGTGTCTCAGTTAAGATAAAAAGGCATTATGTTAACATCTCCACATTTGTTGTACATTTAACTCAAATGTTGGAATTGTGGCAGTTTTGAAGTGAGCAGTGTATTATTTTGAGATTTCAGACTTGTTTTAGGCAACAGGATGTGGTAGATAGTGACCTTAAATTGCGACATCCAGTCACAGGTTCAGAAGAATAATGAAACCAGCAGCCCTTAAATAAAATGTGGTCAATAAAACACTTATGTATGTATACAGGTTGTTGGTGCTAAAGAAGTGTGCTTTGAGACCACATGGATGTTACATTGATATTTGATGAGTTTAACGTTTCGTTTCTTTTTAGGATGTGGAACGACACAGATTATCTCAGAAATGATTCCTTTTCTTGTGCGTCGCCCTCTGTAGAGGGCTACCGTTATTTTGGTGTCTTCTTGGGATCGGCTGTGACCATTGTAGGAACCATAGGGAATATTCTGACGGTGCTCGCCTTTGCTACTGATGTCAACCTGAGGACTCGTTTCAATGTTCTCATAGTAAATCTTGCCTTCGCTGACCTCCTATACTGCACCATGCTCCAACCTGTCAGTGTTGACTCGTATCTGCACCTGCAGTGGAGGGGCGGAGGCCACATGGTGCCGGATGTTTGGATTCCTACTGTTCTTGTCCAACAGCGTGTCCATTATAACATTATGCCTCATCGCAATGAGCCGTTACCTGGTTGTTGCGCATCGTACTTCTCGCTGTGCCCGTCTGCTCCTGTCCCACCGTGGAGTGGCGGTGCTTCTAATCTCCTCCTGGGTACTGGGTCTGGTCAGTTTCGGCCCACTTTGGCCCGTCTACGTGTTCGCCCCGCAAGTGTGCACCTGCAGTTTTCACCGCACTAAGGGCCGACCCTACACCACCGTGCTCCTTTTCATGTACTTCTTCCTGGGCCTTGGTTGCGTAGGTCTTTTCTACTTTCTGATCTACCGTAAGGTGAGCGTAGCCGCCAAGGCTTTCCTGAAGTACAGGCCCAGTCGCCACTCATCAAAACGCAAGAGGGCTGAAGCCGAAGGGACGACCGATGACAGCGGGATCAGTGCCGGAGCCTCAGCAACTCAAAGCTGTGAGATCAGCAATGAAGGGGCGGGAGCAAATCAGCATAAGAACAGAGCGCAAGAAGGCCACACAACCACACAGGAGTCCAAAAACTCCATAAGTACCATTCAAAGTTCCTCAAATGGGGTAGAAACATCTTCTAAACCAGCTCCGGTAGCAATCCAGATCACTCCAGCTGCCAACTCAGGAGAGGACAATGAATTTAAACGCGTGACTCGAATGTGTTTCACAGTCTTTTTGTGTTTTGTCGGCTGCTTTGCACCATTTCTGCTGCTAAATGTTGCCGATAAGGCAAATCGCGCACCACAGGTCGTTCATATGTTTTGTGCAAACCTCACTTGGTTAAATAGTTGCATTAACCCGTTGTTGTATGCAGCCATGAACCGGCAGTTTAACCAGGCCTACAAAGACCTGCTAGGCAAAGCTTTACATCCACTAACCTGGATATGGAGAACCCGTTGGTACACAATAAGATAAGCGATAATGAAGAATGGTACTGCAATTAATTTCAATCTGAATATGACTGAAAGCTACTGCTATTTACTGATCTTGCTCAAATATATGTTTACTGATTTACCTATTATGCATAATGAAATATGATGTATGGAGAACATCACAGTTCTCAGGTTTCTCTTTGTTCAGTTCCAACAGATGTGTATTTTCATGTATAGTTTTATTTTCCATTCACTTTTTATGTTGTCAGATAGCTTGTACTTTAAAATTTAGCTAGTCAGGGTTCGTAAGCATTTCTTTTTTTAAGCATTGGGATTTTCCAACTCTATCAAAGATTGGAAAGAAAACGTGTCATGTGGCTTTCACTGCAAAAGCACAAAATTTCTCTTATTCATTTCCTCTATTTTTTCTGATTGCACAGAGGCAGAGTAACTATGTGTGCCACCACCACAGGAATGATTCATAAAGAACATGTGTTACCTCCACCATGTGCACAAATGAACAGAGAAATTTAAAGCAGGGTGATGGAGAAAACAAGAACAGACATGAGTCACTGCTTCATTTATTACCTCATATATGAAACCACAAGAGTTTCTTGTCCTCTTTTGCTTCCTGTGGTGTTCTGTTTTGATATATACTGTGTAAGCTGGACCTCTAACATATGAAATTTTTAAATATGTGTTGCACATCATGTCAGTGTTCTACAATTAAAACCAAAAAGATAACTCGTGTATTTTGATTTTTCTGAATTGCTTCTTTTGAAATAAAGTCAATTAAAAGGTAAAGTCAGCAAAAATGCTTTATGTGGCAGAGACCGTATACGCTCTTGCTTGTACAGACAGGCCAAAAATGATTCAGACAGCAGATATCATTTTTGATATTTTTTTACTAGTGGGTGCAGGGCACTATAGTTCATTTATGTAAGTGAGGATAGCAAAATAAAGTTAACTGTGACATTATATACCCGAAAAAACTTCAGCTACACCAGTAAAATGTATAAATTATTTGATAAACATGCTAACCATGTTTTGCTTAAGCATTTTTTCTTTAATTGCTAATGCGACCTTTTTACACCACAGACTGAACAAAATTAAACGTTTCTTGGTAATTGGTTGACCTAAATTGGTATTATCTAATTGTGAACTTAAATTTAACTAATCTAATTCATTTGTGAAACAGTCTAACAGAAGGATGACCAAAACCAGTGATTTGATAACCGAGTTGTCATATTTTCTTACCAATTTCTAAACTCTTGCAAATCAACTGTGGTAATGTAAGAAATGTTGAAGGTGTCTGAATAAATTTTGGTTTGATTGTATATGAGCTGCTGGCTAATCAAACAGTGAACCCAGACAGACAGCAACATAATGTCTGGTGTGTGAAATACATTTGTACCAGATCTGGGCAGACACTATGTTGCTGTCTGCGAAAGTCTTGATCCCATTTCTTTTCTCCTCACTTTCCTGTGTGGTTCTGTAAATAGAGACTAAAAAGTCAAATCATGTTTTTTTCCTGCTTTTACAGAAATAGTTTTCTTTTTAATTATCTATTTTTATTTTATTATGTGTTTTTATATTATTATCTGATGTCATCTTCCTCTTTTTTTAGTGCTGAACTTAACACACATATACAAAACCATAAATTTCACAATTCCAGACAAGTGTACCCGACTGCCTTATCTGTAAAAATTCCTAACACTGCAACAAATGAAGACCCATAACACATATGACATCAGTGCCGAGGTCAAATTGAGTTTAGAAATTTGAGGTCAAAATACTGGTTATCATGCTCATGGATCATCTCAGAATGGCCAAGAGTTGGTTATTATATTATTTGTGGATTCAATGTTTAAAAAGTCATAATACACCAATTCCAAATCTAGTTTGCAAGTGTTTACGAAATGAGTGCGTAGAGTGCAACGTGTGACAGATCTAATTTTGGCCAGCTTGTTAACACAATATCTCATCACTCGGAGTCTATAAAACAGTTTGCCTGATCAGATAAAGTCCCATGGTTTTTAATTAAAAAAAAAAAGACATGACAGCCCTATATCTCTCATTATGTTTTATTGGAGAACATTGGACCATATTTAACAAATAAAAGTCTGGCACACAGATACAAAACAAACTACAGTATAGTTTATTTTCTCTGACAATGACAGAGTATACAAAACATGGTTACATGCATTTGAAGAAATTCACAGCAGAAGTACTCATGGGGTAATAACTAAATTAATCTGCATGATAAAGCGATTTAATATGACTTGGGATGTCATTTCAGTGAAAAAAAAAAAGAGAAAAGGAAACATTCATTTGGACCATTTTTTCTCTCTAAAAGATTTCAGACTAATCTTCTAACAGCTTCAGTTGTATGAACACATACAGAACTTTTTATCTGTAAACCTTTTTACACAAAAAATAATGCAATTTGGCAAGAAATCAGAAGCATTGCGTTCTTACAAATTACCATTCAACTGCATTTTTCTGTCATCAACAACACAATACTACTCATACAATCAGTGTAATTCAGATGAAAGATATAAAAAATTAAAAACAAATATAAAGTGTTTCCTCCAGCAAGATAAAGCTCAAAGGAATATGCATTCAACTGGGGTTAACAGAATATTTGAACTTCAACTTTGAAAATAATAGAAAATGTAAGGGTCTATATTATCGTTTCCATTTTGAGAGAAGTTAATCACAGTATCTAACTAATCAAAACTTGAATTTGAAAAAAAAAAAGGTGACCAGATTAGACTATCCAGTACTGGAAACTTGTGTGAAAATTAATTATTTCTGTTATCTTGAAGTTTGGAAATTTAATCAAAGCTTTTATAATCCCTTATAAATCACTTGAATCAAAAGCAAAGCATTCGGGTACTTTTCTAGTCTCAATAGTGGTTATACAAAATGGAAAAGGATCATAAAAGACAAAAAAAGTGCCTCAAAATACTAGAGTAAAAAAAACATATCCTGTTCGTCAAAAACAGCGCTTAGACATTAACCATTTACATAAAATATTTTACACAGATACATTTTAAGGTAGAATTTAGTGCAATGCAAGCATAACTTTTTGTGCAGCAAAAAATAAACTTATTTTACTATTAAAAGACTGCAATCATAGTAGTCAAAGTTAGTGCCTTTAAATGTAAATGATAACATTTAATCCAAGCACTGTATCTCTTTTAAAGTGCTCTTTTTTAAAATGCAAAGACATTTTTCATGTTTTACACTTTTTAAAACTTGCTTTGTTCGCACTGAGAAATCAGACCACAGATATGGCTTTACTGTTCATGAGATGCTTTTTAAAACGCTAGCTCATACGGCCTGATTCACATTACTAAATGTGTTTGACACATTAATAAAGTATATTGCTTTCACTATCAAATGATCTCCCTCTAGTAAGGCCCAGTTAACTAGAATAGAAGAATACAAACTGTCATTCCAACCTGCATAAAAGGTGATAATTTACTTGGATCATAAAAGCATGATCAATACTTGAATCAAATATGAAAGTTATTTTTTTTACATAAAAATTTAACTGTATCTCTAAACAAATGTACTACTCATCAAAGACAAATATGCTCTGATATTGTTTGAATTATTATCAACAAAACAAATTTTCCATCTTATTATTATAGGGACAAATATTTAGTAGCAGCTAACGAATGATAGGGTCAGATCACATGACTCATTCCAAAGTTTTTTTGGACTTGGATGGGCATCTACGCCTAGTCAAAGGCTTTACTCTGAGAATAGACACGCAAGTAACAGATAAATGGATGAGCAAACGTACAGATTTACACATGAAGCAAAAATGAAATCAGTAAAGAAAATGAAGTAATAAGCTTAGTATTTTGCATCTCTACTTGATACTTTTTTTACAACATAAATCAAAACTACGGAAAACATTATATGGCTTGACAGACCTACGTTTTGGCTAACCTCACGGGTCATGAATTAAATTCAGGGGGTCAGCGGCATGTTAGGATAGCCGAGGTCTTGAAAACCATGGATGTCGTCTGGTGTAGAATGCTCTATGCTATTTAGGAAGTTTTGAGAGTTTAGAAACTCTTGCAATGTGAGATGAACATCAGTGTCTGGAGAGATTGCTTCTCTAAGGATATCCATGCCACTCTCTAGAATGGTTTGTTGGAAGCATGGTGAAGAAATTTGGAAAGCAGGTTGAGGAAATGAATCTTGAGAAGTACTCTCGCCATCAATGTCCAAAATGCTGTTAAGCAAAAATGGATCAATGGTAGAGTTGGAGAGCATTGGAGACTTCTCAGGCCATTGGAGCAAAATGTCGTCATCATCACCCGCCTCAGAAGAAGAAGGAGGATCTTTCAAAGATGAAGGAGATGACACAGCAAGAGAGACATGTTATAAACCCAATAATTGCATTACAATAATAACAACTTGTTATAATGCTATTAAACTTCACTCTTAAAAATAGAGGTTTTCACAGTGATGCCATAGAAGAACATTTGGGATCCCCAAAATACCTTTCAGTGAACAGTTTTAAAATAATTTATTTTCTTAGTGCGAAGAACATTTTAATAATCTTATAAACCTTTTTGATTGATGAAAAGGTTCCATGGATGTTAAAGGTTCTTCATGGAACTATACATGGCGATTAAAAAAAACTTTATTTTTAAGAGTGTTAGGTAGATTTTTTTCAACAGCATTAGGGATGCACAATATATCAGAACCACATCGGTTTTTAGTAGATATAAGAGGTTTTTTAAAATTAATCAAAGAGTCGATATTTTAATGTTTATTTCCCCTATTTGTACATTTAGATTACATTTGCCGCCCGTCATCTAATGCTCACTTAAAATTCATCTTCAAAAACGCAAAACAATTTATAACAATGTTAAAATGTAATATTTAGCAAATCTCAAAAATCCATTTTTATACTGTGGAAACAGTATTTTATACAGTAAATTATAATATTGTCGTTTTGGGTTTTGCTATCAATTTAGACAAAACAGCTAAGAATTTTAATATAGGCTATTTATCAGTTATCGGCCATATGGATTTCAGTGCATCCCTCCCTACACATGCAACCTCAATCTTCCATACACATTTTTAAATCAGTGTTACTGTAATGGTTAGATTTGTTATTGAAACAGAAACACCGCAGTCACAGCCCAACACACACACACACACACGCACGCACACACACACACACACACACACACACACACACACACACACACACACACACACACACACACACACACACACACACACACACAGAAGGTCCCTTCGTGCACTGTCAATCAAATGCACTTGGGTAGGGAAGAGTAGGAAAGAGAGAATCTAACAAGTTTTTGGACTTGATTGAGCCTCTGAATGAAAGAGAAGCATCTATACAGGCTTTTCATACACATTCATTATCAGAAAGCCTTTTGCCTTTAAGACACATCTGGTGATAACCCAGTGAGTGAGAGGCAGGTTGAGCTGATTAGATTCGGAGGGGCAGTGGAGGCAGGACTCACCTCTGTCCTGTGGGGACAGGTCAGACACTGGCCCCTCTCCGACGCTTGTACATCCGTTCCTACTGCAACCAATCACAGAGCACTCCAGTAAACCAGCAGAACAGCCATCTCAGGCCCATCCACACTACTGCGTTTTAGTTTAAAAACGGAGAATTAAAACGAATACGATCTCCGTCCACACCAGCGTTTTAGCTGCGATCTCCGTCCACATAAAAACGACTGAAAACGCGCATCACGTGACCATTCACCTACACTGGGCATGCGCGTGCCGGTGTAAACACCATTACTCAGGAACCAAAATTACTCAGGAATTGTCACAGATCGCTGGAATAATAGCTTGCCTCCGGCGCATGTAGGCAGTTAACGTTACAGCACCAGGTAAGGGTACGCCATGACTGATGACACCCAATCAGAGAGCCGAGCGCGAGCGTCTTGCGTCATCGTTTCTAAAGTCCTCCGTTTTGACCCGTCTACACTAAAACGCCCTCCGGAGATTCAAACGCAAAACGGGTCTGCAGCGTTTCTAAACTTCTCCGTTTTAGGTCTTCGTTTTTGCCGTTTTAGTGTGGACGGGAGGTGCAAACGTAGCAAAAGGTCTCCGTTTCTAAACGAAACGTAGTAGTGTGGATGGGGCCTCAGTGTCTACTCATACCATAATCTTACAGCATAACTGTTCGATTATAAACTTCATAACATAACATGTATGGTAGACTTTTCCACAAATAATACGGTATTGTTGTAACTTTATGAATTCTGTTAGGCCCTTACGTCATCATGACATCTAGTGTTAACCTGGATTACCTCTACACAGGCAGTGATAGAAAGTATGGCAAGGTACATTTTGTTTTGTTCTTAAGGCCCAGATATACTTTATTTTCCACTCCCTCTCGCGGACATCAGTGGACGGTGCTGATGACAAAAATTACGTCACACACACACACACACTGTCTGCGAGCCGGAGCGGAATGCGGACCAGGGAAATATTTTCACCTTTACCAATCTAGTACCACCTCAAGACTCTGAATGTTATGTGTGCGAGATCAATTCCTAATTGGTCTTTTTTCTTCTTCTTCTTTTTTTTTTTTTTTTTTACTGTATTTTACTTTTATTAAGACTTAGCTACAGTGGCTGTTTGGTTGATATGATGAGAATATATTTTTAGTTGTAATCCTTTCAGTTGAAATGAGAAAAAATCTTATCAGTAAATATTACTTAAAAGTAATCTACATCACCCAGCCCACAATATGAACTTAAACCTCATCATAACACCATACAATAGGACTAATGCATTAAACACCAGCACTATACACTGCACTTGTGGACTGTCACAAATATTACCTATAGCACACAACCTCACATGCCTTTGAAATAATGTGCATGCACACAACACACACACACACATATAAACCAATAAACAATCAAAACAGGACTTACTCTTTAGAGACAAAAACCAGTTTGGTTTTGAGGTACTTCAGGTAAGGATTCTCCTCTGAAACAAAACATCACAATATCAAGAAAATTATTTTGTGGTTAAGTAAATACAGCATAAGCAAAGCTTTTATTACATTCTACATTAGCTCAAGTGTGAGCTGGGAAGAAATATATTATATATTCCTATTGGAAAAATAAATCATTTTTTTACATGGATGTGTAGATGTATACAGCTGTTTTTACCAGTAACATAAATGAGCAAAAGCCTTTCCCAGTTCAAATTTAAGTTGACATACATTGCAGTAAACCTTGTAGACCCTAATAGTGAGAGAACTGAAGCATTCGTTGCCGTTAGGTAAACACCAAACTAAATGTCCATAAAAATACAATGTATGCATCCCTTAATTAGACTTGGGAAATGGCAAAAAATGCACTTCATTCTAAATAAACAATTCACCTCCAGTCTTTTCGCTGTAGTATTTGCCAAAGGCCTGGTCTTTAGGAGTGTTTGGGTAAAGGTAACACAGTGGGTTAACTGGAACGTTTTCTGCTACCATGATCCGAAAGTTGCAGATGATCTCAGGTAAAGCAATCTGCTTCAGGTCAGTACTGATAAATGGCTTCACTGTTTGCACACTCGGATTGCCTAACAAAAAAAGAAGGTGTGTATTCAGTCTGACATTCACTGGACTTTGTGGTTTCAGAGATTGAACAATGTCTTAGAGAAGTATATCTTCTTATGACATGTTTTACCATTGTTAGAGTACTGCACCCAGCTGAACGTGATTCCACCATCTTTGATGCTTTCGCTAAACCGCAACAGGAAAGTGCCGTTCTGCTTCTTCTTCAGTAAAACTCTCTCCTTCCCCTTGCTGACAAAACCCATTATAGAGCTACAGAAACAAACATACTTGTGTTGAAATAAAAAACACACTTTTCGTGTTGAAAACTTGATTTTCACATTCTATCTATACGATTCATACCCATCACTCCACAGGTCTGACAAGTAGCCTTTAACTAGGTGTAAAATTCCATCCAGCCACACCCACAGGGTGAAGTTTGTATCGGGGAGGTTCTCCTAAAACACACACAGACAACAATGAGTAAATAAAACACTCGTGCGTCAATATCGGGCATTTCACAAAGAGCTATCTGTTCTTACCTTACTGAACTTGGCCCAGGGTATCAAACACTGGTCATAGCTCTGTTGTTTACCTGATAAGAAATATTACACCATTAACAAACACCCGATTATTTATGGCCTTAATATTACTTTATATAATACTATGCATGAAAGGGGTTGATGTGTGCATACCAAAGAGCTTGATGGCGAGAGTTTCCAACTGGTCATTGTCTAGACCACGCTTCCCAGAGGAGAGAAACTGCCAACTCAGCATTTCCCCAAACTGTACCCAAGAGGCTGGAGGAGAGCCTTCAAAAAACTTGATGTTCTGGTGAAGCAAATAATAATAATTAAAAAGACAGATTATTTTAGGATGACTAAGGCCAATTATTATCCAAGAACAACTCCTGCTCCTGACCTTGGGATCTGAACAGAGCATGTTGAACCATAGAACAGACGCCCATGCGCTCTGCTGCTGACTGGAGTTTGAAATCACCACAACAGGAAGAGAAGAGGTCTGAAAGGAAAAAGGAAGTATGGTTATAAAAATTGTAGAGCCAAATCTCTGGAATGATCAAACTTTAGTGAGAATGCTTTGAATGAGGAAAAGACAGCTCACCTCCAAAGAGACAGACAGGCCTTGATAGTCAAACTGCGTCTGAAAGTTTATATTGTGTAGTTCTTCAGTCACACTCAGAGATAGCTGCAGGAAACACACAACAAGATTTATACACATACATACAAACAGAACTATATTAGTTGGTCACTCAATTCAACTTGTTTTAAATAATAATAATAAAGAAATAAACTATTTTGTGGAATTATTATCTTCAGCACTGTAATCAAATTTGTTTTATTAGGAGTAACTCTTAGGATGTCTTCACACCTGGCTCATTTTGACTGCTTGTTCCAGAACTTGGCACATTTTCTCCAGTTCAGTTCATTAGGCATATATGAAAGTAGTTTGCTTGTGGCAATCCGACTCAATGGACCAACAAATCGAGCTGTATCAGTTAGAGTGGGAATCAAGCCTTATATACATTGGTTTATGTGTGTTTAACGACAGCTAGTCAGTCTTGTCAATGCATCTTGATGGCAGACCGCTTTGAGCGGAATCCCAGATAATAAACAGGTGCACTCTGACCAATGAGAGAACAGTTTTATGCACATGTGACTTGCATAAACATTTTGGGTAAGCTTTGAAATACACCATGTGAAAGCAAATCAAACCTAGGAGAAATGCAACATTGTAACAATTAAAGGTTCTCTAAGCGATCCTGGGTGACAAACGGAGGCTAGCTAGACCTCCCTCCTCCGCATCTCGTCTCCTCTCCCTCCCTTTCGTGCTTCCTGAAACAGTTGTGAACGTGCATTTCTTAAAGGGAAAGTAGCTCACGTGCTAACGCTGCTGCTGTAATGATGGCTCAACCAACTCCTTCATGCTCTGTGTAAGTGAATGTCGGACTGGAAGCCCTTCTGCCGGCGGAGTTCTCGCCATCTTTCGAATGCTTTACCGATGTAAATTCGGTACTTTCGCGCATTCTTTGTCCTTTTTCCTCTTCTTTGTAAGTTGATCATCGGAACGTCGTCTCTTTGTTCGTGTGTCGGCCATTATTCAAACTTCCCTCTTGATGCTTCTCTCTCCTTCTCACACCCCCTTCATGTGCACGTGCACTAACCCCCCAGACCCACCCTCTAATTCTTCTTGCCAGTGATTGGCTGGAACACTGTTTCGTGGTGCGGGTAAGCCAAGTTTGTTTTAGTTGCCGTTTGTGGAGCCTGTGGAGTCTACAGGGACCACGTTTTTTTACAGTGTGTTCAGGGGACAGGCAGCTAGCGGATAGTGAGGAGATGTTTGCTGTATGTGACCAAAAATATTTTGGCCTGACATCACTTAGAGCACCTTTAAGGTCCGTGTTTTGGAACCAAGCAAAAGATTTACAGATGTGGAAACACCCTTAATCTGTATTGACTCTAGAAACCAGTCTCGTTTCTGTTACTAAATGCTGGTTTTATGTTTGCTGTGTGCAGAAATGTAGTTTCTAGCAAATAATATTAAAAAGCTCCTTAAACTCACATCATTGATTCCTTTTCCTCCACCACCAACTTTCTGATCTTTCAACGTCTGTGAAAAAAATTCACATACACAATTCTTTAACTTTTTATTACCTCTTTATATTTAAAATCTGGTTTAAAAAATGGAACACCACGACCAAATAGTCTACCCAGGTATAAATATCTCAGATGATGTTGTGCCGTCACTTAATATCAACTCACCAAATGTCTGAAATCAGCGACCATGCCCCCGTTCGTACTCTCAGCCATGTTAAGGGCTTTACTCGAAGTGCCCAGCACATTAAACCTCCGAAACCTACAATAAACACATAATCATGAATTTCTGGTGGGAGGCGTGATGAGGGAAGTGTGAGTTCAGAATGCGTATATGGAAACACTCACCCTTTCATTTGTGAGACAGTGCTGAAACAAAAGATGGAGAGAGGGATGAGAGTAAGAATTCAGAGTCCTAACCATCAACAGACTAATTTAAAACTATATCAAACCACACAAACCTTACAAGCTAACTCATTCTCACATATGACTCAGATTGTACCTAATGAAGAAAGTAAGAGAGACAGTGATCTTACTTGTCAATAGAAACAGACACCTTCATAACATGGTTGAGTTCAGGAACTTTATACAGGAACCTGTAGAGAGGAGACTTTCAGGTCTGAGGGCACACATTTTTTTCTGCATTTCTATTTCAACCACCCAAACTAAACATTTTAAATAAAATATATGATAAAAATATACATGGAAAAGCTAAAATGGGTGAATTATTTCTAAAGATAAAAAAGTAGTTATCATTTGAAGTGGATCAAAGTCTTTTTATCAAAGTTATACATGAATTTTGAACAATACCCATTTCTTGTCTTGGGACAACTTTGATTCACTTTTTTGATCCACTTCAAACGTTGACTACTCTATATTAATAACCTATTAAAAAACAATTTGTACAAGATTTTGTTTTGTTTATCACAAATTTACAAAGTATTCAGGGCACAAATTTCCTTTGTGCTTATTTGAGTCATTGCACTCACCCCAGGCACATGTACGCAAATGGAACAAATATTTGGCTACATAAACAGGTCTGTGCATGCATAATAAAGATACAACTATTCAAAAGCAGTACTGACATTTGCAAGAGTGTAGGTCACTTTCACAAATATTTAAAAGTACTTGGTTCCTCACAAAGCACTTAGTTCCTAAGTACAAGACTAAGTCCTATGTACAAGACAATGCACTAAAATGAATGTACATACTCTCAATTTCATAATGTTTAAAAGGATATACCCCTGTCACAAGCAATGTAAGACAAAGCATTTATATCAATCATTATTGTTTTAAATAGAAGCAATACTGGTATACACTGTTTTGCAGGTGGTGTGTAATGTTGCGGAAATGTCAGTGCCTGACCTGACTTTGACTGAGAACTGGACACTTGTGCGCAGCACCAGGGGACCTCGTCCTTGTGGCATGGATGGCTGAGTCTCTACAACAAATGAGCTAAGAATACACCAACAAATAATGAAGTGTACATGCATGAATAGAGAGTAATGGATATGCTGTGGATGTGTTTGAGTATACCTCTTAATCAGGTTAGTCAGCAGAGTGTCCACTCTACTCTTTAAAGGGGGTTTGAGGACTGGGATGGGATCATTTGCGTAGCTCATCTTCCCAAGCAACTCATCAAGCTTCTGTAAGAACTTCTGCAGCTGGAACATGCACTCTACAATCTGAGTGAACCTGTCAAAGGCCAATAATGGCTTAAAAAAGGATCCAAATGGTGTTCGTACAGACAATCGATCAGAGAAATTCTTGTGCTGTTACCATTTCTCTAATTGTTCCAGACTTGTATCATCAGGAGACCCAATGCAGGACTTCTGTTGTCTCCGCTTCCAGTCCATCAGTTCCTCATCTATGAGCACTGAGCTTAGACAATCAGCAGCATCCAACATAACCGTGATATCAGACAAGAAGTTCTGAGACAATGATACAAGAGAAGTCGGGTCAAGAAACACAATTTTGTAATAAGCTTTAGTCATTTTTTTTCTTTTTTTTAAATATTACTATTTAGGTTTCATTTATTTTTTATTTCAATTTTATTTTTTATTTAATTCCAGTTATGAATCTTAGTGCTTCAACATAACCTCGTTTCAGTTAGTTTCTATAATTTTTTTTATTTAGTTCATGTAAAATTTATATTTTATTTTAGATGTAATTCAATTAACAAAACAGTTTTTTCTAGTTTTAGGTTTGATTAACAATAATAACCCTAAATAGTATAGAATAGAATAGAAGCCCACATAACAATTTTCCTACCTTTCTGGACTTATCGAGTGCATTGAGCATCTTCTGAAGCCCTTCTATTTGCTTGTTCTTCTCTTCCTTTGTGCAAGCTAAACACACATATACATTTACATATACGAACACATTAATACCACCGCAGAGAAATGAAATCAAGGACAGTGTGTTTAAAAGTGTGGAGCCTCACAGTCCATTTTGTGTGTTTGAAATTTAAAATCAAACTCATCCTGCTGCTCCTCCAAAGACCTTATGCTGTGCTCCATCACCTGCCAAAAGAAAAAATGAATCATGTTCTTGAACAAATACACACATACAAGCAGATACACACAAACACACACACCTCTACTTTGATCTTAAGTTCTTTTAATCTCTTTTCCATTTGTCTCTGGTTCTCCAACTCCATTGTAGCCGGCTGAACCTGCAATGTCTGCACCTGAAACATTGAGAGAGAGAATCAGAATATGCTGATGGTGATGTTGATAATAAGAGTGATGATAATAACACTTTAAGGTACTGACTTGCTGTGCAAGCTCTGCATCATTCAAGATCTCTTTCTCCTTCACCAGGAACCAGTTAATAATAGCAGCAAGAGTATAAGGCTCTCTTGGTACTTCTGCAAACAAGAAAATGTGACCAATGATCCCACAGCTGTCACTGATTAACCCAGCAGTTTTTTTAAATAGGTCATAACTACAACAATAATTATAACCACAAAGTTATATAACTGAAAAAAAGAGCAATTTTTTCCAGTTGATGAACAATAAAAACATTGAGGAGTAGTTTGATGACGCCATGAACTGTGGTAAGACCCAGAGCCGGGGACATTTTACGTTGCTGTTTTTATTATGCTTATATGACGCAGTCAGCCATTGCTGCAATTTTCGTTTTGTTGTTTATATTTATTTACGTTTAACATCCACCTCCTTCTTGCCTGAACTTGAACTTTGTTACAATTAAGTTTGATCACTTAAATTCACATTATTTTATTTAATTCTAATGAAACTGAATTACTACTCATACAGGTCACTTTATTTGACGTAATAAAATTGTGAGGTAACAGCATTGTTTTACTTGGTCAAAACAATCATACTAAAAATACATTTAAGTGTGTTGAAACGGACAAAGGAACAGAATGAAAGGAACAGCCAGGGAAACACATTTTACGATGTTGGGCTGTCCCAGACGAAAGATGACCAATCGTGGTGATTTCTGTGGTCGTGGCTCCTAAACGGTGGTCCTACATTGTACAGTGAGAGAGGTTCAAAGACGGCCTTTTTCACAGGTTTAGAGCTGCAATTATGCTTACAGCGTACCTACTTGCGTCACATTATTGTCAATTGGTGTGGATGATAACACACAGAAGTTGAGGTTATACTAGTTATTTTTCATGGTGTGAACTGGATTTTAGTCTATCAATATAGTTTTTGTTTAGTATGTTTAGTATTTTTGGAGACTTCAGAAATCGAAGGAGGTCATCAGGAATGATGGTTTTGGCAGCAGAAGTACACTTACCTGAAAGTTTTGTTTGTAGCGTCTGAAATTACGCTGCAGTAGGAAACTATCTTTCTCTTGCGCAAAACGACTGAACTGGTTGTCCAGATTCTCCAAAAGCACCTGAAACAGGAACGCGGCTTGGGAAGAGTCCCGGGAAGCACGCTCCCTGGAACACACACAGACAGACATATTACTTATAATGCCAGGTTGATGCTCCTTGATGCAGTTTATCTGCATCTCTTTATCCATGGTTAGAGACTCTCTCCGCACTGCTCTCCAAACTAAGAAATTATGGATTTGATCAACTGGTCTCTGAACGCAATTGACACCATCTTTTCGATGAGAAGCTTGGGTTCGGGGGAACCTTGCCGGAACGTTCGCAGCTGGCTACACGATGGACGTGTGTCTGGCGGCTCTTTCCGTGGAGGACATTGAAGATATCTACCTATTCGGAACCATGATAACAGGTTTTCTACTGATTGGATCAGGCATTGCCCATGTTTATCGAGAAATTAAGAATACGGTGACAGCTGTCCAAAGCCCCACAAGGCTGCCCGTCATGATTGAAGCAGTGGGCAGAGCTGTCAGCACTCAGACTGTGACTATGAACCACTATATGGATAACATCATGGAGAAGCTCACACCTTTGCAAAGGCAAATGGATCGTTTCGGAGACCAAAATGGACCAGGAGCTGTGTAAATCGGAATGCGGCTACTCGTCCCAAGATCAAACAATCCCAATCTTATCTGCTTCCGCCCCCCTCATCCAGCACTGGCCTTGGCCAAGGCTGTTAGAACAACAACTCCACCCCGGAAGAGCACTGCAGCGAGACGCTCTTGCGTTCCTTCCCCTACTCCCCACAGACACCTGCTGATTGTTGACTCTGTCTGGGACCTGATCAGGGTTGTCTCCATGGCAACTTGCTGTGTATCGCTATGACAATCCTGCGGACTTGAGGCACCTAGATTATGATGCCAGACGTAGCAACTCTCCAGGCCTACACATACACAAACTCTTACTTATATACAGATATGCAATCACCCATAGTCTGGGGGTTAAAAGGGTTGCCTTTTTTTTCTCCTCACCTCTCCTCATGTTATGCTGTATTTTCTTCCTCAATGCTCTGTCTTCCTGTCCTGTCTACCCCCTTGTCATATTGTATGTATGTCTGTTTGGACAGGTTGATGGCTAATTTCGCTGGTACTTGTGACTAAGTGACAATAAAGGCTACTACTACTACTACTACTACTTATTAATACATTCTGGAATAATTCTCAAGCTTTGACACTCACCAGTCCTGGGTCTCGATCCAGGGTGCCAAGAAATGTCTCACTTCCATTGGGAATTCATCTCCGTTGTACAGATCAAAAGCCTTCTGTGAATACACTGTATCCAGCTGCTGCAATTGCTCCCACTGTGTCATCCTACAAAATAAAACAGGTCATGTCTGCTGATAGGTGAAATGATGCCTTGTTACAGAACTGGGACTGACCTGCTCTCTCTAATCTTTAGAAGTCAGATGCTTGAGCTTAAGCACTATTAACAGTGGTTATTTACAAATACAAGTCAAGGTGAGAAAATTCCAAAAGAGTTTGCAAGTTGGAACACAAAATAATAGTGTATGGCATTCATGTAAAATATGGTGGGACTCATCAATGTGCATTTTTTTTAATCTAAAATCAAATGAGTTTTCTGATATGCTGTGAATCAGATTTTTTTTGTGTGAATTTCATTTGCAATTGATCCACTGTAAAACTGACTATTGTTATGTTTTTTTTTTTTTTTGGCAAGCACATTTTTTTCTTGTATGAAAAACACTAGAGATTCTTCAAAAAGTGTTTTGTTTTTGATGGAAATTAAACATAGTTTGAGTAAACAGTTAATTACAGAACTTTAAAAAAAATCAACATTGATAATATTAAGAGGAAGAAATGTTTCTTGAGTACAGAATCAGCATCACGTGACACTGACGACTTCAGCTTTGCCATCACATGAATAGATTTGGACTATTTCACGTATTAATTTAGTAGACAAATTAAACTAACTAGTGACAGTGTAAAGGTGTGTACAGGGCCAAAAGTGAAAAACATTACATGCACTCTACACCAGCAGTAATAAAGTTCTCCACACCTACACATCCCTCCTCAAACAACAGCGGAAAAACTGAGTCAGGAATTGCGTTTCTAATCATGTGAGGACAAAACGTGATATCTCGGTCATAATAATGATAAAGGCTAATACAGTAGCACTAAAAGCAGCCTAGGCTGGGCCTAGGCCTAGACATTTTACAGCATAGTGATGTTATATGTTGCAAAGTAATGAGCAGCTCATTGTAAATAAGTTACGCTAGCATGTAAGTTAATTATCAATAACTTACCTGAAACAATAGTCTACACTTTTGAAGAAATTATCCTCAAATATTAGTTTAACAAAGCGCCTTTTGCAGGCATACAGGAAAGACAAGAACACAGCACAGCACTGAACTGAACATCAGCTGGCGAGTAAATAAACACACTTCCAGCGCTTCTCAGGAAACCGACGGCTTTGCTATAAACCTCCCTCTGCTCTCCATGTCTGCATCCAACGCGATGAACTTTGGCCCACCCACTGAATCATGAAGTCCCACCCATTTAGTTGCGCAGTGAAACCCTCGCGATCGTTCATTGGCGCGGACAGGCTACTGGCCACCACCATTGGTCGAGGCACCCATAGACGTCATGACGTCTATGGAAGCACCTACCAATTAAATTCTTCACAACGGAGGGGTGTTGATAGAACAGCAGCAGAAACGAAACTCACGATCTCTCTTCTGGAGAAATGACGAAATGAAAGTTATGTTATCGAAGATCATGTACCGCGGAAATTTAAAAAGCCATACACTCTCTTTACGAAAGCATTTTGTGATCAAGGGAGAGAGATGTAATACGTTTATTCTACATTTATTCATTTTACACTATAGGCTATATAAAAAGCGATTCTACATAATAAAAAACAAAGAATTAAATCAACTAAAATAGGCTACAGGTAGAAATAGTAAAAACTGATTTTACGTGTTACTTTTACATATTCATATTTGTTATGTATATTGATGACAGGAGACTGCATGTGGTTCAACTCAACTGGCTTTACTCGCGTCTGCTTATAATAAAGATGACGCGCCTCACAGCATTCACTCCATTATTACAATACATGTACACATTAATGATCATACGTAACATAACGATATTCAAAATAACAGTTACAAATTAAAGCCTTGACTTTAAGCTGTGTCTGAGTATCTTGTATTCTACTTGTCTTGTGTTCTGCTCTTCCCACTGACGTTATTGATTTAAATAACTGCCCTATTTAATAGTTAAATATTACCCATGCTGTTTGACGTCTCAGCGGATGCTGAAGAAATCATACGTTGAGTGGGTTGTAAATGGATACTGGCCATTCCTGTTACGCAGAACCTTTTGAGGTCGGACTAAATTTAAAAAGTATTTCTATGAATAGGCATTTAAGAAAGACTTTAAGAAATGCTCTGGTCAAGCTCGGGCACTATTTACACAATGACAAGAAATGTAACATGGTGCATCAAAATCCCTTTTAAACTAATTGATAATAGGCCTATTTCTTACCGAACAAAAACATGAATTTCAAAGGTGCAAAAACACATTTGGTGAACATCATTAAAATATCATACAGATTTCTGTAACTGTATCTAACAGAATGGAATGTTTTAAATTGAGAAAAATCCATTGCTACAATAAACTCATGTAAGTTCTATTGTTATTTTTTTTTATCCGCCAAAAAGTGATCTCACATCCTGCTAATGTCATTACATACCTTTTGGATATTAATAATATTACAATCAAAATGGAAGTGACATTTAGGACATGAAAACACAATTTAAATAGAAATTAAACTTTAGTTGATTAGTTTCAGTAGAAATTAAGATCTTTAACTCTCAATTTTATGTTTATGGGACTGATATTTTGAACTGTAAAGTAGCAAACTATATGACTGAACACATGCTGCTTAAACATAGGCTAATTTACTACTGGTGGAAAAATAATTGAGTCCCTAGAGCAATGCTTTCTGTTCTTGAATTTCCTCATTGGTTTTTATTGGACAGTGATACTTCCCTCCTCCAAGCTGTTCTGGTTCATTAGCAGGTCGCCATCCTCTTTCATGTTGTTCAGTAGATATTTGATCCCTGCCTTCACACCCGTTTTTAAACCAGCCCCCAGGGCATAACCAGCAACCCCTGCAGTTCCCCCGGTTACAGCCATGAGGGCATCTGTGCCCAGATCCACAGTGCTGAAGATGGCTCTCTCTTTTGCAGTATCATAGCAGTTAACCGAAGCATAGTAAACAGCTGTTCCCAGATTATACAGTGTGGAAACTGCAGGAATCCACTCCACAACCATATACACTTGCTCTTCTTTTTCATTGACACAGTGATGCTGAGGGACGCCATTTCTGCGCCAACGTACAGACCCCACATTGCAATTCTGAATCCAGCTCTCAGAGTTAGATGAAGGCACTATGCTGCTTCCAGGCCTCAAGATAACTTGATAATGTTCAGAATCGCCATCTTCGGTCACACCTGCGCATTGGATTCCCAAGCTTTGACAAGCCTGCTGTGCTTCCCCAATACGCAACGGCCTGCTCTGTTCTGCAGCCTGTCCCAGTAACCGAGTGCCTTTCACCCTCACCCATCCCTTGCATTTCCCCATAGGCCCAACTTTACCCTTATAACCATCAACTCTCTCACCTACCTCAGCTAGCTGATGGATGTTAAATATAACAGCCTGCAAGTGGCACTGTGACTCAGAGTTGACCATAAGAGGAGATGGCGGGGTTTGGAATCCACTGGTAAAGGTGTGATGGACAGTGTGTGACAATTTCCTCTCTTTGCCTCTCTTGATCAGCACCAGCACGTCCTGCAAAAATTCACATGTATCATTTTGGCCCAACACTGCATAGAGTTGCATTACCAAAGCCTGGGCTTCAGAGAAGCATCCTGCTGACACCAACACAGGCACCATTGCCAACCCCAATAGCTCCTGAGAGAAACCCTTCCCTCTCCAGCCTCTATTGGCGAGCTCTGCACAGCTTGCATTGCTTTGGAGATCCAGCTGACCTTGTAGAGAGGCTGAGAGGTTTAAGACCAACTGATGGGCGGCGTGAAGACCCTCTTTTACCACTTGTGTTTCTACTTGCTCTGTTTGAGAAATTTTTGAAGTGACTGAGGGCCTCAGGCTGCTTTGAGGGAGTGGAGCTCTGCCAAATACTACTTCAGACAGTAAGAGGTGGATGAGAAGTAACAATTTGAGTTTTGAGCCCCATTTAGCCATGCTGAACTGTGGAGTCATGCAGCACCAAGCAAATTGCGGGTTCTGGATTTAAAAAAAAGAAGAAGAAAAGTTTAACTGTATGTTCAGTGTAAATGAAGCTGTTTGTGCACTTTAAAAGTATGGAATAATTAAGATTATTTAATATTTTTGTGAAAGAAGTGTCTAATGAACCAAGTCTACATTTATTTGATATTATTTGAATACAGTAAAAACAGTAATATTGTAAAATATTTTAACAATTTTTTCTATTGTAATAGGCCTATGTTTAGAAATGTAATTTATTCCTTTGATGGCAAAGCTGAATTTCCAGCAACCGTTTTTAAGATTTCCGAATCTTAATTATTCCAAACTTTTGATCTGTTTATTTATACAAATATCTGCAGCTGTAGCTACATCATGGGGTGAGACCATGAGATTTGTGGGTATTTGTGTGCTTGTATTTGTCATAGTGCAGCTGGGAGAAAAGAAAGGAAGGAACAGGATGAGCACTTTTTTTTGTAAGACTCCTCCCTCCCTGATGTTTTTACACTTCTTCTATATATACATCTTATATATTTAAAACACGTTAAAATTATTGAAATAAAATAAGTAAAATGTTATTAAAAATAGTTAAAAATTGAATATTAATTAAATAAAAATTGTTAAAAAGTACATTTCTTAAACATGCAGTCTGTCAGATTTAGTTAAAAAAGATTCACATTTTTTATTACATTTTATCTAAATTACAGAGGAAATTATATTTCAAGTAATTTGAATGTTATACTTACTTTGGAATGATTGATCTTTATATTAATATGAGATTAACAAGACTCTTACCTTCTAACAATCCCGATACCTCTGTGACAGAATCCAGCCTTCACAAAAAACATGTACATCTCCCTATCTCTCGTTATACCTTCTCTCTCTCTTTCTCTCTCTGGCCCAATTGCCCTGAATGTGACATCACGTGGAGAGGGTCAATGTGTTCAGTGGACGTTTTGTTTATTTACCCTCATGTCCCCTCTCTTCCTCTCGTTCTCGCTCTGTTTTTTCTCTGAAGACCATGTGGGGGTTTTGTGTTTGACCTAGATAAATTGCTGAACACCCATTTCATGCATGGGAAGACTGTGTGTGACAGTGAGAGAGAACAGGATTTTGCACCCGTTTACAAAATTCCACTTGCTTCAGTCATTTTAAACATGCTACTCAGACCATATATTTGAATCAACATTCAATGCAGCATCCAATATCTGTTTACAGCTAACTTAATGTTGCTAAAAAGAGAAATACAACATACATTATTATTTCCAGGTTTAAATGAAAAAAAAAAAAAACAGAAAAAGATATGTGCAGTTGGACATTTGGAACCTGCTATGTGTTCCCCATCTGTCAGTAATTACAACGTAATATCGACTGACAAATGGGGTCTCACTTGGGAGCCCCAATCACCTCTCAGAAAAACAGCCAATGGAACTGGCAAATGGAATTTGCATGCCGAGCCAATCACCATATATATAGGTATAAAAGATGGCGGCACGCATCCACTTTTCCAATCACCAAGCAAAAAAAGAGTGTGCTATGGAGATTGTTCTCGCTGATGGAAAAGGCACATTCAGTGGGTTTCGTCATCTTAAAAGACCAGTGGACACACTGTAAAAAATTATTTTCATGATTTGTTATCACAACTTTTTATATTTTGTCAAATCAACTTAGATAATTAATGTAGTTCAGATAACATAATATTTTGAGTTTCTATTTATTAAACCAATCTCCTTTGTTGTATTAACTCAAAGTTTTAATTTCAATTAACTAAAAATTTTAAGGCAACCAGGTAACTTACTTTTTTAAGTTAATCCAACTTTTTTTTTTTACAGTGCAGTTAAAGGGTTAGTTCACCCCAAAAGAAAATTAAGTCATTAATTACTCACCCCCATGCTGTACCAACCCCGTAAGACCTTCGTTCATCTTCGGAACACAAATTAAGTGAATACTTGAAGAAAGTCGTTATTTTTGTTTGTTTTTTGCGCTCAAAAAGTATTCTCGTCGCTTGATAAACTTAAAACCGAGTCACTATAGTCACTTGGACTATTTTAACGATGTCTTTAATGACTTTTCGGGGCTGTCAGGTTTCATTCCCAGAAGCCTATGGAGGAGTGACCCAGCTCTCAGATTTAATCAAAAATATCTTAATTTGTGTTCCGAAGATGAACGAAGGTCTTACGGGGTTGGTACAGCATGGGGGTGAGTAATTAATGACTTAATTTTCATTTTGGGGTGAACTAACCCTTTAAGTGCAACGGAATTACCCTGGGCGCTTCGGCGCAAAGAGCAGATTTCCCTAAAAGTGCAAGCACGGTTAGCGAGCATCTTTATAAAGATGTCTTTCCATCCATGTGTTTCTGGATGCAGTCGTTTTATGTCATCATCTGACAGCCACGAACACTGTCTGTGACAAGAGCATGCTGAGATGGCATTCATGAATGGTTCATGTCCTCACTGCGAGGGCATGACCATGTTGACACTGTGGTCGCAACCGCCAGGGCGGTGTACGCTCATGTTGCATGTCTCAACTCGCCCGCCATCTCCTCTTCTGGAGTCAGCAGCTGCTCATGTTGCTCCGCGCAATTTTTATTCCGGGCAAGCTCAACCGTGCGGGCGACATGCTCTCACGACAGCTCACGCTCCCGGGAGAATGGAGACTCCATCCCCATCCTCCAGATGATCTGGAGTTGATTCAGGGACACACAGGTAGACCTCTTTCTCAGGGATGGGGCACCATATGGCACCCGTGTCCAGACCTCTGGAACCTCCAAGTGTGGCTTCTTGACAGGACAAGGTGGACTAAGGCAGTGGCCAACTACCACCGGTGGTAGGCACTATCTCTCAAGCCAATGCTCACTTACCAGGGAAGCTTATGATTCGAAGTGGAGTCCCCCAGAGGAAGACTCCCGGAGAGGCCCAATCGGTTCAGTGCTTTCCTTCCTGCAAGGAGTGTTGGAGTGGAGGCTGTCCCCCGCCATTGCGGCACATCATGATGCAGTTGACTGTAAGTCACTAGGAAAGCACATCCTGGTTGTCAGGTTCCTGAGAGGCGCCAGGAGATTAAATCCACTCGTATGATCTGTCGGTGGTCCTCTCTGGTCTGCAGAGAGCTCTTTTTAAACTGCCTGAGTCAGTTGAGCATAAGATCCTGTTTCTAAAGTCAGTATTCCTGTTTCTAAAGTCAGTACGCCAGAGCTGCGGGCTGGGTGACACCTAATACCCTCGTGAGATTCTACAATCTCTAGGTGGAGCTGGTTTCTTCCTGTGTGTTGGGTACAAAGCAGTAATGTGCGGGAAGGCTGGCATCATTCCCTTCTAAGGGGGGATATAAGCACCTTCTTGGCTCTCCAGGTGAGTTACCCAATTGGCGAACCCTGGATTGAGTTTCCTCTGAGCATCTGACTCCCCAGTGATTACCCAGTGCATGCACGCTCGGTCAGCCCCTGTACTGGGCTAGATGCCCCATGTGTTGTTACTCACCCTTGTTAATTCCATATGTGTATTCTTCCATGGTACGTTTTCCCTGTCGGTAAACCTGTGTCTTTCACTGGGCAGATATTGCTCTGCCCCGTCTCAGCGTCTAGTAGTTCCATTCCTGTCTAGGCAGGACATACTGCTATGATCTTTCCATATGTAGCACCCCCCCCCCCCCCCCCCCCCCCCCCCCCCCCCACGGGTCAGTTCATATGTGTATTTTCACATGTTTCTCCTTATATACATTATGTCCCCCTTGCCACATCCCTGAAACACTCGTCTCGACTCCTCACCATGAACCTGAATGTGTGAAATTTGGAACCAAACACACCAAACTAGCTCACTGGACTTTTGATGTGGTTGGTTATTTCATTCCAACAATTATTTATAGCAATTGCTTACCAGTTTTAATTGTACATACAAATATGTGTTCACGTTTTCCTTTAAGACAATAATAAACTAGACTCCTATAGTATAAACTTGAACATTTTTATTGCACTCGCATTGACTAACACATTATGCTGAGCTGTCTGGTTAGGGCTTATTAAAATTCGCTAATGGATCCAGCATCAATGGCATCATTTCCTATGAAGTGAGAAACACAGAAACGGGTGGGAGGAGTGGTGTACAAGAAGAAATATGTAGAAGTGTGATTCTCATTTGCCAACTTATTGGCCCAAAACACAAAGGGAGTTACACAATGTCATGATCACACACACAGTGCTATATCAAGTGTTAATAAATCCGTATTATCATAGGGGGGCTTTGGGTGATTTTGTGTGTGTCCATGTGTGAGAAAATATGTCAGATATGTCCCCGATATACATTTGTCATTATGGACACCAGAGAGTAGTAAAATGTGTTAGATAGGACTGAACGCAATCTTATTTAGTTATAATTGGATATATAATTGAATTAAACAAAATTACATGGAGCAGCCTCAGGATGGGACATCAACAAAGCAAAGCATTATTTCTGAATCAACCAAATGATTAGCAACACTACTTTGCACATATAAAACTCCAAACCGTGTGTAAGTAAATCTTGTGTACATTTTCATTTCAATAGTCCCCTAAATCAGTTCAACCCTAAATATCGTTAGCCTCATAGCATAATTGCATACGTCATATTTCAATGTCTTTGGAAAACAAGAAAAAAACACAAAATGACTTAGGCAATTATGCTATGAGGCTAAAGTATTCAGCAGCAATCCATGGCCCATGGTAAATACCATGGATTTATGAAATTAATTTACGCTGAAAGCCTTGAAATTCAGGTTTTCTCTCACTACTGCATGTTATGCCATCCTGCATGTGATTCAGGGAAAGTGATGCATCACCTTTGCAAAGTTTTCAGGACCTTGGGTTAAATTTTTAATGAGGACACCAAGTCTGATGAATGCTCTGTAAATGCTTACACTTTCAATGACCACTGACCATGAGACAGACAATTAAAGTTTCTTTTCAAAATAAAGGTTGTTTGAATGGACAGAGGAAGCATTTAACCACTATTTTATCCTTGATCTAAAGACTCAAAGGTTGTGTTGTGTCTGCGAGTATGTAGGTGGACGAGGGTTGGACGCAACCTGTCAACAACCTAGCTGAATGACATTGAGACAGACTGCACATGAATAAAATCTACCAATAATAAGCAAATAATAAACGCAAATAATAGGCCTAAGAAAAATTATGATCATGATGACGACAGTGAAGGTTTTTTTAGCTGGCAGAACAAAGTCTGCACATGCATTGAAGTTCTTTGCATTCAATCTTTCATTCTAATCTGACAGACAATGTTATTCACATAAAAAGTAAGTTATAATCAACATTTAGTGACTGAATGAGTCCAGAAATACACTAAATTTCAAGGAAATGAAGAAAGGAAATGATAGAGAAGCTCTGTGTGTGTGTTTGCGTGTTTGTGAGAGTTTATTTGCGTAAGTGAAAGATGGTAGGTGTCATTCACCATTGAGAAGCACTGACTAGTGTGGGCGTACTTCCAAACTGTTCTAATGCTTCACGTCTGCTTCAGCAAACACATGCACACTTTCTCACAAATCCAGGAACAAATCAGTCTTAGGCAAACTAATGATTCTTACTGCCACTGACAAGTCTATCAGAATCACTTGTTTTGATGGTAATGGAAATGTTAAGAACTGAGGGAACAATTTGTTCTCAATGCAAACAACCAGACTAAATCACTTCAAAGTCCTGTTTTCCAGCAGCACGTCCGTTGTATACAGTAAATCCGGCTTCCGAAAGACTGTAGTGCGTTGGTGTATCATCAAGAGCTTTCCTGCTTGCCGACGAATCAAAAGAGAGAAATACGTATAATTTGAAAAACTAATTAAATGTTTAGGGCTTCGTTATGCAAATTAATTTTGATTTTCCTACTCTAAAAAAAAGGTCAATCAAATTGAATGTAAAAAGACTAGTAAAAGCAGAATGTGTTTACTGTATATGTGAGTGATAGAGATAGAGTGAGAAAGGTTGTGAGAAAGAAAGAGGTGCCACTTTTTTTCTCCAGAATAAACTAGATGGTGAGACCACTGTTGTCATGGTGACTAAATTAATTTTCACTTATTTGTTCATTTAGTTTTCCTTTTTTTTTCATTAACACAACACCAAGTTCACTACTGAACTGTTTGGTATTGAGGCGTTTGATGGCAAATGCCAATCATGATTTCATCTCAGTCTCATACACGGGTACGGAACAAAAATTAAAGATATAAATCATTTGTCACACAGAAACAGACTAAATAGAGATGTCAAACGTCTGCAAAACATTTTTGACATGCATATAACTTTTTTGAAAGGACATTTCACTCAATTTCAGACTCTGTATATTAAATAAGCCTTGCTTAGGGTAAAAGCCCTAAAGCATTCATCAATCAGGCTCCTACAGATCTTAATCGAGACATCACCTTTTCTATAGCTTACCGACGACAGCTTTGTCCTGATGAAGGACATATCTGAGATGGAGTGAATGGAATGACCAGTATGACTCATACCACTGGATAATAAGCATTGAACCCCCAATCACACACACGAGTCCTTCTGAGTCAAAAATCTGCTTAACCTTCTCTAAACGAGTTACCAGAATACAAAGCAAAAAAACCTTGTCCATTTGCCATCGTCTGATTATATATTGGCCCGTACTCTTTACAAGTAAATTCGCAAAGATTTAAACTGAATTAGACTGAATTTTATACGAATTATACGAAGCTCAAGAAGAGACTAATATAAGGTGTGAGTTTGTAATGTAATTAACCGCACAAATGCGTCAAGGCTCTGGTGTGTTAATCACTTTGCGTCACTAGGATATGTTAGCATCATTATTGGTTGCCCAAGCTTGAGTGAGCGGAGCGCGCGAACACTACAAATAAAAGAACGCGCGCACCTGCGAGCCTTTACACAGCTCTAAAGAGAGAAGAACCTGAACATCATCCTCCTGAATACCAACTCATCTCAGTGTATTTTAAAGGTATTAATACCTCCTGATTTACCCAATTATTTTAAATTAACGACAAAGTTGTTGGTTTGTATTTTATAGACTAATAAAGTTTGATACAGCAGGTGTCTGAGGCGGATCTGAGGATGTCCTGCAGTTGGTCGCTCGTGCTGTTCTCTCTGTTGCTCGCGTGTCCTGGACTCTCGCGCTGTGCGCTCGACTACCTATCATTCACAGTAAGTACATGTAAAATCAGCGGCTCTTATTAAAGGAAATTGTTCGTTTGTTTGTTCGACGGACTGTTGTATGAGATTAAAAAAAGGAGTTTAGGGCTAGTTATCACTTCTTTTTTTACTCTTGTGAATAAAAGTCAGTATATAGCCTACTTAAAAGTTTTGCAAACTAAATATTTTAACATTTTCACCGCAATGTCAATTAAACGGGATAGAACAAATATACTGTTACAATTATAGGCATATACACAACATTTTAAACGTTTTAGACTGGTAATATTTTTAAATGTTTTTGAAAAAAGTCTCTCATGCACACCAATGCTGCATTTATTTTATCCAAAATAGTACAAACGTACTTTTTTTGGAAATATTTTTAGAATTCAAAATAACTGTTTTCTATTTGAATATATTTTAACATATAATTTATTGCTGTGATGGCAAAGCTGAATTTTCAGCATCATTGCTGCAGTCTTCAGTGTCACATGATCCTTTAGAAATCATTCTAATATGCTGGTTTGCTGCTAAAGAAACATTTATTATTATTATCAATATTGAAAGGGTTCTTTGATGAATAGAAAGTTCAAAAGAACAGTATTTATCTGAAATAGAAGGCTTTTGCAACATAATAAATGTCGTCACCTTTGATCAATTTAATGCAGATCAAATTGCTGAATTTCCTTGCTGAATAAAAGTATTAAATTTGTTCAAAAAAAAAAGTACTGACCCCAAACCTTTGTACAGTGTATAATGTTAAAAAAGCTTTCTATTTCAGATAAATGTATCTTTTGAACTTTCTATTCATCAAAGAATCCTGAAAATATTGATACATGTTTCTTGATACATAGCGAATGGAGGTGGCTAGAATGAATCCTGACTCCATTAGAACCTTAATGGTTTCTTTAATGTGATATCTGACTGTTAAATATGGGCTCAAACGGAGGTTTGGTCACACACACACACACACACACACACACACACACACACACACACACACACACACACACACACACACACACACACACACACACACACACACACACACACACACACACACACACACACACACACACACACACACACACACACACACACAAAAAGGCTAAAACAATGATAGACATTATGGCCTATCACTCACTGCTTTATTTGTTTTCGAAGCAGTTCCCTGGCCATTTTCTTTTGGTTGTTTTTATAATTGTAATGATCATCACAGTTTGGAGTCTTCATGTTATTGAGTCATTCACATTAGTGAGTCAGACATTCATTTTCTGAGTTCTTGAACCATCCTGTTTGTGTGTTATGTTCAGGACAACAGCGACCCCCAGTCTGACCGCTATGACAAACGATATGGTGATATCGATTATGACAGTTTCATTGGCCTGATGGGCAGGAGGAGTGCCGGTGAGACACTAAAAGACTAAATTATGATGAAATTTGCTTTTAAAAGTTTTAAACATTCAGAAAATTGGGAATAGTTCATGCAAACATGAAAATGTAATTATGTTGTTCCACAGAAAAATAATGAAACAACATGAGGATGATTAAATGACAGAATTGAGATTTCTATTCCTTAGAGGTCAAGGCCCAAGGTATTTAATGTTGGTATTATTATTAATTTTTATTTCACAGGAACAAATCGTGACACAATTTCACCATTTAGACGTAAGTTTCCATATTCATTATCTTGCTTCAGTGTGATCCTGTCAGAGGCTGATGAGAGCTTTGTTTCTTTGGTCCTTTTGTAGCTAACATGAATGACATTTTTGTTGGACTATTGGGACGGAGAAACACTGTGTCTGGTAAGAGATTAATTAATGGTGGTCAATATAAGTTAGCCTGAAGGTGTATGAGTGAGTGGGGAATTAATTAATTAATGTATGTATTTATGTCACTATGCTCAAACAAACCTTCCACAATACTGAATGAGTGACTGCGGGACATACAAAATAGTGCAGAGAATACACTGACCTCTACTGGCTACTATGGAGAATTCTAGTAAATTAATATATATATATATTTGTTTGTAATGGTTTGATCAGCTATTCCTGCTTGGAGAAGAGAGAGGAGAGGCAACGTTTTCTTAAAGGACAGAAGGCAAAGGTGAGCATTTGTAAGTTTTGTTATAGAGTAGGCCTAATTATTGTGGAGTTGATGAATTGCAGCTACATCAACATAGTAAAAGTTATTTTTCAGAGATTTCTGTGTAATTGTATTGATTTTTTTTTAAAGGTTTTGCTGTGGTGTATGAAGCCTTATCGCATCTGTCCAGAACTCATCTATGGAATTTTACCATATCTTTCTTTGTAAGATAACTGATCTGTATGATTTTTTTTGTTTATTGTCAAAGTGCATTCAATTTGTTGTTGTTTTTATGTAGGATAAAAATTCTTACATTGAACCCCCTTAAGAGTTTAGTTATCTCAAATCAGATAAAGGATGTTTTATTTCATGGGATGACAACAATGTGTTAATTGGAGGCCTAAGAAGATTGAAGAATCCACTGTAAATATTCTTATACTTTATTCGTTTTAACATATGCTTATTTAAAGTGCTGTAAAACATACCCACCCTCAATTATTTATTTATTTATTTATTCATAGAGAAGTCCACACAAGAAAAAACTTTTTACTGTAAAATAAGTCTTTATTTAATATGCTGGTTATTATTCCTCATTGAATTATTCTTGTCACACATTTGCCTCACACACTCCTTTATAAATTAAAGATTGCTGTGAAAGTGCTGTACAGGATTCCCTTTGTACATAAAAAACCCTACTGATAAAACAGAACAAAATACTTTTGGATTAAAGACAAGGGCAGGAAATCACTTCAGAAATGCACTTTCGCTTTAAAAGATTTGAAAGGACATTTGAATCTGGTTTTTATGTTAGCACTATGAATGGCTCTGATTCATTTATTACAAGTTGAGTTCCCTCTTCGTAATCCACTAAACATCTCCCAAATTTCTATGGGCCTTCTTTGTCAATGCACTTTCCTAAAACAATTTGCTCAAACAATGTAATGTCTGCAAAGAAAACTACTCCTCTTAAGATCTGCATTTCATTGATTTCCAATCTGAAAAAAAAACAAAATAAAAGTAAACTCAAGGAAAATTAAATGTTTACAAAGGAATGTTATAGAGCTTTTCTGTGGAAGATCATCGACATACAGTACTAGGGAAATAAAAGCATGTTCAAACATTTCATAACTTCTTGTTAAAATAATATAATTTTACCACAAAAAAACCCCTAAACATATTAGATCATACTTGAAGTATGTGGCACAAACTTGAGTACTTATCCTCTTTGAATCAACAGAACACTGCAAACAGATTTCCCTCACCCCAGAATTCACACCATATGTATTAATGAAGACTCACTATTAAGCTTGTTCATGTTTAGTCAAAACCCACTATCATTCCCTCAACAATTTTTTTTTTTTTTTTTACCAAGAATGTATTTATGCTTATTTGATCAATTCACAACAAAACTGCAGAGAAGTGATGCTGGGGGTGGTCAAAACTTGTTTGTATTAAAATAAAACTCATTCCCAGTTTAAATTAATTTATTCATTCAAATAAACTTTATTTGAAATGCTTCATAATTGTGGCAAGTTTCAGTGCAGGCCGAGATTCTTCTCTGTATTCTTCATTACTGTCTTCTGCCTGCAGCCTCTACTTTAAAACTCATGGATTTACCATACTTGAATAGAAAGTAAATTTGAGAATAATACACTTTTAGTGTGCATTATTTTAAAAGGAAAGTTTAACAACAATAACAGCACATTTAAAGGCATGGTTAAAAAAACGATGACAGAATTTTCATTTTTGGCTGAACTGTACCTTTAAGTATAGCAAATACACACAAATAACTGAAAAATTGAGACATAAACACAAGAAACTGAATTATTTTCATTACACTGCATCAATTGTAAAATCAGCAGATTTAATCTCACACACAAACTGCTGTAGTTGCCACACTAGCGATGTGAAATGAAGCAAAACCAGACAATCCATTTCAGTCATACTTCAATCAATTAAATAAAGTAGTTTGTGGTCTGAAAAATCCAATAATTCACAACCTGCATGCTTCACAGTGTGTTACTGAGTACACCATTCATCTACAAGGCCAAAATTCCCACTAGCATGGATAAAGTGTTTACTTAAGCTGTCTTATCTACCTTTACTTTTTCCCTAGGCGCTCATGAACTATTGGGCCAGCCAACAGGATGTTGATGGAGTACTAATCCGTATTCTTTCAAAGAAAGCATCAGTTGACTACATCCTGGTTAATCTTTATATTGATGTAATGTTAGGGAAAGTAGTGTGTACATACTCAAATTTGGCAATGCTGAAGCTCGAATGTTTGCAAGATATAAACATCTACAACCTGCTCTGTTTAAATATTGCCTAATCTCAATACGAACGCAGTCCAGGAACATATGGAAATGAATGATTTCTCTGGATCAGGCACTAATTCAAGGGAATAAGCAAATGAAAGGAAAATCAAGGCCCCTTGTTCTTATGAAATTTCTGTTAAATCATACATGGTGGTGTGCTATGATTACACGATTCATATTTTTATACATGTATAAAATAAAATAAAAATCACAAATGAATGCCAAATAAAACAAATGCAGAGGCAGCCTTTCTTATCCCATGTTATTATACTGTTAAGGCAGGCTCTTAGGCTGAATGAATCACATCTCAAGAACCGCATACTCTGGCTCTACATGTCTCTTAACCTTCATTTTATACAATTATGCACTGTTAGGGTTATATTTAAACATTCACATACAACTGCATTTTTAAAAGGAACGCCCTCTCAAACTGTACCAGTTAAGTTAATCACACAAACATGTCATGCACACATTTCTGTGGCACAATATAGGATACAATTAAAGACATCATCCAAATACAAATGTAAAGCCATCCCCAAAAATAATACTTCTTTTGGAAGAAGATTTTAAATGTTTTTCTTTGTTTAAAAAATCCTATGCAAAAAGCTGCTAAGACTTTTCATGAAGTTCAGGGGATTGTTTTACTCCTTCCTGTGCTTCTGCCCCCCGCTTTTGCTCCGAGTCTCCAGTTTCCATTTTGTCTGGGACAGGGGCATTGAAGTCTTGTATGACATTGGGTTCAGAGGGCTGATAGCGGTATTTGTAGCCAAAGGCACGCAAGTGGTAAGTGTAGTATTCCAGCAGGTACATGTGTGACGCATCCATATAGTGGAAAGAAACAGCCAGGTCTGAGCAACACTGTGGGCCCTGAAAGAGATAGAGAAAGAATTATGCAAATGAATACAGGGATATTTAAATATTCATTTATTTGTTTTGTTGTGAAACACAAATGACAATGTACTGATCACTCTTTTTCATGCAGTTCTAATGAATGGGGCTGCAGCTTTCAAGATGATTGAAAAAAGCACCATAAAATTATTAGAAAAGTGGTCCAGACAATAATGAACCAGATTGATTCGGTTTTGACTATCATGCATTTAGTAGATGCTTTTACTCAAAGCAATTTACAATAGAAGTTGCAGCAGTTACCATACCAGCCAACTGGATTGGAAGATTTTTAGCAAATAAAGACTTCAGTCAGTTCTCAGAAGACTTATAGATCACCATTCAAATGGACTTCTTTTGTGGTACTTTTGAATCCTTTTAAAAGATAGAAAAAGGTCCCCATACATTGTAATGGAATGGACCCCATTTAAGAGCGCATATTACACAATCTATGTAATCAAATAAAAGAAAATTAAAAACAAAAATTAAATGAGTTTGGAATGACAATGCAATTTTTTCCCCTTTTGTATTCCACAAAAGAAAATAGAAAAATCGTTCCGTTTTCAGAAAACATTGGGGTTAGTTAGATAATCAGTTTTTTTTTTTAACTATTAGTTATTAGCTAGTCTTTTCTTGTGTTTAATATCATCATGCAACAGTGCTTAAAGTAATGTGGTGACAGCACAGATTTACTCAATAGATTATGGTCTATTGAGTTTTGTTTTGACAAATTAAAACAAACTCACGCTCACTTAGGCCAAGGACACAAAGAATTAAAGACCGCATAGTCAATGTTGGTCCGTGTCATTTATTTGAACAGGATGTATGTAAACGGTGACAATCACACCTTCAGGGTGCATTAAATGAAAACGTTGAGAGACTGAAGACTTTTTCATCTTTGCTTCCCTGTCTACATTGACAACATCATAAAGGCAGGATAGGTAGGTTTGAGAAACTAGCAGAAAACTGCAGGATTTTGAAAGTATCCAACAGAGAAACTCCCACACCCTCCCTTCTGGGCTCCTTCCAAAGCCACACCCCCAAAACACATGCCTACCATCACCTTTTTTCTTGCTTTGTTTGCCTGCACTGACTGTATATGCAGGTACATGTGGTACTGGGAATTTTGACTGCTCTTTCTCTGCCATAATTGTGAGACTTCCTAGCTTCCGGCCGGTACGTGCCTCTCCTCTTTCGAAATGAGCGAGTCAATGGGGTGCTGCGCGCATGTGGGCAGCTCCTGTAGCAGCAGGGGTGGTAGCCATGTTAGCGAGGGAGAATGCTAGTCGCCCAGCCAATCATTGCATTCATCCCGAATGGAAAGAGTAGCTGTGATTATTGCAGCCCTGAGAGGACTTTTCAGAGTACTTACATTTTAGATATGTATTAGAATATAAAGACCGTTTAAACAAATTTGGGAAAAAGTGTTTTAGAAACAAACTGTCTACCCTGCCTTTAACAGAATCTTCAAAAGAGACTGATCTGAAACACAAAGTTGGACTGTAAAGAATGTAGCGACAAATCTTTTTTTTTCGTATTGTGTCATACAACCAAGATAAACATAATGGGGGAAAAAATAGGGTGGGATCTTGGTTATATTCATCGGTAGCAGATTGCATGAAGGCAGATCTGAACTTGCAGTCGAAATGTAAGAAAGGGGCGGAGTTTAAGTGGACAAAATGATTGGAGAAGTCTGGCATACATCACTAGAGAGAAGTCTGTCATTTCACTGGAAGATCAAATAATGACATATCGATTAAAGAATTGACACTCACCTGCACAATGGGGTAATAACAGTAGTTCCAATACCAGAAAGTCTTGGGAAATGAGCCAGTGAGATGGGACTCGGGTACGAAAGGATGGAATGTCTCTCTTTGTATGGTGTCTCGGGAGTCTCCTGCCACAACGCCTACCTTCTCTAAACACTGACCCATAGCTAAGTCCTCCACTGAGGTAGTGTGAGTGCACACTTTGGTGCGAAAGCCCTCCACAAACCTCCTCAGAGCTTCTTTGCTGAGCACGTAGCCAGCGCCGCCACTCATGTAGCCCTGTTTTACGTACGGCTTAAACCGCCGGCCAAAATACACAGGGTCCTCTGGAGAGTGGCTGGCCAAAATCCAGCGCAGGTTGTCGACGATTACATAAGTGTCGTCATCCGCTTTGAGGAACCAGTCCGCCTCATCCCCGTGCTTCTCCATGACATAATGGAAAGCACGAATGGTTTTCCAGTACAGCTGATCCCGACCTTCTTTGGTGTTTAGGCCAACCGTGGGAAAATCGGGGTTATCCACAGAGCTTATGAAGACCACAATGTTGCAGTGGCGACTCCATGTGGCTTTCACATGTCGAGCTTTTTTCTCAAGGTTATCAGGGCCAGTCATAACCCAACACAGAATGCGTACACGCTTATAGAGAGCATCAGCCAGTTTGCCATCCTCACCTACAAGAGACAGTCCAAGATTACTCAAAACAATACATGAAATGAATGAAAATCAAATTCTACAAAGTAGCAAATTAATGATACTAAAAATTAATTTGTCAAATGGAAGTTCAAAGACAATATTCTAAAGATGCCGGCGCCCTCGTTTCTCTGGTGCATAAGGTCTGTAGTTTAGTTTAATTACAGTTAGAACGTTTTTTGTCATCTTTTATCCACCATTAAAACAAGCCTGCTGTAGCGAACCCCGTCCAAATAATGGCCAAAATATACTGATGAGTTCAATTAAATTTATTTTACATCACAAAAAACGAAGCGTTATTTTTACTCCAGAAAATCACTGTAAGAGCTGAATAAACGCAGTATAAGTAAGTGCGCATTAAAATCTTATCCATAAACTCTCTCTCCCTTTTAATTATCATCAGCATACACAGCTAATTACACAAAACACGCAAATATAGCATGTATAAACACGCAAAAACAGTAAACAAATATACACACAGCTTTTCGGGGGGTGCTTAATAAACTGGTAAACTTTATATGCGTAAAACGACTCGATGAGCTGTCATAAAGTGCGCGCCGTGATCATCAATAACATTAGGCCTATCTCCGAAGACTGTAAGCTGGATCACGAACAGTACAGATCCATCCTCGAGTAACAACAGGAGTAAATTAAGACTTATGTTAATTCTTAAATCCAACGACAAGCTGCTCTGGCGTTGAAACAATGGCGGACTGTGTTTAGCTTACTCAGGGCGGGTCTACGCTAAAACGTACTGCCCCAAATGTGAGAACTTGTTCTTTATATGTGCTTATGATTTATGGGGATTTCAAAAAAAGCACTGGGTGGATTTTTATCATTATAGGGTGGTTGTGTACACACACTGCCAACACACATTTATGCAAACTGCAGCTCAACCGTGCATGCTAAATAAAATGTGAATAAATAATTTAGGCTTAAATATGAATAAATAGCCTAAATTACATCTGTCCACCATATAAAGTGATTGTGTCTCTTCAGAAGACTTGGATTAAGCTGCTCGATATATATATATATATATATATATATATATATATATATATATATATATATATATATATATATATATATATATATATATATGGATGACGCAGTTTACACTTTTTATGAACTTTATGATCAATTTTTTATTGCATGGACTTTTAATGGAGGAACAGAAATATCTCAGGTTTCATTTAAATATCTTCAGTTCAGTTGTATTTTCCGAGGATGAACAAAAGTCATTAACAACAAGGGTGTAGCAATTATGACAAAATGTTATTTTTTGGGTGAACTAACCCTACTATTAAAACTAGAAACTAGTAAAAGCAAAACGTGTTTTAAAAATGAAGAAATTGAAGAAAATTGTTTCATATAAAGAATATCATTATCTACTTTTAAAATGTAACAACTCATACATACAATTTAGAGTTAGCATATGAGAGTCCATTTCTTTACACTTTACAAAGGACAAAACATTAGATGCAAGCCCAAAATCAGAGCAAAGTCCATCTCTCCAGAGAGAACTCACAAATACACAAACCATACCTGCCAACTTTTGAGTTCAGCTTTGCGTGAGACGTCGCGGGGGTAGGAGGGGGGGGGGGGGGTCGGGGGGTATTGGTATTACGCAAGGTCTCTCTCTCTCTCAGCTGTTCGCGCACCCTACGTGGTTTGAAGCACAGTCTCTCGCTGCGTCCCAATGTGCATACTATCCATCCTCCTAAATAATATGTGACAATAGTAATTGGGGGGGGGGGGGGGGGGGGGGGGGGGGGGCGCACTTTTGACTTTAGCTCCGCGGCTGAAGCTCCGCGAACGGTGACGGACTTGAGCTCCGCGAATGGCGACTGACTTTGGACTTGAGCTCCGCGAACGGCGACAGACTTTGGACTTGAGCTCCGCGAACGGCAACGGACTTTGGACTTGAGCTGCCGAGTAGCCTCGGGCCCGGTACCACGCCCCTGAATGGCATCCTTTGGCGTCAATATGAGACGCAGAACCCAAGGCGTCATACAGGTGACGCTCATCTAAATCCAAAGCACTTGGCATCCTTTAGCGTATGAGAAGCAGATCCCAAGGCGTCATAACTGTAACCCTGCTCCAGACCTAAACCTGCTACGTGTTATATTGACGCTAAAGGATGCCATGTGCGTAAGATTTCGACGAAATGTCATATGGCGTCACCTATATGACGCTAAAGGATGAGAATGCGTTGGATAAACTCATCTTTCAGGCATTTGACCGACCGGTTTGACTCTTCAGCGTGAGAAATCGGGGGGTGTGGCGTGTGCGCGTGTGAAACCATTCAAATGCGGGTGTCTCACGGCCAATGCGTGAGAGTTGGCAGCTATGCAAACATATGCACAAAAAGAGTTTCTCACAAAGAGGGCTCATCTCAAATGGAACAGGTTAACTCTTAGTTCAATTCTAACACCAGGGTGTCCAACAATATCCACAAATCATATCAATAAAAGGGTGTAATAAAGCTTAAGTACTGCGTACATCACCTGGCTCTACCGGTCTAACACACCTCTTCTGGGAATGCCTTCATTGAGCTATTACAAACTTCCAGCAATTTTAATTTTCTGGGTGGCAATGAATCAATGCAAAAAGTTAAAGGGCACCTATTTCACAAGATGTAAAATAAGTATCCGATGTCCTCAGAGTGTGTATGATAAGTTTTAGCTTAAAATACCCAACAGAATATTTTTTTTACAGAACGTTTAAATTGTCACTTTTGGAAAAAACGTTCCGTTTTAGTGTGTATCCCTTTAAATGCAAATTGTGTGAGAATATAAAGCTGCTGGCCCAGAGGTCGGAGCCTCACGCGCTCGCGCTCCGCCAGGACAATCTCATCTGATAATATCAACAAAACAAAACAAAAAAAAAACTCTCAGTAACGGTGTTCATTTCGACCCAGAGTCGGAAAATAAAGCCTACAGTACAGAGCCAGAGAATATATGCTGTATGGAAATAGAACAGGTATAGCAGCTAGTTTAGTTTAATTACGGTTAGAACGTTTTTGTCATCTGCTTTTATCCACCATTAAAACAAGCCTGCTGTAGCGAACCCCATCCAAATAATGGCCAAAATATAGTTTTTATTCGATCTGCGTCATCAATGTTCGCGGCGGCCATTTTGTTGACATAGAAACCACGGCAACTGTCAGTCTGTCAATTACCAAGCGAGGCAGCGTCGGTATTATCCATGGTATTATGGCTGTATTTTTTTTAAAACAGCGCGATGGTGTGTTGTGTAATACATGGCCTGTTATCTCTGTGAAGCTGCTTTGAAACAATTTGTATTGTAAAAAGCGCTATATAAATAAAGGTGACTTGACTTGACTATTGATAAACACAATATCTGTCAGGTTGCAATAAATATGCCGCATTTATACTAGGTAGGGAATTAGTGCTTGTGTGATACTGTGTTATTTTGTTAACAATCTTAGTAAAAGTTAGTCTGGAGCCCTGCGAAGTGTAACATTATGCGGATACTGTATGAACGAGATAGTTAACGTTATAAATATCCGGATAAGTTACGGCTGGCAATAAGGACGGATCTTTACTTAAGGCTATTGGGTCTATTTGATATGGGTCCACACAAATCAAGCTTATCTTCTCTTGATACCAACGAGATGAAGCCATTCGGCTACTGCTCACCTCAACTTAAATCTGCGTGCGGCTAGGGGCAGGACAGATGTCATGTCAACAATATGGCCGCGGTTAGCTACTTCCGGTGTTTGCGAATAAGGCCTATACTGATGAGTTCAATTAAATTTATTGTACGTCACAAAAAAATGAAGCGTTAGTTTTACTCCAGAAAATCAATGTAAGAGCTGAATAAAAGCAGTATAAGTGCACATTAAAATCTTATCCATAAACTCTCTCTCCCTTTTAATTATCATCAACATACACAGCGAATTACACAAAACACGCGTTACAACTAACACAGTAAACAAATATACACACCGCTTTTCGGGGGGTGCTTAATAAACTGGTAAACTTTATATCCGTTAAAACGACTCGATGAGCTGTCATAAAGTGCGCGCCGTGATCATCAATAACATTAGGCCTATCTCCGGAGACTGTAAGCTGGATCACGAACAGTACAGATCCATCCTCGAGTAACAACAGGAGTAAATTAAGACTGTTATGTTAATTCTTAAATCCAACAACAAGCTGCTCTGGCGTTGAAACAATAGCGGACTGTTTAGCTTACTCAGGGCGGGTCTACGCTAAAACAGCAGTGTCAGTCAACAGTCGTAGGCAGCGCTTGTGCAAAAGTACGTCACACTGCCCCAAATCTCCAGTAGCACCTCAATGCAGTACATGAGATCCACGGGGAGGAGTCGGATCAAGATCCAAGGGGTGGAGATGGGTAGGATTAGGGGTGGGTTTAGGGATTAGGGGTGTGTTTAGCGGTCAGGGGGTGGAGATGGGTAGGTTTAGGTATATGTAAGGTGGGAGGAGTTGGATCTGGATCCGACTCCTCCCCGTGGATTTCATGTTCTGCAGTGAGGACCATCTCCAAATGTGAGAACTTGTTCTTATGTGCTTATGATTTATGGGGATTTTTTTTTAAAAGCACTGGGTGGATTTTTATCATTATAGGGTGGTTGTGTACACACACTGCCAACACACATTTATGTTCAAACGTCATGTAAAAGTGAATTTTGCATAATAGGTAGGCTATCCTTTAAACAACTTGTTTGAAATGAGAGAGCAGAAGGAAATGTCATTAATTCAGTGCTTTTAAGTTGTTCCAGTTAGATAAACAGACACACCTTAGAATGTAAATTTACAAATTCCAATGATCGATCGTCGTTTAAATTAACGTTAGCTTTAATACTGCAGTGGCATAATAGCCAACACAGTATGACAGGGTGTTCAAATACTGCTCAAAATATGTTCCTCATCAAATTAATGAAAATGGTTTAGTCTAAATAAAGGGCTAGTAGGGTTGTAAAATAAGTCGATCTGACTTATTTAATTAAATTAAATTAATTATTTAATAATCAAATATAACGAGTAATAGATAGCCTACAATGTGTCACCAATGACCAATGCGGCCTCGCATGCTTGTTCGGACTGTACAGGGCCTACTCCTGTTGTGGAGGTGCTCTTCCTGGAACAATACGACAACTAAACGCAATGAATTCACAACGTTTTATTACAGTATTGTTCTCTTTATAATGTTACGTAATATGACAGTCCCAATCATAGTTATAAATATGCTTAAAGGAAAAAAATGAAGATAAATATGACATTCAAATTCATTCGTGGTATTGACGTCACAAATCACCTAAACTTACCTCATGTTCCAAACCTGTATGACTAGACTTTCTACCTTTAACATTAATTGCACAATACGCAGTAAATCCTGTAGCCTAAGATTTCACTTTGTGGGTATAGTTTTTATTATACTACCATGCATTTTGCATATTATAAAATAATTGTTTTTATTTGTAACATCTCAATTAGTTCTACAGCGTATTTACCTGTATGGTGAGGATGATTGAGGTTGAAGAGAGCCGACCTCTCCTTTTTCCAGTTCTTGTTTTCATCTTCTATCATCTCCAGCAGGCTTTTCACGTGGGCCTCGTTCTCACGATACCCCAAGTTCCGCGTGAACCCAATTTGACTCAGGAGCAAGTACAGGCTGCACGTGCCCACCACAAAGCCCACGTAGAACGCGGAGCGCGCACCGAGAGCTTTCATGACGAGCTCTAGAGACTCTCACCTTAGTTTGACTATTAGACAGAGACACAAGGAAGACTACAGTGAGCAGAGGATGGCGTAGTATTTATCACACCTATCATCTGGTTATGTTTCAAAATCAGACATCTTTAACCCAAAACCCCCGAAAATAAACCCGATGAAGGCGCGTATAGTCCGCTTGACAGCAGCTCCGCGATCGATATGACAGATTAAACAACAAACAACGTAGCGATAGAGAAGCATACGTCATCATACCAGGATACAACTACTGACAGTCGACAAATTCTACTGAATTCAAATTATTAACTTAAGGAAATTACTACTTGTGTAGGCAACACTAGCAGATGTAAAACCATTACTATCTAGAAAATAATCAATTTGTCTTGTATACTTAAGAGTCAAGACACATTAGGCAAATTTAAGATAAATATTTAACGTTTCTAGCACTGTAGTCGGAGAACGAGGGGACCCTTAGCAAACTTCCAATAGGGCCGCAAAATAACACATTAAATACGTTATAATAGCTGTTAAAAATGTAATCGTACATGTAGACTGTCAACTGTTGCTTTTGTTATTTTTTAAAGAACACAGGTTCTGTAAACACGAAATTAATCAAAGTTGTTTTTATAATAATAAAAAGTTTTAAAAACAAGTAACTGCTGTTAGCTATGTCATGATTACAGCAGAAGTACCATAGGAAATAGCTTAGCCTACATGCGGAACAAGGTAGCCTATAGAAAGAAACTGTCACAATCTTACCAGACAGCTGATTTCCTCCATAACTGAAGTGAAAAGAAACCGCAATATTCGGCTCCGGTGCCTTTCAGTCCCAACTAGAGAGCTAGTATAACAGTAAAGCTATGGTTTTCAACTTAAATGTAATACATCTGGCAGCCTAACCAGGAACATCGGCTCCAAAATCATGTCCTGCCTATTTTCTGCCCCAAGTAAATTTGGGTTGGTAGATAATTTTACGCTTTACTTGAAGCTAACTAGCAACGTGCTTCCTATGTTCCCCAAGTAAAGCTGAGAGGTATGGGGGCGGTTCCGTATTTTAATTAATAGTTACTCTCTGCCAGTCTGTGTTTTGTGGACAGTGAAACACACTCGCCCCACTAAATTGTGTTGCTTTTATAAAAAGAAAAAAAAGACAAATACATTTTTTCGACTACACTATTCCAGAAAAGTAAACGCTTGTTCAACTGCGAACTGTGAACTGTTCACGTCACAACTAATATAGGACATACGGAAGCGCATTTGATTGGATGGATCGCCTGTCGATCTTGGGCTGAACGATAACGTCATTTGAACGGAGGGTTATGATTGGGCCACATGTTTTAGCTCTCTTTCTCACTCACACACACACACACACACACACACACACTACACCACAGAGAGAGCACGGTTTCAGCAAGGCACAGAGCAAATTAAATCACGCCAAGAAGAAAAGTATTAACCCTGGCTACAGCCCTTAAGTAACGGAAAGTTTTCTTAAGCCCCATGTTCAGTACATGGTCAAAAAGGATCAAAGAACAGTCCAATATGGTGTGGGAGTCACTAAGCCATTTGAAAGTTGTCACAGAAGAAGGCTTTGCTTTAGTAATCTTACTTAAAATATATATTATATATAGGTGTGGGTTTTTATTTTGAATGTTCAGAAATTCAGTTTTTCTTTTCATTGTTCGATAAGGGATACTTTTCAAGGATGTCTTTGCTGACAATGTTATCACATATTATTTATCACGCATTACTGCACAATATAAGCTCTAAATATAGTAGTATTTATTTATTTATGATTTCTTGACATTTTTGAAAAAGATTTGTGATTTTTTTTTTTGTCTTATGATGTGTGACTTAATCATTTTCTCTATATTCTGTACCATATAGGGCAACGAAAAAACAACACAATTTTTTTTTAATATAAATAAAATGTTCCCAAATGAACCAAGAAATGATGTGTGCAATTGAGGGTTAAAGATTCTTGCTCTACACAACAACTACGCCTTGCCGGTGCCGTAATCGTGAAAGGGTTGCCCAGAAGTCATTTATTTGTTGCAACAACAGAACTAGTCATTTTAATGTGTGAGAACTTCCAACGCTATTAAACGATTTAAACAAAGGAATTGATAATGGAATGTATTTATAGTAGACCACAGCATATCGTACATTTTATTGTTTAATTATCTTTCTCACCATATATGCAATGAATGCATTTTCAACAGGTTGCTAGTATTAAACGTTTCTTCAGTAGTACAAAATGTACAGTTGTGCATTTCGTGAAGTAGTCCGAAAACCTAAAACTGCTGTAAGCGATTTTTCTGAGCCTCTAAGATGTCTTAACAATACAAGCAATGTCTTGTGTGATCCGCCACTAGGTTCTCTGAGTCTGATTGGCTGGCATGCGTGGGCCGTGGTCACATTCTTCTTCATTATCTGTCTGTCTGTCCATCCGTCCGTCCGTCCGTCCGTCTACCCACCCTTGGGGCTGCCACAGAGACAATGTGGACATAACTATTTCATTGGTATCTGTCAGATACTAAAAGAAATGATGAATTGCTAACAGCAGCTTAACTACTCTCTCACAAAAAGTGTGCTTACGTTAGAAATTAGAAACGGAAAGTATGTCTTATTAACAAACAAATCAAGTGCTGTAGCAACATTATTTACAATCGACCAAACTATGATGATCATTCGAAGCATTTACAACAAAAGCCCTTATCTGCAGGGGACATGGACGCAGTGGTTAAATGCATTAGATTCCCAATGTTTGGCAAAAGTTTTTGTTCAATTTCTAAATTAAGTCTGGACATTATCCTTTGTAAGACATACATAATTTGAAGGCTGGTTGTACAAACAGACTTGTCAAAAACATGAATTAAGACAAAACTGAAACTGTACACTGAATATTTTGCTTAGTGCATGGCAAGGATTTATCGAAGAAGCTGTAGGTGTTTTCAAAAAAGTCCAATGTACAAAATAATAACAATAATTGAAGCAGTTATTGTCAATGTCCTGCCATTACAGTGACTCTGCACCAAGCTCCATATTGCACATATCAATCATCAACAGCATTTTAACAGCACTGTCCAGTGATGAGAATGTGTTTGTCCAGATTCCCTTTTCAAAATAAACTTTGACATGCATACTAACTGAAGTTTTGTTTCCATGTGAGAAAGAAGTATGTTTCACAGACTGTCACACACAGACATAAAGTGCAACACAACTGAAACATGAAGTATATTTGTATATTCAATTTTTTTTTTTCCGAAAACAGGCAAGTTACAGTATTAACAACTTACAGATGCTCATACAGGATAATCAGAATTCACGGCCGTGGACGTAACCCTTTACAGGGCTCACATGACTTAAACAGTCTGAGAGAGGAGTTTGGTTGCCAGCCACGCACACTGTAAAGTGACAACCAGGTGGCTTAGAGTTCGGACTTTGGAGTTCAGAGAATGCCGGCTGCACTTCTTCAAGTTAAAAGCGCTTGAGAGAAGAGGAAAAGGGTCAAAAGTCTGTTTCATCAGAATCACTGTTTCCTGTGGACTGGCTCTCATCCTGTTTTTCTCCCCAAACAAATTTGTAGTTATTCTCCAAGTCTTGCTGTCTCTTCTGCTCTTTATACACTTCCTCTGTACCTCCAGTCTGCACACAAAGAGAGTGAACATCAATTTATTTACCAAGGCATGAAAAGGCCTTTTTTCATAGCTTGCACTGAAATATGTAAGAGGCATTTATATTTAAGTGGTCACATCAATATTTTTAAAATTATTTAAACTCATAATAATACCAATGTTTTTTTTTGCATCAAAAACAGTCAATAATGTAGTTTCCACCCTCTCTGCCCATTATATTTTTTGCTATGCGAACTATGGGTTTGCTGTTGAGTCCAATATAACTTGTTAAACTTGTTATATTATTTATTTACAAAACAATCGATGCTGAAATGTGCTGGGCAGACTGAAATGATCAGTTTCTTTAGATTTTAAAGGGGTCATGAACTGCATTTTTTTTTTAAAAAAAATAAAGTTGCACGAGGTGCACATTTAAATGTTAGTATAATTTTTACATAAAAATAGTACAAAAATGTAATAAAAGGCCATTTTCTACTCTGATTTGAACGCTCTGTTGGAAGGGCGTTCCAACTTTGTCTGCTGTGAGACAAAGTAAATGCCCAATGCTATGATGAAATAAGTATTACATGTGGAACGCTTTAGAAATCTTTTACTATGTTTTTACCATTACAGCTGTCGAGATTAACTAATTGTGAAAAGTGATGATTATAGCATTATATTTAGATCTACTTCCATCACATTAAATCTTTCTGCGATAAGCATTGAGCAGATGTTAGACATATCTGTTGAGCACATGAATGCACCTTGATGAATGCTTTCATCATTCCTAAAGAGGAACTCAGATGTCCAGAACTCCGTCACTGATAAAATGTGATTGACACCTCCAGCGAATTATTAAGTGTGCTCTCTCGATCACTTTCTTTCCATAATTAAATAACAATTTAAATAAGAAAAAATCATACTAAATGGTAAATGGCCATTTAGTCACTGGCTTAACATTCCAATACAGATTAGGCATTTTAGCATGGTTAATTAAATGTTGTGTCATTAATGTCAGCTCCATATCTTACAGTAAAAGTTTTAGAGTAGGTCTGCCCCGAAATTGTGAATTATTTACCAAAGAATCCACAGTGACAGATATACCGAACAAACAAAATAATGCTCTACTGAGACATTCACATAGTTGAAAATAAATCACCACTTTCCTAACATTAGGATTCTTTGGATGGTAATGCTATTTTTAGTCCAATGATTTTGTACCTCTCTTCTCTCCTTCTCAGGATGTTTTAATAGTACAATGACCAAACTTTAATTTCTCAGTTCATGACCCCTTTAACCCTCTGGGGTCGGCAAACGTGCCGGCGCGTTTTGGCAGATTTTTTTCACATAGCAGAAAAATAGACTTAAAATATTCCATCATATCTGGTCATACAGAGTTAAGAAATATGAAAAAAGAAACTGTTAAATGTCTAGTTTTTTTATGTGCCCACATACAATCGAAATAAAATATTGTGCTTTTGTAAAATAAAGAAAATACACAGGGTGGGCGTTCCGTGAACTTTTTTTCTGGAGCACGTCTCTTAACTTAAACAAAACTCAGCGAATACTATTCACCCAGGCATGAGTTATCTTTATTAATCATTTCTTATAATCATTTCTTCTAATCGTGTGTACTTTTAAATGATCTAATTCAAAACTAAGATAAATATTTTCTGTTTATGTTATTCTATATATAAAAAGAGAGAGAAGTCAGCCGTTCTAATTATCGTTCTCTCAGCTCATTATTTTGCTAATGTGACACGCCCACGGAGAGCGCGCGCGCTATTCAAACGCAAATGATCTGAAGCAACACATTCAGACGTGTAAACGCCCACATAAACTCGGTAAAACACACTACATTTAGTCAGATACATTTAGTCTTGCGAGGCTGTGAGGAATAATCCTGGGTCATTTACCACAGAACAAGTGCTGGTTTATTTTCACTTCAAGGAGCGAGGAGGATCCAGCTGAGAATTGTGTAAGTTTGTGTCTGTAAAAGTGTCTGTAAACGCAAAAATAACCTACTGTTTAAGTTTGAATCATGTTTCTTTGTGTGTGTGAATGAATGAATGAATGAACGCAGAGATGCGGACTGTTACAGACGAAATAAAAGACAACATTTCGTTGACTAGTTTTGGATAGATTATAAAGTTTTTACTCTAAAATAGACATCAAATAAGCTTTTGTTAGCAGTTTCTGCTTAGATATTAAATATATAGTATGTTTTGTCAATAAACTAATCAACTAATATGTTATAGTGTTTGTTCCAATGCAAGCTATATCAAATTAATGAATCCTTACCTTTGAAATATGTATAACATGTATTGGCCTACTAAGACATTTATGGAAAAAGACTATTTCCTTTTCAAGATGTTTCCAACTCTAACTTTAAACCAATTCTGTAGAATGGCCCATATAACCTATTTGACCAGGATTTGTTTCCAGGTATGACTAAAAATACGCTTTTGACTTTCATTTATATTTTGAGATGTATATTATATATATATATATATATATATATATATATATATATATGTTTATGTATTATGTATGTATGTGTGTGTGTGTGTGTGTGTATATATATATATATATATTATATATATATATATATATATATATATATATATATATATATATATATATATATATTATATATATTGTCCTTGCATTCTTTCTTGTGTGACACACCTGAATGAAAGGCTCATTATTATGCAGGTCATTGTCTTCTCAGGTGTGAACCAAATAATAATTCACGATGGGTTTGGGCTGTTCACGCCCATGTGCATATTGCCTTGCCAAACAAAAAAATGCTTTTCACAATTTAAAACAATCTATTGTGTTATGTGAATGATTAGGCAGGATGATTTTTAGATCATTTTGAAGCAAAAACTCTAGGCGACAACTTCCATTAGTCAAAGTCTTGTGGACACATATTTAGTATGTGTTTTGTGACCTTATTTCAGAAACTTAAATTTTTTCAATAACCATGCATAAACAATATTCTCTCACAAATACAAACATGTACATACATGCTGCTCACATATTATGGTAGCCCTGTTTGTGCTACATAGATTGTAATTTCACCTGTGCCATTAATATGTTTATAAGCAACTGTAAAAAGCACAAATGTCAGGGCATGTCAAAACATCTAAAGGACCCTAAAAACACCTTAGACCCCAGAGGGTTAATATTGGGATTCTCGAGCTGCAGGTGCTACACACAGCTAGGAACAGCACAAGGTTCAACCAACTATACCACATTTTCCTTTAATTAGTTTAGGTGCGGTCACACTACTGAGGTATTCAGTCATTAAAGGGATACTCTACTGGTTTTTTATATTAAACTAGGTTATTCCCTTAACTAAGATGAGTTGATGCATACCTCTCTCGTCTCAGTGCGTGCACTAAATCGCTGTCTTGCCGCGAACCTTTGTTAGATCTTATCTCAGCCCTGTTCATTCAATAGGCCAAGAAGAGAAGCGACCAAACACCTCCACGTTTTCCCTATTTAAATACAGTTACTAGAGTAGTGTAACTCGACCAAGAACGGTGACACAAAATAAAAAGTTGTGCTTTTCCAAGCGTGTAAAATGGATAACTATATTGTATGGCAGAATACCATAGCAAGTGCTTGGGAGCACTTCGAATCTGCGCAGTAATATCATCACTCGTGAAAAATCCTCTCCCCCGCTCCCTCTCCTCCTCCCTCTCATTTCAACGGGAGTGGACTTTTCACGAGAGATGATATTACTGCGCCGAGTCGAAGTGCTCCCAAGCACTTGCTATGGTATTCTGCCATACAATATAGTTATCCATTTTACACCCTTAGAAAAGCACAACGTTTTATTTTGTTTCACCGTTCTTGGTCGAGTTACACTACTCTAGTAACTGTATTTAAATAGGGAAAACGTTGGAGGTGTTTGGTCGCTTCTCTTCTTGGCACGTATTGAATGAACAGGGCTGAGATAGGATGTAACAAAGGTTCGCGGCAAGACAGCGATTTAGTGCACGCACTGAGACGAGAGAGGTATGTATCAACTCGTCTTAGTTAAGGGAATAACATAGTTTAATATAAAAAACCAGTAGAGTATCCCTTTAAAGGGCACCTATTATGGAATTTTGAAAATGACCTTTCATGTAGTGTGTAACATAGATCTAAGTGAACGAAAACATCCTGCAAAGTTTTAAATATGAAAGTTCACCGTATACAAAGTTATTGTCTCTCAAAAGTAAGAGTCGACTCTGAGTCACTGATATGAATCGATAGACGAACGATGCTTTTTCTCTATCTAGATGACGTCAACTTGACAAGTTATTTGAATAAGATACGCCTACTTATTGCGCTCGTATACGCCAGGGAAAACTTCAGAACATCATGCGACGAGACGCTGTGTTCTGAAGTGCGACGCAAAAGCAAACTTTTTTCATCTGCCCAGGGACGAGCATGTGAAGAATCAGTGGCTAGAGTTTCTATATACAACTATACCACAGAAGTATAGCCCGAACCTTGAGCTGTGTTCGCGTCATTTTGAAGATGATTGCTTCACAAACATAAATCCTATCAAATATGGATTCGCGAGCCGGTTGATATTGAAGGAAGGTTTAGTACCAAGTTTACTTGGATCAGCTTCCTCCTCCGAATCACAACCTGTAAGTATTATTAATAATTGTTGCTTTTATGTGTTTTGTAGCAGGCTCAATAAGTATTTGTGTGTGTTGTGTAAGTTACGCTCAGCGCAGCTTCTAGGTCTCCAATGTCAATTTGTTTGAATATATGTAAAATGTTTGTCGTTGTTATTGGAGTTGTCATAAAGAATATAGCAATACCTTGTAGTACTGCAGTGCTTTATCAATATGTTTATGCGTTGGGCTAACGCAAACAATAACTGACTGGGTCATCTGACCAATCACCACAGATTAGCGTCACGTAAAGGAGGGGTTTGGAAAAATGAGTCGTTGAGCGAATCATTTGGAAGTCGGTGAGCAAATCAGGTAAAAATAAATGCATATTATAAGACAACAAAAGTGTTTTTTGTCATTGCATGCATGTAAAACTGTTGTTGGGGGGGACTACCAGAACAATATTAGGAACATTTTAAATGCCATAATAGGTGCCCTTTAAATAGGAATCTGCGCAGTCATGTGTTTTGTGTGAGGGTGAAAAAATTCCCTGAATTTGCAGTGAGTGACTTCTGTGCGAGCTGGGCTTCATGCATCGCTGTAATATTAACCTTATGTCCTCTTTAACTTGTGACTAGATAGAGAACTTACAGCTGTTGCTTTATACATGCTGCCTGTATAGTAGTGTGTGCAGATTCATACCAGAAGGTTGATGAGAAGCTCTCTGAATGATTTTGTATCCTCCTCAGTGAGCCACTGATCTCCCGCTTCCTCTGCTGTCTTACGGGTCAAAATCTTCACCTCAATCTTTCCTGAAAAACAGGCACAAAATCCTTAGTCATTATCAACATACGTTATTCTAAACAAATATACTGTAATGCACAAAGAGAAACTATTGACATGACTATTGAGATGACTATTTTTCATTCCCATGCGCACACAGTTGATAGAGGAAAAAAGTAGTGATAGAAATGACGCAGGCAGCGAAGGTGATGAAGACTGTGGGATGTGGGAAGGACAAATGAAGCACTGTCATATTCCTAAATCTTCACATTCTATCAGACTGAACTTCTTCTCCAAAACCAGGAAAGTGGAGCAACAGCCTGTACTGACAAAAGTGAGTGTACACTAAACCTATCATGTTGTTTTCTTCCAAAGGCATTCTTAAGACAGAAAAAGACCACCATGAATTTATCTGCACCCACGCAAAAGCCAGCATCAAGCGAAAAACAAAATCATTGGTATCTATGAAAATCATGACGTTTAGAATTAATATTGAATAGTGGAATAGAGTCAAAGAGAAGACAATCAGACAAAAGTTACTGAAAACGTATCTCTTCCTTGAACACAAACTGTAACTGCATCCTTGCCGAGAAAAAGAAAATTCTTCATCCCTGTTCTAGAAACTTTTTTTTTACTAGTACTTCTTATTGTTAATTGCCTCTAAGGTGAATCACATCTTGTATTCCTAATTTCCTAATAACCTATTTTGCTAAATGAATAAATGTAAATGTACTCAAAGCAAAGACCAGGCAAAAGAATAGTTCAAGATTTCAGAATGAAAAATAAAGTCTTTGCTCCACTCACACAGACACACACAGGGAAATAAGAATACTTTAGATGTGTGTGTTAGTGTGTTCCGGCCTACCTTCGGCCTTGATGCCAGCTCTCTCTAGCTGCTCTTTGACCACTTCCTGAATCTGCTGCCACTGGGGGTCGCCCTCGCCCAGTTCCTTCACACCCCCCTCATCATCATCGTTGCCCCGGTAACCGCTCCTGCAGCCACACCTCCGCCCAACTTATACTTAGTCACCCTGACTTTTACCTGCTCGCCACTGCTGCCCGCTTGGGCTTGGGTGATGAGAGACAGAGGGAAGGGGAGGTTACCGCAGACACAGCGGAAAATTCCCACTCCCCATTTCACGTATTATAGTCTCTCTCTAACAACATCAATGGCTAAGTCAAAGTTGCACAAAAGCATGAAATGGTGTAGTATTAGTGTTAGTGGTGACAATGATATGATCATGAATATAAAGTATACAGTGGCCCCAAAAAGTATTTGGAGCATCGTTTGTTGAGAATAAGTTAACAGAACGCTACCGTTCAAAAGGTTGGGTTGTCAAAAGTGACAGTAAAAACATGTTACCAAAGATTTCTTTTTCAAATAATTTCTACTCAAAGAATCCTAAAAATATTATCATGACACTGATGACTGAAGTAATGATGAACATTCAGCTTTGTCTACAATAATAAATTACTTTTTAAAGGGATACTCCACTTTTTTTGGAAATAGGCTCATTTTACAACTCCCTCAGAGTTAAACAGTTGAGTTTTACCATTTTCGAATACATTCAGCCGATTTTCTGATATTTAGAAGAATATCAGTAACCAGACAGTTTCTGGTCCCATTGACTTCCATAGTAGGAAAAAATATTCTATGGAAGTCAATGGGACCAGAAACTGTCTGGTTACTGATATTCTTCTAAATATCAAAAAATCGGCTGAATAGATTCAAAAATGGTAAAACTCAACTGTTTAACTCTGAGGGAGTTGTAAAATGAGCCCATTACCAAAAAAAGTGGAGTATCCCTTTAAAACGGATCAAAATAGAAAAATATTACAAAACTACGGTTTTACTGTATTTTAGATATGCTCATCAAGGCTGCATTTATTTATAATTTATAAGATACTTCTTTCAAAAACTAAACTTTTAAACAGTTGTATATTATTAAAAATGTAAATTAAAATATTTTCATCTAATAACTTGTCCTTGGGAGCAATAAAAATGTTAAGCAGTTAAATTAAAAGTGAAGCAAAAAGGTCTAGCATAATATGTTTGTTTTGGAGCCAGTGTATAATGCATTTATATGCATCATGCACACATTTACAAATATTAACTATATATATATATATATATATATATATATATATATATATATAAATATATATAATATATATATATATATGTATAGTATAATATGCTCATAAGCAGGTTATATGAATGCCTGGAAGTTACAAGCAATGTGAATGAGCCATCCATTCTACCATCTGTTCATTCATGCACCCGTTCACTCAGCATCCATTCTCTATATTTACCTGGCGTTTTGGGAAGCAGGTTTGGGCTGCCGGGAGAAGGGCCTCCTTCTGTCTTTTGCGACGAGTGTGTGCTTTTATGCATATCTGTATTTTTTTCTGTTTCTGGTTCACTCTCATGTTCGGTCTTGTCTTCAAGACGGTCCAGAAGTTTCCCCAGTGTGTTTTCTAGAGTTTGTGTAGCCTGAGAGCGATCAAATTCACCCTTAAGACCTTCATTCTCTAACTCCTGCTGAGCCTAGGAGATAAGAAATTTAAAAACAGCGTATATTCATTGCCAAATCTTTTGGCTGATTTGTACATACAGGCTGTAACAGTAATAATTCATACTTCCTCTATGATGTTGTCGAACTCCTTCTGCATCTCTTCTTTTATCTCTTCTATTTTGGAGGAGGGAACGGACATATCTGCCATCTCATCCTCAAACTCCTGCAGCAATCTTTCATCCTCATCCCCTTCCTCTACCTCCACCTCCTGTTCTGATGTCCTCTCTTTTTTTACTTCCTCCTCCGTTTCTCTCTTCTGAGATGATTGCTGGCTCTCTTTTTCCAGTTCGGCTTTCTTGTTCTGAACAGAGCACAAAAATGAATGGTCGAGTGATATGTGTTTTTTAGTGGGTGAGTAGCTTTTAACTTAACACAGTGTTTTAGAAACATGTTGTGGCAAGAAATAAAAAAAAAAAAAAAATTAAATGTCATAAGCAGGCTTTTTCAAGTGTTTTGCCGAACAAAAACAATTATTGGGCAATACTCGCCAAAAGGCTAGATGTTGGCTGAAAGTCAGTGACCGTGTCCAGATTAAAAAATACTCACCTTCTGGTTGCTTTCTCTGAGGTGTTGAACAAACTTCATGAGGTCTGCAGGGTCTGTTATGATTTTAAAATTAAACTTTTCCTCCCCAAATACTGATCAAAAAGAGAAAGATGACCACAGAGAAAGTGAGGAAGGTGCATTGTTTTAATTTAAGGACAACTTGATTGATGCTAAAAAAAAAATTTGTTTTGTTCAACACAAATAACTAAAACCAGGTCTATTTAAACTTTGAATAATTGTCTTACAGTCATTTTCATGTAATTGGCTGTCCTGAGGCTCCTGAGGGGTCTGTAAAACAGTTGTAAAACATGATAATGGTCAGTGCCCCCTTAGAAGGTTCATTAAAAGCAACAGTGTATATGTTTTACAACAGGATCGAGTATATGTAATGGACGTAGGCCAGTAAGAGCTGTGCGTGTAAACCTCGCTTCAAAAGGCGCGCTAGCGACTGTTGCCAGAGGCTGGGGTTGAGTAGGACTGGTTACACTTGATGCCATGACCAAGAGGAGAGTGAGGTTTAGGGGTGAGTGTAACTGACGTAAGGCTCTGGCCTAAAGAGGCACGCTAGAGGCTGCAGTATTAGCGTCTTGTGCAACTGCTACACTGGGACCGTTCGATCCCGCTTGGAGCAGGTCAAGTAGGACCAGTTACATATATCGAGTGAGAGGTGCTTTACATGAGGCTGTACCTCTGAGTCAGGTGTGCTTGATTCTGTGCTTGCTGGTTTGGTCACTCCCTCCCAGAAGTCCTTTTCCTCCGGCTCTTCACTTCCGGAGTCCACTTCAGCTACTTCGGCCTCTGTTAACACACAAACATGATCACACACAGATGTCATTCTGTTTGAAGGCTGCAGAGAAACTGCTAATGATAAGAAAAGTAGTGACAACCGCATTTAAATGTGAATCCCCTATAAAAAAACATGTTAACCAGCTCTGTCTTGTGTGTTTGGTGTATGCTATTTTTGTCAAAAGTAATTTTAAAGCGACCAAAGACTCGTTATGTTCTGCATTTTGAACTAAACCACCATTTACAGAGGCATCCTGTTTTTTTTTTCTGTTTGTAAGGCTGTAAGAATGCGGTTCAACCAGAAGTGCTGCGCAATTATACTACGTGATCTATCTCGAGGCCAAGAGAGAAGGAAATGAATACTTGAATAAAGTCGTTATTTTTGCTTGTTTTTGTACAAAAAGTATTCTCGTCGCTTGATAAACTTAAGAATGAGCCACTGTAGTCCCTGACTATTTTAACAATTTCTTTAATAACTTTTCGGGGCTGGCAAGTTTCAATCCCTAGAAGCCTATGGAGGAGTGACCCAGCTCTCAGATTTAATCTAAAATATCTTAATTTGTGTTCCAAAAGATGAACGAAGGTCTTACGGGGTTGGAACAACATGAGGGTGAGTAATTACTGACAGAATTTTCATTTTGGGGTGAACTAACCCTTTAAACTACTGAATGGGATTAAGCACTAAATGTGAACTGACAACCAAATTTAACTGCAGTGTGTATGTGGTCTATCAGAAGAGATAAGGGATGAGCATTTTGAGTAATTTTGTAGTTAGGATGTCAATTACAGCAACGTGGTGGTTCTCAAATAGTTTTGCTTTAGGAACCAGATGTTACATTGGTCCACAGCTGGTAATGCATACCAGGAAACCATGGATTGCATCCTGCATGATAATTATGTTCACATGTTTTTATTTATAGGCTATTTCAGGCTCAGGACATTTTTCCCCCAATCGATATTTCGGCATATGTCACATATTATGAGTGATCAAATAAGAGTGTGTCGAATAACCAAGTATCGCATGGGTTGATTTGGTAACGACGTAGGCTTACCCACGTTTCTGATGGGGTCTTAAAAACGGATGCAGGAAATATGGGTAATCAATAGCCTGCGATCGGGTGCAAATATGTCGCACAAAAAACTCAGCGATGGAGGAGACTGTTGATGTTCTGTGCTGTAGTCACAGCTTGCTTTGCTGTTCAGCGTTTCCAACACCGGTTTGGACATTATCGTTGTGTATTGCGTTAGAGTGACACAAAGACATTTAATTTCTTTGTTTATAGTTTAATGCCATGCCAGCTCACCTCCAAATGTGGTTTGAATCAGATTTGAAAATAATCTGATTTCATGTGCTTTTTGTATGTTTTTTTATTTAAATTTTGTTGCTGTCCAGATTTTTAAAAACCCATTTGGAAAAAATCTGGATATGCAAAACATTTTTAGCTGATTTTTGCTGGTAGTCTGAATATTGCCTAGGATACTGAAAGCTCGTGGCATCAAGTCTTACCAACTCATTGTCATTTTTACACAGTGCCACCCAATGCATTTAGTTGCAACAGCATGATTGATAAAACTCAGAAGGATTGTGGTTAAAAGGGTGTTGTGGATGAAGTAAAATTAGCCCAAATCATTGCCTGGATGCTAACCTTTGGTTTCTGACACTGAAACTGGAGGCTCATCTGAATGGACTACAGGTTCCTCATCTGTTTTGTCATCCTGCAATCCGTTGTTCTTGTCATCCTTGGACAGAATTTCATCCAAATTCTTGAGCTCCTCCGAGATCTGCTCCACTTTACGTTTAGTGTCAGCTAAGTACAAAGAATGAGGAAGAGAGAGTGATACAAAGAGAGATGTCTATGTGCTAAAAATAATGCATCAATTAGAAAACAGAGTATGATTAAATATAGGCTGATTGCATCTCTGGAGATCTCATCCAACAGGATGAGCACCACTTGTGCATCGGGGACCTTTTCCATGAATGGTGTAATGAGTGATAATAAAAAATTCAAGTCCTACTCCTAATGTCTGATTAAGCTTCTAAAGAATTCTCTATTCCTGAATGCTTTCCATGTAAGCAAGTCTAAGTCAATTGGCACAATGTTCCTCTACAGCAATATGAAATAGTGAAACTGGTGAGTTACAGAAGACTGGGCTTTGCCTGCTCTCATAGCGATTCATATCATGTTATCGTAACCATGTAGGCCTCCTCGGTGTAATTAACAAATGATAGGATATAGGTCATCTCTCCTAGGTAAAAAAAAAATCGGTGTGCTGTATTTGGTTTTAGGGATATATCTTAAAAATATCTATCTCAGTATGCTTTATTCTTCTGCTGATTCAAAGTTTATTTAGAGATTTAAAGGTTTTTTTAATCCAACAATTACGAAACAATAAAAGTATTCAAATAGATTAAAAATGCATTGTAGAAGAGAGAAGCACAGTACAAAATCTTGTTGAAATTTTTTTTCCTGAAATAAACATTTACCTACATACAGTATATATATATATATATATAATATATATATATATATACACACACACACACACACACACACACACACACACACACACAATATTTAAATCTGAGAAGTTATGAACATCATAGTCATGCAGCACAGCAAGGAAGGATTGTGAAACCAGCCTAACGACACACTCTTGAAGCCAAATAAAAAGCAAATCAATATTATTGGGACAATAACAATGTTGCTTAATTTTGAACCACCAGCAAAATAATTTCAAACATATTATCCATATTTGATATATTGCTCAATATGACTATGACAAGGCCCTGATGGAGGTAAAAAAAAAAACACACACAAAAAAAACAGAACTTCTCATACTTACAGACTTGAGCCTTGACATAGTCCATATACTGCTGGGGACTAAGAGCGGGTTGGCACACAATGCCTTGTGGCTTGGTAGTGGAAGGTGGCTGAAGGAGGGGGTGCTGGCAGGTACGAGAGGTGTGTACTGTGAAGACGTAGCGGCACGACTGAGGTTCATCTACCCGTGCAATATAGTCACTCGAGCCCTCCTCACACACAAACTGTTTAAAAAGCAAGAAAAAAAAACATTTACATTATATTTTCATTGGAAATGGGATTTTCATTACCCTTAAAACAGTAGCATCAATCTTAGCACATGTATATAGTCTTTTTAACATTTAATAAAAAAAAAACTTTGGCCTTCTTTAACAGCTTCCACTCAACTGGGAAGGCTTTCCAATAGATGTTGGGACATATTGCTCCCATTCATATGCACAATGCAATAGTATGTAGTTGTACACTACTGTTCAAAGTTTGAGGTTGGTACAATTTTTGATGTTTTAAAAAAATAAGTCTCTTATGCTTTTCAAGACTGCATTTATTTGATTAAAATTACAAACAAAAAAATCAGTGTTGTGAATTATTATTACACTTTAAAAATAAGCTGAATTGTCAGCATTATTACAGTGTCACACGATCCTTCAGAAATCATGCTAATATGCAAATTTGGTGCTCAAGTAACATTTCTTATTATTATCAATGTTAAAACCAGTTTTTCTGCTAAATATATTTGTGAAAAAAATTAGGATTCTTTTAAATAGATTTTTTTTGTAACAATGTAAGTCTTTGCTGTCTTTTTTGGTCAATTTAATGCACTGAATAAAAGTTATTTTACACACCTTTAACAATGCTTACTTTAGTATTAAGATTAGTCTTAATTGAAATAAAGGAGACTAGACAAAACAGTTAATTACCATCCACATATGTATTGTGTTTTCAGATTGACTTCAATAATACATTTTCTTAATAAAAATTTCTGGCCTGGAAATAAGCGGTAGCACTTCGTAAGTGTGTGCAATCTTACTCTGACTTCCGTCTCTCTGGGATTGCCATTCAAGTCACATTTAGACCCATTGACATATGACTGACTATGATACCTCTTCAGTTTATGCTGCTTAGATGCCTAAAAAAAGAAAACATATCAGCAAATCTAAATAAATAAAAATATTATACATATATATATTTAAATCTTAAGTACATAAATATATAGACAATAACTACAAAGATGGCAGCATGCAAATAGTGCACTTTCGTTAGTTTATAATATTGCAAACATTAATTGTCAGCTATAAATTGAAAATAATTACTGGTAGTATCAGAATTCCTAATTGCTCCATTTTCAGAAACTTTCAAAAGATGAATTACATCTTACATGAGTAAACAATTTAAGCACATTAACCTTTGCCCTTACCTTTGCAGTTTCATTGGTCCAGTCAAACTCTGAATCATAATTTCCCAAAAATAGCACATCTCCCTTGATCTCTGAATCTATAAATCACAGAAATTGAACATATATTGAAACTAAAAAGTTTAAATACACATTATAGGCTACATATTATCCAGGGGGGCATTTTGAGTAATTTTGTAGTTAGGATGTCAAATACTGTAACAAGGTGGTTCTCAAATAGTTTTGCTTCAGGAACCAGGAGCCTCAGGCTCTCTGTCCAAACCCTAAATTCCTTATTTTTCCCCAATAAAAATAACAAGGCTATACCATCCAGTACACTGATGCAATTCAACTCAATTAGACATTGCAAAACATAATTTAGACATATTTTTAGGGCTGTGAAACGATTAATCGCGTCCAAAATAAAATTTTGTGTTTACATAATATATGTGTGTGTACTGTGTATAATTATTTTGTGTATATAAATACACACACATACATGTATATTTGTGAAAAATGTGTTATTTATATATAAACTATATATATATAAACTATATATATATATATATATATATATATATACACACACACACATACATATATATAAATATTCAAATTATAAATATATATATATATACAGTATATATAAGCAAATATGTCTTAAATATATACGTATGTGTGTGTATTTATATATACAAAATAATTATACACAGTACACACACATATATTATGTAAACTCAAACTTCTATTTTGGATGCGTTTAATCGCGATTAATCGTTTCACAGCCCTACATATTTTATAACAAATATACATGACATGATTTAACATACCTTCTAAGTGATATTGTCTGATGTGCTGGCCATAGCAGAACTCATAAGTCCACCAGTCTTTGGTCTATAAACAGAACAAAATTAAATAAGTTTCAAGTCACAGTGACATGTACTGTAGTTTGTATTGATTGCAAAGTATGTAAAAAAAAAAAAAGTCCATAGCAAATGGCAATAATTTATTCATCATTTACACAAACATGGACACTCCAATGGTGCTTTTTCTAAATAACTATTTGTGATAGTCAGTAATATCTAGATAAGTGTCAGTGGATGTGTATATTCAATGTGTAAAACAGAATTGAAGGCAGGCCACCTTAATCAGGCATGGTGCCGTCTGCATGGGCTCGAGGAGATCAGGCACTCCTGGGCCACTATAACCCTGCATTTCAGGCTCCGATACCGGGTCCTGATGGAAACGCACTGCTTGAGCTGGCAAACGACACTCATACAGCTGCTTGTATTTGTTAGAGACCAACATCACATCTTCCATCTAAAATAAGGAACAGAAAAAAGATGACAGAGCAAGAGAAAATTTATTAGAAAAGGAGAACCTGGGAGAGGTGGCAACATAGTTTACACTACATTTCTACCATCTTGTTTTTCACCGAAATTCAAAGTTATAATTAAGCAAAATCTATAGCAAGGGTTTTTACTATTTTAAATGTCACAGACCCTCAAATATGATCATCCTCATGCGAGGGTTGAAAAATTGAGTTTACTGTATAGACCCAATTGATACTGTGAAAAATAAATATTATAAATGTTGTCTATAACTTGGAAAATAAATATTTTCTATTAAGTAACATTATTACTTTTTCTATTCATTATATTACTGTTATTTAGCTAATTATTTATTTACTTATATATTTTAATATACTTTTTTTATTATTTAAATTCATCTTATTTTAATTACTATTCTGTAAACATTTACACAGACCCCCAATCAGTCCCTTATGGCCCCCTCGGGGTCACGGACTCTAGTTTGATCTTCATCATACCTGTGGAGGCACAGCCTAACAACCTCATGTCACACATAGCTAATTCCCCACTCGATACTTAACCAGCTTTACTATTCTGTTTTGGACGAGTAGACACTTAGGTAGGAAACAGTAGGAAACCGTATCACGTAGGCAAGCATTGGCTGTAATGTCTGATTCGTCAAGCTGTGCATAAAGATAATAATTATCTGTAACGTTAGCAAACAAACTGAAACAGCTAGCTGCATCTGGCCAAAACAATCTTACCTGTCCCATAATAACAGGGTCGGGCAGAATCTGTATTCCATATTTCATTTCATTTAATTCTTCTAAATTCAAAAAAGCAAAAACGGACAGGAGACATGTTAAGAAAAAAACATATAATCCTCTTAACCACTTAATCAAGGGGGAAGCCATAGTTCTCTCATATCGCAAACTAGCGTTGTCAAATGATTTGTTATGTGGTGCATGTCAATATGTGCCAAGCAGCGTGGATTGGACAACGTTTTTGAAAGCTGAAACATGATTGGTTATTACCAACGACAGTCATGTTTAGAACGTGTATTCATTGGATAGCGTGCGGTAATAGACACCCACCAGCCACGAAATTGACTTCTATTGGCCCCGCAGAGTAAATGTAATTTGATGTAATGTTAAACTTCGGACTCATGAGGTCGCTGTGGAGCGTGTGAGACCGCACAGTCTCTCAGGCACATGCTTTTAGTTCTCTCATTTTTTGTGAGTAAAAAATAAATTACCATTATATTTAAGATAAACAGTATTTTTTTGTGATAACAGAGATCTCTTCATACAGATCTGTCTACTTGTAGTTGATGACTAAGATCATATCTAGGCTACTAATATTGAGGTTTCCCCATTAGATGGAAAACAGTTGCATCCTGTTTTGTTTACTGAACCACCTGACATACATGAATTCTCTAGCACAATTTCATAATGATGCATCTACATTATTTTCTTTTTTCCATTTTTACTGGCTTGTTTTTTCTTTTACTGGCTGTAGCTTATAAGTTAATTTTAAAAGTTGCAACAGTGTTAGAATAAATCATACATTTTAGTGAGATTTATTAAGAATGTCTTAATTAACAAAGCTCTGCTAAGGTGTGTGCGCGCGCGCGCGCGCGCGCGCGTGTGTGTGTGTGTGTGTGTGTGTGTGTGTGTGTGTGTGTGTGTGTGTGTGTGTGTGTGTGTGTGTGTGTGTGTGTGTGTGTGTGTGTGTGTGTGTGTGTGTTGTGTGTGTGTGTTGTGTGTGTTTGTGTAAAACTAATTCCATATATATATATATATGCATTCCATAAATAAGTGCATCAAGAAATACATAATAATATCAAAAGCAGTCTGGGGGGAATAAGCTACACACTGCCAACATTGGATGAAGTTATAGAGCAGTGGATGTTCTTGTTTGACTGCCTTGGTTTGAAATAAATGTTTGGTCTTTCAGACTGTCTTGATAGACATGTGAACATTTTGACATGGATCCCTGTTGAGGATTTTGTGGACCTTTTTGTGGAATGGAAAGGTTTCATGCATGTTAAAGCATTTTCATTGAACCATGCCTAAAGAACCTGTATTTGTAAGAGTGTGTAAACCATTTAAAAGTAGGCTATAGACCTTTAATTATGTTGCTTTTATTGTTTGCAATTAACTATTTTTTAGTGGTCTCAACTCTGACCAGTAATAAAACAATCTCAATAATCATAAGAGCTAAATCCGCTTTTTGTGTTGAGCGGCAGGCGTAATTAGCCATACATGTTGTGTTCATCACAGCTACATCACTCTCCCCTCCTCATTTGAAGAGGCTGCATCCCTCCATCGCTTTAGAGGGGGTAGCCCGACGACTCTCCGCTCTCCTCCATTCTGCCTCGGAGGTGTATGCCATGCCACCGCATTTTCTTCATTTATCAGCTGTTTTCGTTCGCATGACAAGAGCGCCGGGGGTATTTAAAGGGTAGGAGATCCCTCTTGGTCGCGACATTACAGGTAGGCTAAGATTTATTTGAACGCGTTTGCTCGCTCATCCGCCCTGTTGTGATTAGCTCTGATATCATTTTCTCAGTCGTTTACGATACATTTATTGTTTCTGCTGCACTGAGTAAATCAATACAATTAAATAAGCACCGTTAAAGTAGCCTAATTGTTCGCACTCACTTCCCGGTGTTTGCATAGAAAAGATTTGATTCGGATTCCATGGACGTTTTTTAATAGAATTCTGCATTGCCCGATAGAATCTTCTGTGGATGATGTGACATATGGCGAACACAGGCCAATGGGCTTTTTGTACCTCTCTTTATTTTTGTACGACAGAATGGGCAGTGGAAATGATGGGTTGGCAGTTATCGTGCCCCTTAATGGCTATTGACTATTTGCCAAGGCTTTGAACTGATTTAGCCAACGGTGCATGCTGTCAGCTGTGCGGCCTATGTGAGATATAGTTTACAGTAGGCTGGGAATCACCGCACACTGGCCTGCTATATAGACTATACCACAATATCAGTATAGGCGCCCCCATTGGGCGTGCACTCTTCAGGAATGCGCATATTTTTATCTTCACGGCTGTGGATGAACAGAGTGATGTTTAGATGAAGTGAATGGTTGTTTACTGCGTTAGTTCCGCAATAATGCAATCTCTCTCTCTCTCTCTCTTCTCTCTCTCTCTCTCTCTCTCTCTCTCTCTCTCTCTCTCCTCTCTCTCTCTCTCTCTCTCTCTCTCTCTCGCAAGTATAAAAACAACAAAAAATTAACAAAACATCATCAGTTTGACATCACATTTTCTGCTCACAACTCACAACTCAACCGAATACAGAAAGCACTGCAAATACTCACAACACAACCCAATACAGAATCACACTGCAATAGCACAGACCACAACGAAATTTTTTATAGGGGACCACCAGTGACGAACCTTGCTGGGACATGCTTCTTGTTCAATGTATACTCGTCAGTGGTGTCGATGACCTGAAAAGTGTTTTTCGTGTTTTTCCTTGGTTGAGTTGCAAGTATTATCAGAACGTGTTGTCAAACTGATGAAGATGTTTTCTTAATTTGCAGGTGTTTTTTCAATTTGCATGTTTTTTTCTGCTGTTGCAGCGTTTTGAGTTCTCTCGGTCGCTGTACTGAACAAATTATGTTTATTTAATGTTTATCTGAATCCCAAGCCCAAGAAGAAAGGATGTGGACATTTTATAAAAATAAGGCAATGCTCACCACAGTGACTATTAAAGGGATAGTTCACCCCAAAAAAGTAAAATTTTGTCATCACTTACTCACCCTCATGTTGTACTAAACCTGTAAAAGTTTCTTTCTTCTGTTGAACACAAAAGAAGATATTTTGTGTTCTTATAAGTTGGTAACCAGTGTAAGGGGATTTACAGTTAAAGACCCAAGGACCAGCTAGGGCTGAGTTTCCCGAAACCTTCTTGGTACGTCGTTCTTAAGTTACACCTAAGCTGTACCTTATCGTTAATACGTGTTTCCCGAAACGCTCTTAGTTAAGTATACCTTCTGTAAGTCATACGTGCGGAAGGTTGGTCTGGACCACTCTTAGCTTTACCTTATCACTGTTAAAAGTCTATATGAATAGAATTCTGAAGTTTTAATACACACAGACAGTGTTCAATTAGGCTAATTCAAGTGTTTTCATGCAAAGAATAAAATTGGCATTACACTGATTGTTGTTAGAATTTTAATTATATTATTATATATAATAACATTTTATAAATTTATTTTAATTAAAGAGTGCTTTTAAAGGACAGTGAAAGCATAGGCTACTGTCACTTAAGTCATATTCGGACGCTAATATTGTTTATCATGGACATGGGCTCGTATGGTATTTTAAACATTTACAGGGGTAAGTCGGTCATTTTAGTGCCGTCCGAATCCATAATATCAGTGTTTTTCTCACCCAACCCGCTAAAAATCTCTGTCCAAATTAGTACCTACTGATTTTTGACAAACAGGTCGTGTGGTAATTTAATTGCCGTATTTGCCGTTTACAAGACGAGATTCAAAATTCACTGTTTGAATCCTTTTTGATCACTGCCGTGCACCGTAGCTATGACGTACACTTTTATTACTGAAATGCTTGAAAGTATTTACAAGAACAATATTGCATCGCAGCTCACCTCAGCTAACAAAAATGGGAAAGAGAAGAAAGCACATAAAAATGTAAATGGTTATTATGGAAGCAATGATACAATTTTAAAATATGTAGGCAAGGCTATTGTAGGATGTTATAGTTTGGATTATTTTTTATAATATCCCATGAGTCCTAGTAAATGCAATTTCAACTATTTCTGAAGTGCTTCTTTAATAAAGAACACCGCTTTCTCACATAAACAGCCTCTGCACGAGAGAATAATTGATTCTCGAGTCATCGATATCAGCAGATTCAGCACCATCGCCACGGACAGCACCCGGTAACGTCGCACGTAAGAAGGTATATCTTAAGCAGCTTTCTAAGGTATAGTTCGGGGTTTGATTTGGCCGGACTCTAACTATAAACAGGATAGTCTTCTTAAAACATGAAGATAATATGTTCTTTCTCTCAAGGAGAGGACACTTTAATCTAACACAAAGACTTTAAGAAATGGTCACCCAACTATAGATTCCAATGACCCCTGTGACCATTGCTGTCAGGGTACCCCAGCAAAACAGATGGATGTATTGGCACATATTAAAGAACTCCATAATTAATTTCTGGAAGCCGGGCTAAATGAGCAAGCACTGTTACTGCATTTGAGCCAGACCCTCAGTCTCCTCTCAGATATTTCATAAAGACTTTGAAAGAATAGATGAAAATAATATTTTTTATAATCACACTTCTATAACAAAGTAAAATATCATAAGCCTAGAGAAGTCATTCAACTCATGTGATATTTAGAAGGAAAAATATTGATTACTACCTTGATTATAATCACTCATTAGATATACATTGAAGCAGCAGTGGATTCCAGAATCCACCCTTTACCAGACAATTGACGGTAGCCATTGACTTTCATAGTATTCTTTTATGGAAGTCAATGGCTTCCATCAACTCTTTGATTACCAAGATTCTTTAAAATATCTTTTTTTGCGTTCAACAGAAGAACGAAACTCATACAGGTTTGGAATAACATGAGTCTGACTGTGAGTAATTGATGACCAAATTTTCATTTTTGGGTGAACTATCCCTTTAAATATTATTCTTCATAATTTTTTCACGCATTTTTGTCAGCATTTTAGCTTCATGCTGCAAATATATCTGTGTCCGAAGCTTGTCATCAGTTGCTTGATTCTTGCAGTATCACAAGGGGGATTATTGAAATACATTATTGAAAAGTCAAGTCAAGTCAAGTCACCTTTATTTATATAGCGCTTTTTACAATAAAAATTGTTTCAAAGCAGCTTTACAGAGATAACAGGAAAACAATGTTGTAATAGTATTGTTCAATTGAAAATTAAATAAAAAAAAAAGGCCTTTTCAGTCACAAAAATATGTTTTTGTTGTAATGGTAAAATAAATTGAAATAATCTTTCTTGTTTTGGTAGAATGTCTCAGATTGTACATTCTTCTTGTCTTATTATCAGTAAAACATGTCCATCTAACAATACAAAAATCATCTGATTGAGAGTAAGCTCTACTCTCTTGGAGACTGGGCATTGTCATTATGTGTTACAGGAACTGTTGGATTAGATTACCCATGCAAATAATAGGAGATACTAATTAAAATGAAGCTTCAGAAAACAGAGATATGAGAACCCCAGTGAGACTTTGTCACATTATCTTACTAGGCCTGCAAGCTTTGATATCTATCTACTACTGATACTACTGATTTGCTCTTATCATCCGATCTGTATCACTCTATTAGTGTTACTTGATTTTAGTGCTGAATTTGATACCATTGAAAATACCTTGAAAATTATGTTGGCATTAGTGGAATTGCATTAGCATGGTTTAAATCATACTTATCTGACCGTTATCAGTTTGTAGCAGTAAATGAAGAGATGTCTTCCCTTACGAAAGGAAAATATATTTACCAATATATTACTTGAAATATATTGTAATATATTATTTTTCCAATATATTATATATTGGAAAAACATGGAATAATACATTAATGATGCATATATTATACATATATCCATGTAATATATTGCAATATATTGGAAAAAAATAAATATTAAATCCCATATTGTCACGGATGATACAGGAGACAGACAGTTGGTAAGTGAAACAATGTTTATTTTAGGAACAGCAGAAGCAGACGGAGTTATGGTGAGTATCTTAACAGATGATCATTGGATGGACTTAGCCACAGGAATAATCAGAGTCTCTGTTTCAGATGATGATGACCCGTCACTGGAAAGGGTTGCAGTTGGACGGCTGGAACTGAAGACGGCAGATGATGATGAAGATAATCCGATAGGAACAGGTGAGTAGCAGGTAAGTAGCAGGTAAGTCTTTGGTATAGCATGGAGAGTCTGAGTGTCTATGTAACGACGAGACCAGACAATGACTGTGAGAGTGAGAGTGGTATTTAAAGGTGGGGGATGATGAGGTGCAAGTGATGGTGATTAGAACTCAGGTGATAGTGAACGAGTAAATGAGTGAGTGGGAGGAGTGAGTGAATGAGTGGGAGGAGAGTGTGGATCTGCTGGAATCCTGACAGTACCCCCCTCCTCCGAGGCGGCTCTTGACGACTGCGAAGAGGGATGAGTTCGACGACGAGGTCTGCCACGGGGCCTGGGAGCTGGGCGATCAGGATGATTGGTGTGGAATTGTAGAAGGAGAGTTGGGTCCAGGATGTCGTCCCGAAGAACCCACGACCGTTCCTCAGGACCGTAGTCCTCCCAGTCCACTAGATATTCCAGCCGAGGACCTCGTCGCCGCGAGTCCAAGATGGTGCGGACTCTGTATATGGACTCGTCCTCTATTGGGATAGGAGGAGGAGGTTCGATGGCCGGGTCAGGTTCTGTGGGAGGAGAGAAGACAGGTTCAATGAATGGTTTTAACAGAGACACATGGAATGATGGAGAAATCCGGTACTGTCGAGGGAGATTGAGTCTGTAGGTGACCTCGTTCAGCTGCCTCTGCACGGTAAATGGACCGATGTATCGAGGACTCAGCTTACGGCAAGGCAGGCGGAGGCGCATGTCCCGGGTCGAAAGCCACACCTTCTGTCCTGGCACATACTGCGATGTTTCGATCCGATGACGATCCGCTTGGTCCTTGTGTCTCCGCACTGCCTGCTGTAGATGCACGTGAGCCGAGTCCCATACCCCCTCGCTCTGCTGGAACCAGTAGTTTACAGCTGGTACGTCCGAGGGCTCACCAGACCAAGGGAAGAGAGGAGGTTGATAGCCGAGGATACATTGGAAGGGGGTGAGACCGGTGGTGGACTGTTGAAGAGAGTTTTGTGCGTATTCGGCCCACGGAAGGTACTGGCTCCAGCTGTCCTGGTACTGGTGGCAATAAGTCCGCAGGTAACGTCCAATCTCCTGAATCTTTCGCTCAGTCTGGCCGTTAGTCTGAGGATGGTATCCAGATGACAGGTTTACTGTTACTCCGAGGAGCTTGAAGAAAGCTCGCCAAACTCTTGATACAAACTGAGGGCCTCGATCCGACACTATGTCCTCTGGGATGCCGAAGTTTCGGAATACGTGAGTGAAGAGGGCTTCGGCGGCTTCAAAGGCGGTAGGGAGTCCAGGTAAGGGAATCAATTTACAGGCCTTTGAGAATCGGTCCACGACCACGAAGACACAGGTATGGTTGTTAGATCTGGGCAGGTCCGTCATGAAGTCTACCCCGATATGAGACCATGGACGACGAGGAAGCGGAAGAGGGACTAGCTTGCCTTCTGGTAGTCTTCGGGGAGTGTTGGTAACGGCACAGACTGAGCATCCTTTGACGTAGCGAGCAACATCCTGAGAGATGGTTGGCCACCAGTACCGATTACTGAGGAGCGAGAGGGTACGCCTGCTACCTGGATGTCCAGAGCCCGGAAGTAGTATGAGCAGAGTCCAGAAGGGCCGTTCGAAGGTGACGTGGTACGAAGGCACACCCCTCTGGACCTCCCGGCGGAGCGGGATGAAGGCGGTTCTCTTGGGATATCTGCTGGTCGATGTCCCAGACGATAGGACTTACAAACACGGCTGGAGGGAGGATAGGTTCTGGGAGAGGGTCCTCACTTGATGGATGATACAGACGGGATAGAGCATCTGCCTTACAGTTCTTAGACCCGGGTCGGTAGGACACAAGGAAGTCAAAGCGTGTGAAGAATAGTGCCCATCGGGCCTGGCGGGGATTAAGTCTCTTAGCCTCTCTGAGGTACTCCAAATTGCGGTGGTCGGTAATGACCTCGAAGCGATGGTTTGCTCCCTCCAGCCAGTGTCTCCACTCCTCTAATGCCAACTTGATGGCGAGCAGTTCTCGATTTCCAATGTCGTAGTTCCGCTCCGCCGGGGACAGCTTTTTAGAGAAGAAGGCACATGGATGGAGTCTGGGAGGATCACCCTGCCGCTGTGACAGGACCGCCCCAACTCCGGTGGAGGAAGCATCCACCTCTACAACGAAAGGGATCTCTGGGTTCGGATGAACTAGAACTGGGGCGGTCTGGAAGGCTTCCTTTAGGCGTTCGAAGGCTGAGATGGCTTCGGGCGATAAGGACAGAGATTTGGGCCGGCCTCGGAGAGAAGAAGTCAGAGGAGAGCTGATGTGACTGTAGTTGTTGATAAACCTTCGGTAAAAATTGGCAAATCCTAGGAAACGTTGGAGGTCTTTTACCGTAGAGGGTTGAGGCCAGTTTTGGATAGTCTCCACCTTCCTCTGGTCCATCCGAACTCCATGTTTGTCGATGAAGTAACCCAGGAACTGAACTGAAGGGGTATGAAACTCACACTTTTCAAGTTTGAGGTAGAGCTTGTGAGCTCGCAGCTTTTCCAGTACAGCAGTGACATGGCGATGGTGTTCAGAGAGAGATGAGGAATAAATGAGGATGTCATCTATGTAGACCACCACAAACTTATTAAGATATTCCCGGAAAACCTCATTCATGTACCCCTGAAAGACTGCTGGGGCGTTGGACAGCCCGAAAGGCATTACCCGGTATTCATAATGTCCAGAGGGAGTGATGAACGCCGTCTTCCACTCATCACCCCGACGAATTCGGATGAGATTATATGCACTGCGAAGATCAAGCTTCGAGAAGATTCGGGCTCCACGCAACTGTTCCAAGGCTGCTGGGACCAGAGGAAGGGGATAGCTGAATTTTACTGTTTGAGAGTTGAGATGGCGATAGTCAATGCACGGCCGCAGGCCTCCGTCCTTTTTTGCCACGAAGAAGAAGCTCGCAGCGGCAGGGGAAGTAGATGGACGAATGAACTCCTGTTCGAGGGCTTCCTCCACATACTCCTCCATGGCCTTCTGCTCCGGGATGGACAAAGGGTACACACGGCCTTTAGATAGAGTAGCTCCAGGTAGCAGGTCGATAGCACAGTCCCATGGCCGATGAGGTGGAAGTTTGGTTGCCAACTGTTTGCTGAAGACGTCCTGGAACGCCCTGTACTCCACTGGAATTTCCACCTGATGTTGTACCTCGGGACTCTCGATACTGGTGGAACAGACGGAAATCTCGGATCTTCCCTCAGGAGGTGAGTATACCATGGAGGATTCTTGGCTGACTTTCTTAACCGGTGCTAGACAGGAATGGAAACACTGTTCTCCCCAGTGAAGGACTTCTCCAGAGCTCCAGTCGATAGTAGGTTGGTGTTGGATCATCCAAGGGCGTCCCAGGATGAGCTCAGCAGTTGACTCCTCCAGCACCATAAAGGAAATCTCCTCTGAATGTAGACATCCTAGGCGGAGCGTCAGTGTGGGAGTAACGTGACGAATTCGACCTCGACCAGCGGCTTACCCTGGATAGTCTGTACGCGAAGGTCCTGATGACTCTTGAGTTTACGGATATTCAATTTCTGGAGGAGTTGCGTCGATATGAAGTTCCCCGCCGAGCCAGAGTCGAGGAGAGCTTGTGCAGAGACACATACAAGAGGGGTTAGTAGTTGAACTGTTGTACGGTTCAGGGTAGCCATCTTGGGTGGAATTTGAATTGTACTCACCGCTGGGCGTTGAGGCCGAATGGGACAGGTGTCGATGAGATGCCCGTTACCTCCACAGTATAAACAGAGACGGTTCTGGATGCGTCGCTGACGTTCCGTGAGAGAGAGATGTGTGGAATCCACTTGCATGGGCTCTGGTGCTGGAGGGGTGACAGATGGAGCCGTGGGCGGAGGATGTGCAGCGGTCGTGAGCGTTTCACAGGCCGTCAAACGTTGAGACACTCGGAGAGTCTTTTGAATAAGATTTTCCAGTCCCAACGAATCCTCGTAGACCACAACTAGCTGTCTGATGTTCGGATTGAGACCATGACGAAAAGCAGTGATCAGGGCAGTTTCATTCCAACCACTGGATGCCGCCAGCGTGCGGAATTGGAGAGCATATGTGCTCACAGAGGATTTGCCTTGACGGAGATTAAATAGTTCATCATGTACCGATAAATCCGAAGCAGTCTGTCCGAACACCTCTTTAAAGTGTTGGCAGAAACTTGGTAATAATTTAATCACAGGAGAATCAGAATTCCACAAGGATTGAGCCCACTGGAGGGCTCGACCGGACAGCAGTGAGGTGATAAAGGCTACGCGAGCTGAATCATTGGTGAATTTATGTGCTTGTATCTGGAAGTAAAGTGAAACTTGAAGTAAAAAACCGCTGCAATCCTCCGCCTCTCCGGAGTATGTCGCTGGTTGGGCCATGGGACTTGCAGAGGCAGCTGACGAAGCAGCGGGTGTTTGCGGAAGTGGTTGTCGGCGGGCTGACTGAAGGATATCCTCGGGAATCATAGGCGGATTAGCTGGTGGTGAGGGAAGTAACGACTGACGAACAGCTTGAACCAGTTCCAGGAATGGATCAGGAGATGGATTTTCTCCGGGCTCCGTTGGGTTCTGCATTTTGTGGTCTGGTCTTCTGTCACGGATGATACAGGAGACAGACAGTTGGTAAGTGAAACAATGTTTATTTTAGGAACAGCAGAAGCAGACGGAGTTATGGTGAGTATCTTAACAGATGATCATTGGATGGACTTAGCCACAGGAATAATCAGAGTCTCTGTTTCAGATGATGATGACCCGTCACTGGAAAGGGTTGCAGTTGGACGGCTGGAACTGAAGACGGCAGATGATGATGAAGATAATCCGATAGGAACAGGTGAGTAGCAGGTAAGTAGCAGGTAAGTCTTTGGTATAGCATGGAGAGTCTGAGTGTCTATGTAACGACGAGACCAGACAATGACTGTGAGAGTGAGAGTGGTATTTAAAGGTGGTGGGATGATGAGGTGCAGGTGATGGTGATTAGAACTCAGGTGATAGTGAACGAGTAAATGAGTGAGTGGGAGGAGTGAGTGAATGAGTGGGAGGAGAGTGTGGATCTGCTGGAATCCTGACACATATATGGAAATATATTGCTTAATATATCACATGATATTTTCCAATATATTGCAATATATTTTTGTTTCGTAAGGGCTTCCCTTTACCTCTGTACAGATAAAACTTTGTCAGGATAATTCCGATTCACATGGCTACGTGGAAGCAATAAAAAAATTCTGTATTATAAAGATTTCAAGGCTTGTACCTTGGAACCTATTTCATGGTTTGCGTTCTCGAGCCACCAGGCACTGATTTGTGTAAATGAGCGGCCATATCGCATTAAGGGTTTTCTGTTAGAACAGTGTCTTGTTAGTGTTCATAACTAATGACTGTTGGGACGGAAGTGAATCAATCAAAATTAACTTTAGCTAGACAATAACTTTATTCTAGAGCTGCTGTAAAGCCAAAACAATCTCTGTTACTTTAATATCCTATCATCACTGTAAAGCTGCTTTGAAACAATATATATACTTTTGTTAAAAGCGCTATATAAATGAAGGTGACTTGACTTGACTGATACTGTAATAATATCATTTAACTGTCAAATTAACTATATCATTAATTAGATTTTAAAAAAACAAGTGGTTTTATTTGTTTTAAAGCTTACACTTGAGTAACCAAACTGAATAATAAATAAGATTTACAAATAAATAAAAAATCTTCTGTTATTAACACAAGCATAGAGGTCAGACATTCTTCCTCCGTCCTAATATGGAATTAAAACTATTCTCTATAAAAACAGCGATGGAATAGTTCTACACAATACAGTGTATTCGTAGAATATGCCTTATTTGTAAGACGCCAGTGATATTTAACATTACCCTGTTCAACGGAGGTTACGCTGCTGCTAGCTTGGGCAGTTGTACGCAGCAGATCAAAAACACGGCATTCCTGCAATTTAGTACCATAAATATGCGTTTAAGCATGTTGCTTATATTTGCACCCTTACACGAAATAAAAGCCTTGCAGTTATTGCAAACGGCAAAATTTTCATCTCGTTTAGTAAAGAAAGCCAAGCTTTAGACTGTCTAAAGCTTCCCTTTGCTCAAATCGCTTTGACATCATGACGCACAGATGTGTAGGACGCTGTGCTATGGTGCCTGATTAAGGACAAAAGGGACAGTTGTGAGTGTATATATGGCTGGGACTCGGAGCAGGAGCAACGATAAGAGGACTCGTTAACGACGAGGGCATACAATATCGATGGTTCATAAAACTAAGAACCGGTTCTCGAGTGGAACCGGTTTTCAATTTTCATCTCTAGTGACGAGGCTGACGGCAACTGGTGGACGAACGACGGAGACCAAGTCGGTGGATCCACAGGTCTAGACCGAGGGTTGAGGGTGCTGAGCGACATTGCTGGTGCAGGAGACCCAAGCGATGTCGCGGCGACAAGTGTTGTAGGTGGAGCCAGAGTATCTGAGGACTGGGGCAGCGACGGTGTGAGCGAGGACAGAGGCGATGCCGACGGGAAGGAGGAACCTGCTGCAGCTGAAGGGGTGAAGGGACGGAGCGCAGTGGATGGCCCGAAAGTCTGTAGCGGAAGTGGTGAAACAACTGACCAAGGGGAGCCGGTGGGACAAGGGAATCTGGAGGAGCCACTAGACTGAGGGTCTCTGGTGGAGCCGAAAGTGGGAGCAGCCAAGACCGAGCCGACAGGTCGATGGGCCGAGATGGAGCGAAGAGATCCGAGGCCGGAACCGGAGCCGAAGGATCCTCCTGGATAGGCGCTGCTGGTGGTTGCTCGAACTGCGGCTCGACGTCTATGCAGAGACTCCCCAGAGACGGCACAAGGCTGCAAGCATCCAGCAGCAATGGGACTGGAGAACTGGCTGAGCTCTGTAGTGGTGGTGATGAAACGAGACTTGAGATGACAAAAGTAATCATTACAGTTCACACGCAAAAAAAAGTTCCCAGTTCTCAACACTCTCTTTGAGTAATATAGATGATTCAGATAGCAGGTGGGAGTTGACAATACCCCATCAAAGTCTATCAGCCAGTTCTCCGTCTCAGTTCCCTCGGCCACTGGTGTCTTGGGCTCACAACCCAGGTTAGATCCACGCTAGGGCACTGCTACCGGGGCGATGGCAAGCTCTGTCCTCTTATCCTCCTGCTCTTGCTCGTCGCGGTGGGTGGTGCCGCTCGGTCTGTGGGGGGCTCACGTGACTTCTCCGGTGTCGATGGTGGTGAAATGGGCTCTGGGTCTGGCAGTGCTCTGGATCAGGGTGCAATGCTCTCCAGACACCTCACGACAGCTTCCCTACATCTCAGACCGGTGGAGTCTGAAAGGTTGATGGTGTTGTGAAAGTTAGCCTGGATCCAGAACAGGTTATTTAGGGTCTCGTCATCCAGAGAGCTGGTGACGGGCAAACAAAATCTTTGAAAAAATAAAAGAAATTATGGCTCACTTGAGCCAGGACGATAAACTTTGCTCGTTCATCCATATTGATCATTTATCACAGTGGGTTGCAGGAAGGCAGACGATCAAGAAGATGATCATTTCAAATACAAAGTTTTAATTACAATCTAGAAGACAGGCAAACAGGTTGATCCACACACACACTTGAGAGTGAGAATGGACAGAGAATGTATGTGGAAATATGTGGACAGAGAATGTATGTGAGGGACCAACTTAAATAGCAAACACAAATGAGGATGATTAATCAAACTGAGCTGAACCAAATGAACTCATAATGATGGTGATAAGGAGTGGCGGGAAAACGGAACAGTATGTACAGTAATTAATACATGTGTAAATGAATGCACAACTGACATGACTAAGGGTATTTTCTTCCTCAGCAGATGGAGAGAGCCCTCCATCAGCCACATCAACTACTGTCAATCACATTAAGATTGAGTCAATCAGCACCATGGACCTTTAGAAGCAGTAATGGCAACTTGCAGTACCTCTCGCTCTGATTGGATAGAGTGAGTATATAATGAAGTGTTACTAGGAATTACTGAAGCGCTTTCCTCCCATTGTTATTAAGTGAAGAAGGGAAATCAAATGGAAGCTAATTAGAAAATGTAAGTGAAGTTAATGCTTCATTATTTGAATTAAGAGATTTAGATACTCAGGGAGTAGGAAGTTTCTCATAAAGAACCCATATCATGTCTGTATCATGTAATCCAATTAAACTGAATGAAGATTCAACACTGTTTGTTTCTGTTTGTGTTGTAGCTTGTAGCATGCGTTCCCTACGTAAGACTGTGCTGTTAGCTCTGGTAGCATCAGTGGTGCTGGTTTTGGCTGTGCTACATTCGTGGCCCACACGGGTCTACAGCACTGTGGATGTCCGGTACAGACCAGGTCCTGGAGCTGAGCGGCTACTGGAGGAGAGACTTCCTGAACCGGATCCCAGTGCTAGTACCATCCCTTACCGTGTGAGGGAGAGTGTGGCCAGGTTAGTTAATCCTCACAAACATCAGTTCAAGTAAGAATGGTCGTAAAACCTTTTTCCACTTCTAACTTTCAAATACACTACCATTCAAATGTTTGAGGTTGGTTTTTCTTATGCTCACCAAGGCTGCATTTATTTGATCAAAAATACAGTAAAACAGTAATATTGTGGAATATTATTACAATTTAAAATGACAGTGTTCTATTTTAATATATTTTAAAATGATAGATATTAATATTATTAATATCTTTTTTTCCTGTGATGGCAAGTTGAATGGCCATAACTGTATTAATCTGTTTTCAGTGTCACATGATCTTTCAGTATTCATAATAATCTTAAAATATTTTAATATTTTTGTGAAAAACATGATAATTTTTTCCAGTATCTTTTGATAAATAGAAAGTTCAAAGTTCAGCATTTGTTTGAAACAGAAATCTTTTCTAACGTTACAAATGTTTTTACTGTCATTTTTGAATGATTTAGTGTGTTGTTGCTGAATAAAAGACAGCTGACCACAAACTTTTATAGTTGCTACAAATTTAAAGTTGTTCTGAAATCTGCTAATCTCTATCTTTTTGTTCATTGTTCATCATTTGTTTATTTACACAGTTGTACACAAGAGGCCTGCATTGTCTACTGTCACATCCAAGGAGGATGCATTTTCCAACAACATTTTCCTTCAGGTCAAAAACTCAGTCACAGAATGATCATGTGAAAACTTTTCTTCTCTTCCCCCAGGCTTTTAGCTCGCAACGGGTGTGTTTGTGAAGGAGAGAGCCGAGGGGTCAACCTGCCCTTTGCTCAGCTATTGTTCCCCAGAGTGTCTGCCCATCCCCTGCACACTGCTTTCCAGGCCTCCCAGCTCCATGAGATGAAGAAACGGCGAGCCAAAGAGTATCAGAGCTTCCAAATGAGGTGCATTTATACATTTAATGACAGTAGTGCAAATATTTGGTTTATAAATCCATATATCATCAAATAGAATGTCTGAACTTGGGACAATTTTAAGGCAAGAGTTATTCAAGTTTTGAAAGAAAAAAGTTTCTACATACATGTGTGTATCCTTTTAGCATAAATGATATAATTTGATAGTTTTTGCTAATATTTTGAATTAGATTTAAAAAAAAAAATTCTGGTTTTATTTTAATTTAAAGTTTTAGTAATTTTGTCATTTTAAAAATGTCATTTTTAGTAGTTTTTTTTTAATACTGTAACGTGTGGTGCTTCAGAAAAGATGGTGAATAGGAACAAAGAGCAGCATAAACGTTTATTAACAAAATACCAATAGTAAATCTAGACACGTGGCAAGGCAGGCAATAACAGAACTGAAAACAATGTACATGATACAAACACAATGGACAACACCAGACATTAGTGATGGGCGATTTCAGAACATTGCTTCATGAAGTTTCGAAACCTTAATGAAAATGTTGTTTCGAATCAGTGGTTCGGAGCGTGTATCAATCTGCCAAAGTCATGTGATTTCAGTAAACAAGGCTTTGTTATGTCACAACTGTTGAAATTTTAATGGTTTGCTGCAGATGTTTCTCGGTAAACCCATGATTCATGCAGATTCACTGAGATCGCCCCCAGCGGCGAACCATTGATCAAGTGTCTATGGGCTTTACCTGATCTCTGATCAGTTTTATACCTTTGTTGAGGTTTACCGGTAAATTAGACATAAGTATAATTAAAAGGAATAATAGTAGTTAATAGTCTCTTATTGGCCTTTTTAACTGAGCAATCCACTGAACAAACAGAACAACCCCTGAAAATTGATAATAAGAACACAGACACTTGAATTTTAATCTTATTAGATGATTAGTTAATAGCATTTGATTGATTTTACTTTCAATAAAACATTTGCAATGTGTTTGTAAAAGGTGGTTTTGGTGCATGTTTGGCCTAAGTTTTTGTTGCATTTCCACTTTTCTGACCAGCAGGGATCACCAGCGTGTAGCATTTCGAATGCTTTGAAACAGTGAATCATTTTGCGAAGCAATTGGTTAAATTGATTCGAAGCTTTGAAAAGCTTCTTTTCTCCCATCACTATCAGACAATGACCAAAAGAAACACTGGGATATAAACACACAGGGTAACAAGAGGAAATCAAGACGGAGGTGTGGGTAATCAATCACTATGGCAACAAACAAGAGTAACTATAGACCTTATGCACCAGAGAAAGAGGGCGCCGCCAACTTTAGAATATTGTCTTTGAACTTCCATTTTTGCGGCCGCTCTGTATATTTCTATGGCATCGCTGTCCAGGAGTAATTAGCTGGTGAAGTTGATTTAATTATTGTAGAGTTAACGAAAGTTATCATGAGCATTGTAATGTTTATCATAAGCATTGTAAAGCATATGTCTTAACAAATGGACCTTGGAAATCTTTTAAACGAGCCGTTCATTCATAACTATACGCAAGATCGCTGTGAAAATACAGACCAGAAGTCAAAAAGACAACGAGCTCTGCGCTGAAAAGGGGCGTGGCTACATAAGGTCTATAAAGCAGCTTTAAAACGTATAAGGTCAGGAACTAAACTCAGGATGTGAACAGTGAAAACAGAAAATGCACGCCAATATAAAAGTCAAAATAACAAAAACAAGAAACACAAAACAAGGGAACATGTAACAAATATGTCTAAATTGTATTAGTTTAGTTATTTTGAGTTATTTTAGAACGTTTTTTGATATTTTATTTTTATTTTTCTGTTAATGTTTATTTAATTTCAAGTAATAAAATCTTTAATTTTATTTTTAGTCAATGATAACTCTGGTGTGTATAGGTCGCAGACCCCTGCTGATCTGCTGATTGTATCTGAAGCTAACAACCCCCTGCAGTACCCAACACAGGGTGTGGAGGTTCGGCCACTTAAAACTATCCTTATACCAGGTATTACTCTTTTTGTGCCTTGTTAGATTAATATTGCCATATGACTGAAGAGATGTGATGAGACTATTGCAAAGCATTATATTAATACATCTTTATTCTAATATATTACCACTGACAATAAAGGGATAATTCACCCAAAAATGAAATTATGCAATCTTAATTAGAAAATAGCTTGATCTTTTCCAGACTGAAGTGAAGTCTGATACATATATGTTTGTGCAGAATAATAACATGATGCTCACGATTTCACAATCTGAAAAGAGCATTAGATTACTGAATAAACTGTGTCTTTAATAGATTAGGTAGTTTAGTGGATTTTCATTTTGTTATAGAGGCTGGACAGTAACAATGCATCGCTGTAATGTGTTTCAGGTTTGGCCTTAAAAGAGCTGCCCAGAGATTTATATACTGTAAGTGATATGAATAATGTATGTCTTTTTCCTGTGCTGTGTTGTGGATGCTCCCTGAACACTGTTTTTTGTCCTTCTCTGTAGCTGAACTTTTCGGCTTCTCTGGGCACTTTTAATGTGGCAGCAGAGGTGGAGGGGGTAAAGGTCAGGGGTGATGGCGAGATGCACATGACCCTGAACAGTGGCCTTTTGTCCAGTCTTAATCGACAGCTCCAGTTTATCACATATACTAACACACTGTTCCACCCCAGCACAGCTGACACAGGTATGCAGCTTCTTGGAAGTTCCTGTAAAAGATTTTTTAAAAAGCATCCCAAATATGCATGTAAACTCGGGACTGGGTAATCTTTATTTCATATGTTTTTTGTTTTTTTTTGTGCTTATGATTCAGTGCAGTTAGACACAGAAGGACATCAGGCTCTTTTCACCATCAAGATTCGTCATGGAGTTACACCTAAACTCTACAACACAGGCTCTGATGCAGATAAAGGTGAATACATCAGTGTTATTGTTAATTAAAACTAAAACTATTAAAAATAGTTTGTTGGATTGAAATAAAATATAAATATACTGGCAACTGATAAAATTGCACATACATCCACATATCAAATATAAAAATAAAGCTAAAATAAATACAATAGTAGTATATAAATAATACTAAAGTAGCAAACATAGACTTTTTGTGAGATCACAACATAGTGCTGGATTATATCATGAATATTAATTAGGTCATGCTGATGTTGCTAGGTAAACTTCCTGAATTTCCTGATCAAAGTAAATGCATTACTGTAATATTCATGAGCAATTCAAGCCATAACTCACAGCCTGTGCAGATATGCACAATCAGACCCACTTTAGGTGTGCTTATATATTTTACTTGACCATTTACAGTTTTACATGTTAGTTGCACTTCTCCATGATGTATTAATCTGAAGATACATTCTATAATGCAGTATTTGTTGTCCTTCCTAGAGACTTTAAATGACATTGGATTAAACTTCAAATTATGATTAGTCAGTTCAAACTTGGTTAATCAATTACACTACCATTTAAAAACTGTCAGTAAATCAATAATTTTTATTCAGAAAGAATGCATTAAATTATTCAAAGGTGACAGTAAAGATGTTTACATTGTTACAAATCTATTTCAAATAAATTCTGCTCTTCTGAACTTTCTATTCATCAAAGATAGACAAATTATTAGCAGCACAACTGCTTTCTACATTGATAATAATAATAACTGTTTCTTGAGCAGCAAATCATCATATTAGAATGATTTCTGAAGGATCATGTGACACTGATGACTGGAGTAATGGCTGTCACATATAATTACATTTTAAATATATTAAGACCTTTATTAGAGGCAGTCATTACTTGTTTCATCATCACTTATTCACTTGTTTCATTCTGTGATTTTAGTGTTATTGGTATAGTAACTAAATATCTCATATTTACCTTTCCCTGTTCAAAGAGTACAACATCAGTGCTCTTGTGACCATAGCAACCAAAACCTTCCTGCGCTATGACAAGCTCCAGGATTTAATTGACAGCATACGACGGTACTATCCAACTGTTACAATTGTGATAGCAGACGACAGCGAACACCCGAAAGCGGTGTCAGGCCCATATATTGAACATTACATCATGCCCTTTGGAAAGGTAGGTCACATCCTTTTAATATCAGTTTATATATCACTTGAAAAAACATTGTGTTCTTTTTTAAACCCAAATGCTTGGTTGCATTAGGAAGCTGGGTTGATTTGACTTAATTTGGGTAGATAATATTTCATAACCAGTAACCCATTGGTGCTAGGTTTAGAATGTGGTTGTGAAAGAGAGCATAAATGTCAAGTGTGCCGATACCACTTCCCCTTTCTGTGCTTGCGTCGCTCATGACTGTAATATATGTGGAAAATAGAAGAAAATTTTTCTCACGAAAAATGAACAAGCCGGAATGGCGCTGAGGAAGGATTTAAACAGAAAGGAAAATCCTGTAGATTTACTATAATAAATAGTTTATTCCTAACTTCCAGTGTTTATTACAGGCTTTCAGTCTGTGTGGTTCATGGCTGTACTAAGAAACTACCCAGTGCTACTACTGTGTTTATTGGCGGGAGATATTCAATATTAAACTTTTAAAAAGCTATTTTGTTTAACTGTATAAGCTGTATAACTTGCTATTCTTTTCTTCACTTTTTCTCACTGACATACACAAACACTATTTTTATATCTTGTCTTTTATATAATTTCCGTGCTAATCAATAGTAGTTCAACTTTTGATTGCTGGGTTCGACCATTTTTGATGACCCAGCTCTGGGTTGCCAAAATGACCCAGATCTTTTAGTTTATGACCCATTCCTGTCTGTGTTTGCATGCCATATGATGGGCTCTGATATGTTTCTTTGTCTCAGGGCTGGTTTGCTGGTCGTAATCTGGCCGTGTCACAGGTCACAACCAAGTATGTGCTGTGGGTGGATGATGACTTCATCTTCACTGCCAACACAAAGCTAGAGAAGCTGGTGGATGTGCTGGAGAAAACCACACTTGACCTGGTGAGAAAACGTTCAAATACATACTGACATATAGGGTTTTCCTGCACAGCAAATTTCTACCATAAAATGTTTTTCATCAAATAAAGACAAAAAACAATACCATACACTTATAATCTAGTCTTAGCTAGTGAAGAGCCATTGCATTGTGTTGTTTGGCTCAGGTGCACATCAGATGGAGTCTTAAAAACCCCTTGAGAATTTGTTCCATTCCACAGGAAGCAAAGTGTTTCTTCAGGTCCCTCTTGTGGTGAGGAACTTGCACCTTTGGAACTGGCAGAGTCCCCTGTGAAACACTTAATCAAGAAACTATCCTACCTTACAATATCCATAGCAACAACCTGTCTTTGAAAAACAGGTTAAAAATAACAAATGATGTTTTATTAACAAAGTTCGGGAGGAGCACGCGCAGATAATTAACACGGGTGGAGAGCACTCAGCAATTAATCAACGATGAGAGCTATAAATACCCAGCGGTCTCACCTCGTTGCATTGGCAGTTTTTTGCAGCATCCCTCCACCACCCCTTTCGCCTCACTTTTTGTCATAAGCACTTACATACCGGGGGAGTATTATGGGTTCGGGCCGAATTCCGAGCACGAAGCCCTCCCCCCGGACAGCACGCCAAATACGCATTAAACTTTCTCCCTCTAATTATATGTAAGTGTGAACTAGTGAATTGGTTTTGGAGTTATACATCATGGTATTCTTTTCTTTAGCAATGTTTTGAGAGAAAACACTTTCTGTGTGGTAAAAATGAGGAACCCTGCATCTTTTTTTTCTTTTTCTTTATTTCTTTATATACAGTGGCACCAAAACATAATTGACACTTAAGTGACACTCAAAAGTATATGAATGCCATTGCATTATATAACAAAATTCCAACCATCAAAAATATAGCACAAACACCTTTCCAGCAGAAAAAAATAAAAGGGTCTTTATTCTGCCTTACCAAAAATAAAATTGTAGAAAAATTCAAATAATCTATTTAGATGTTTGTGAAACCTCACAAACCTCACATATGTGTACCTGTGGTTACTTTGTTAGGACACCTGTGTGAATATAAAGGGAACTGAATTCATATATATTTTAAAAAACACTGGTTGGTTAAAAATAATTATAATGCAGGGCTGTTGAATGCTTGATTCTGATTGGTTGACTAATGTTCTAAGGTGTCTTGACTGCATTGAAGTTCCATATAACTTTGACTAATGATTTCAGTTATTTCAAAGGTCCTTAACAGCAAAAGAACCAACACCCACAAAGACATTGACCGAGCAGCCACATTCCTCTGCATCCGGCATCTGCTTCTAAAAGCATTAGCCTGGCATCAGTCTGCACACTACAGTCTTAATGTAGCTTTAAGTTCATTCAGCTGAGTATGTCATCTGACAAATTACATTTGACTCCTGTTTTTCACATTATTTTTAATGAGAATCAGAACAAAGGTTTTGGCAAATCTCATCTCAGGACAGTGTTCACTGCTGATTTGATTCCTTTTGAGATCAGCACATTTAGCATCAGCACAGCAGAGCTAAACAGGCTTTGTGAGACCTTCCTACTCTCCGTCTTTGGCAGTGATTGCTAGAATTCAAACAGAGAAGACTGTCGAAGTCTGTAAAGTTAAAAATGGCATTTTGTTACATTTTGAGTACTCTGATGCTTATAAAGGAAGAGTTTAGAATGGTAAATATTTATATAGAGTCTGTTTGTATCAAATAATATGGTTAAGGAAAGGCAGCAGAGGATCTAGGGCAGATTATTGTGCTGGAATGGGTCATCTATGTGACCTTTCCAGTGAACAAGTCTTCTGTGCGCACAGCCCCCAGCTGGAGACATGCCCTGGAGAAGGGAGACAAGCTCATCCACTTTCTTAAAGAGAAAGAGACAAAAATAGATGAACTGTTTTAACCCTGTACTAAAGAGTGTTCTCCACTTCAATTCGTCTTTTCTGCATTGTTCTTAGTGTTTGGCTTCTGTGTGTGTTTAGGTTGGAGGAGCAGTGCGTGAAGCTACAGGCTACACTGCCACCTACAGGCAGACCATCTCAATTGAGGCTGGAGAGGAAGACGGGGACTGTCTGCACATGCGGCGAGGCTTCCATCACATCATCCAGGGGTTTCCCCACTGCGTGGTCACTGATGGAGTCATCAATTTCTTTCTTGCCAGGACAGATAAAGTGCAGCAGGTTGGCTTTGACCCCCGGCTTGCCCGTGTTGCTCACCTGGGTGAGTTTTCAATGGAGTGCAAACACAATTAGGTGATTCTAGGATTGTGAAATTTAGCTAAAATTAACCTCAGAAATTGGGGATTCACTGATATTCAATTCTGGCAAATACTGATGATCTGGCAAATACCTGCTTCATAATTGTTTTCATGTTATGGCCTATAGTAAAATACTAAAAATAAAATCCTGATCGATGTTTTTAAATGTTATACATGTAAATCATAATGTACAGCATGAAAATATAAATTTTAAGATCTGAAAATGAAAAATATTGTTCAAAAGTGACAGTAAATACATGTATAATGTTACAAAAGATTTTTATTTCAAATAAATATTGTTAAACTTTCAATTCATCAAGGAATCCTGAAAAAAATGCACAACAGTTTCTACAAAAATATGATGCTGTTTTCAACATTGATAATAACAAGAAATGTTTCTTGAGCATCAAATCATCATATTAAATAATTTCTAAATGATCATTGTGAAAATCCTCAGCTTTGCCATCAGAGGAATAAAAAATTTTTAAGTGTAAATGTAATATATTACAATATTAGTGTTTTTACTGTAATTTTGATCAAATAAATGCATTCTAGGTGAGCAGAAGAGAATTCTTTCAAAAACATAAAAAAAATCTTACTGACCCCAAACTTTTGTGTGTGTGTGTGTGTGTGTGTGTGTGTGTGTGTGTGTGTGTGTGTGTGTGTGTGTGTGTGTGTGTGTGTGTGTGTGTGTGTGTGTGTGTGTGTGTGGTGTGTGTGTGTGTGTGTGTGTGTGTGTGTGAATATGTTATTTCAAACATAAAGACGTTATTATAGAAACAGCAATTATCAAAACGAAACTAATTTTCTCATTTCCATATTTTGTTTTACAGAGTTCTTTATTGATGGGCTCGGCTCCCTGCATGTTGGGTCGTGTGATGATGTCATTGTGAACCACGCCACTAAGATCAAGCTACCGTGGGGCCAGTCGGAAAGCGACAAAACTTACGCAAAGTTCCGTTACCCTCCTGCTTCATCTGATGCGACACACACCAAAAATGGCCTCTTGTACTTCAAAAACCGCTTCCAGTGTCTAACACGCAACTGAACCCACTCTGGCAATGCCTTCTTCCCTTTCTCTCATCCTCTCGCAAATGAACACTCTCTCCATGAGTAGCTAAAGGAGCCCGTGAAGACACTGGAGGTGTGCTGTGTAACTGTATATGGTCTGTATATGTGAGTAAGGGGGAGCTCTTTTGGAAAGTGTCCTAAGGTGATCAAACATGACTGGCGGATGAGATGTGCAGTGATGGCTGATTAACATTTTTTTGATACCTGAAGATGTCGTATTTTTGTGTCTCCTTTTTTTAGCTTTATTTTTGTTCAGAAGAATTCTTTAGATACAGATCAAACCATTCCATAAATTATGCACAGCCATCTTTTTTCTCCTCAGCCAATCATGTTTCAATGTCACATTTAAAGAGATAGTAAGCCCAAAAATGAAAATTCTGTCATTATTTACTCACACGAATGTTGTTTTAAACTTTAAAAGAGACATTCCAAGCCCCAAAATGACATGGGAGTAAGACTATGTCAGAATATTTATTTTTGAACGAACTAGTCCTTTAACTGACGAGACTAAGTTTCTTTTGAAACTGAAGAACGAAGAGAAAACTGTGGAGGTAAATATTTCGAACCATGACTTTTAGAATTTTTCAATCCAGGTAAAGGGAGACACTTTCTTTGGGACATCGCATGGAATGTCACATACTCTCCCTGTCTGGCATTAATCGAATCGTGTGTGTACCTGTGAGTCTGTGTGGGTTTTATTGAGGGTCGTCTCTCTGTACGTTTGCACTAAAACAAATGGACTTCAATTGGAGAGACCAGACCCTCAGCATCACTGAAAGAAGGAACAGAGTGAACACCATTAGCAAGCTTAAACCACTGACAATCCAACAGATCTCTCTCATTATCTCTCTCTCTCCCTCTCACATACACACTCAAGCGAGAGATAGGGGGGTGATTCATTGTATATCAGTAAAACCTCCTGAATTTGATATTTTTCTGTTCTAAAGAGTGACTGTGCCAAAGGCTGAATCACTGTCCTGGTAAAGTTTATTTATTTTTTGTACATTTTGATTTAATTGATTCTCGAGTCTTTTTTAGATTACGTCCCTATGTACTGAAGCATGCAGCCTGATAATTGAGCGGATGTGAAGCAGCAATGTGAGGTCCAATGCACCTTTTGTAAATTTAGTTAGCAATCACTCATCATGAGCATATAGTACACAGGGGAGGAGCTCCAGTCAGTTTGCTTTTGCTTTACAGAATGGCTGAGACAACTAACCTTACTAAAAGCAATAAAAAAGCAATATTAATAGACTCTTCAGAGTAAATAGCACATTATGTACAAATAATGAAGAATTCACTATAAAATAAAACAATCATTAAGGTGATATCTACAGTAGCTGTCAAACATTTGGATACATCTCATTCTTAATTATTATTATTTTCCTCATTTTGTTACAATTGTTGGGATTAAAAACATTGAGCCCCCAAAAACATTAATCAAAATTAAATTTTATCATTTTTTTTTTAGCTTTTTAAGTTGCCAAACTCAAGCCAATAATTTCATTTAAAAATTATATTTCGTAAAGACTTAGGCACTATGTATATTTCTCAACCAAAATAAAGCTTTAAGATCAAAGGGTCTTTAAGATCATGAGAAACAGTTTGTACAAACCTTTGACTAGTACTGTATGCAGCCACCTTCTGTAGAGTAAAAGCATGTAAGAATCTGGTGTAATTGCTGTCAAATCCAATGTTTAGCATTATTTTTGTTATGTTTGTTTGTATATTGTTTGTTTTTATGTGTGTGTGAGAGAGAGACTACATCGAGTGGGCTTTACATTGCCGTCCATGAAAACATGAGGCCCTAATGACTGTTTGCTGCATTATCCATTGAACCACAAATTCTTCAAATAACATTCAACATTGATACCATGTCAAGATTATACATTTCTATATGAGTGTGTGTTGCGTGTGTGATAGTTCTCTTCCTTTCCTGTTACATCCTGTCAAAAAAATGGTGCCATACAGGAGTAAATAAGTGCATGGCTGTTTAAAAAGCCTTAAAGAGGTGAAGGAAATGAAAGAGCGCAGAGGTTCAGTGCGTAATGGAGTTAAATTATTACACAGGTTAAATACATCGCGCAATGGTTTAAAATAAAATTGACCACACTTTTGCACTTTTTTTATATCTGAAATGCTATGTGACACCCTCTTAAAACAGAAAAAGGAAGACAATTTGGTAACACTTTTATTTTAGTGTCCTTGTTGCACGTTACATGTAGTTACTATGCAAGTAACCCAATAATAAGTATAGTTGATTAATATTACTCAGTACTTAAATGTATAATTACACTGTAACAAGGACACCTTAAAATAAAGTTTTACCTGAAATTCTATTCAATTGTACTTTATCACTTCCTACCAGTCATTGAGCTTTTTTCAGTCCTGAAAAATACAAGTGGAGGATGTAGTCCTGCAATACTATGATGCCGTCTGGAGAATGCTTCCATTTATCTGCCCTGCATATTCAGGTGCATGAGTGTAAGGTAAAAAAGCCGGGAGCATGCAAAAGCATTGGTTTAAGGCTACTTGGTTTCAGATGAGCTTAAGGGGATGGGAGCTTAAAGCGGAACATCTGATACTCTGGCTATGATGAGATTGACTTTTTGATTACAATTTTAATTCCCTGCTTCCTCCTCACTTCACTGCAATGATTCTGACTCCTCATCTCTGGGTTTCTCACTGTGTCTGCATGACTATTTTCTGTTGGTGTTTTGTATCTGTAATACAAATATAATTTTCGGTCTCCCCAAAAAGTGTGACTGCCTATTGCTCATTTTTAAAAGAACAATGTAGTCGCACAGGTCCCTTAAATATAAAAAAGGGGGAAATAACAAAAGAAAAAAATACATTTTTTCTTTCTTTTTCTTTTGTAAATGTAAGAAAAACATTTGTTGTTGAATGGAATGAGATAAAGGCTTTGGTGATAACATGTGTCATGTTTTCTGTCTTCCTGAAGAAAAGTGTAAATCTTGTATGGTGAGTAAAGTTAGAATATAGGATCACTTAAGAATCTTTTAATTGACAGCTTTCAAAAGAAAAAGTCAATCAGTGAATATACAATGCTAATGAAAACATCTGAATAAGAAAAAGTTACACACTGGATAGCTTAATTTCAGGTAGTACACATACCTGCAATGTTACAGTACTGTCACATTATCATTTGGAATAAGGAATAAGTTAACCTTCCCATGCACAATTTCAGTAACATAGAAGGTTACACTTTAGTTCGATAGTCACTTTAGACATTCTACTAACTATAAGTAACTTTTCAACTACATGTCAACTAACTGTCATTAGAGTATTAGTAGGCTGTAGTAGACTGTCAGTAGACTGGTAGGTTATGGTTAGGTGTTAGGGTTCGGGTTAGGAGAACAAGTTGACTTGTAGTTGCTAAGTTACTTATAGTCAGTAGAATATCTGTTGGGGGACCAACAAAATAAAGTGTTAGCAGATATTAAGCAGACAGCCTACTAATACTCTAATGACAGTTAATTTACATGTAGCTGCAAAGTTACTTATAGTTAGTTGAATGTCTAAAGTGGACTATCGAAATAAAGTGTTACCACATAGAATTATCAGTAGCTACATATACATTCTCAATCTTTTGTAAATTATATCGTCACTGACGATATGGTAACAGAAAAGTCTTGTAGGTCCAAAATACTTGTTACCATTGTCAAGTACTGAAGGTTGTGTTGAATTTATGGTTTATCATATTGAAATGGCAGGCGGAAAAATAATTCAGTTATAATGAATAATTAAATCAGTCTTTGTTTATTGGACATAACTAACTCGGAAATGGACTAAGTCTTCCTTTATCTCCTTAAAATGTTCTCCTGAGGGTAACAGATGGTCCATTGCTTGGGTTGAGGGCAGAGGAAGATGAGAAAGTGCCTTTGCAGGACTGTCAGAAAGCTGAAAAAAAACATATGCTAGTACAAATACTCATCATATACTCACAAATACTCAAATACCTCATCAAATTTTGGAGGGTTTTAATGAACAAATTATGATAACTTAACAAATCAAGCAAACATTGACCTTTCAATGAGGCGTGGAAGGCTGTGAGGAATTCCAGGAGCGCAGGCAGGGCAGACCCTGGCGGTCCACTGAGGCAGAGCTAAAGGGTCGCAGGTCAGAGTTCAGTGAGGGTGATGTTGTCATGCTCTTTCCCAGGCTCAGGGATTTAATTTCTTTTTTCTGGAATTCAATAGGAGACTGCAAAGCTATGATGGGTGCGATGAGGAGATGACAGAGAACAGTGTCCATTAGGAATTCTGATCTATGGCAAGGTCACACAAGGGTCATGAAAAGTATAATGCTGATACCGTTTAAAAAGTTGCGCTGTGTCTCCAGCATCTGTATGATGTCATTTGCCCAGGACATTCTGATTTCTGGAGTTGATGCACGAAGAATGAATCGCTGCATGCTTCCATCTACATTACGAGACGTCAACACCAACCGACATGAGTCGTCTAGGCAACAATCCTCAATGCCCAAACAACTAATCTGTGAAAGATACAAATATGGAAATAAAGATTTACTCTCATATTTATTTTGCCAACAATCTCCCACTTTTTTCTTCTCTGCTTTTCACCTTGATGCTGTTTTTATAGATGTATCCTGTCAGGGAAAAGCCTTTCTTGCGGTCAATTGGCTCACTGAGGATGACAAGCTGCTCAAAGAGGAACACCCGTCTCTCCTTGGGACGGGAGAGAATGCTGTTCTCATTCTCAATGAATGTAAAGGTGTCCTGTTGCAAGAGTTTCCCTTGTGCTCTCAGCTGACCCTATGAACCCAATCAATCACAGGTGATCTGAGTGAAATTTTAGCTTCAAATACTGGTAAGAGAGCTAATACAACTATAAAGAACTATAAATTGCATAATTGTTTTATAAATAATGGACTCATGCTGTGCTTATTTTAAATACTGAAGCAGTCTAGGGTGAGGTAAACCATTTCTATTTATCCAGTGTATTTGAGTCTCATCCTACCTCAAAACCCTGTAGTCTTCCAACATTCATCATGTCGTTACATCGCTTTGGAACAAAACACATCACCTGCACTGCCCTCTGTGATAAGGACACAAAAAGAGAACGGAATAATGATTCAATATGTCAACTGATAATAAGTTTATTCTCTTATCCTCACTTTTAGAAGCCAGTACAGACTGTACCTACCTCGAGATCTTCTGTTTGTCTGCCTGCTTTAGTGTAGTACTTCAAGAAATCCTGTAAATAAACAACATTTAGGCAGAATACTAATTAACAGGCAAGTGGATTTCAACTCAGCTCCATAATTTGCAAAGGACGACAAGAATAAATATTCAAATTAAGGTGATGATTTAACAGTTTATGTAATTATATAATATATTTATATATAATATATATAATATAATATAATATATATTTTAAATTATATATATAAAATCAGGGTTAAATAAAGTGAAAAGGTAAAGTGAATTGAGACGTGACATGTGAAGACCGAATTTGTCCTCTGCATTTAACCCATCCATGTTAGTGCACACACATTAGGAGTAGTGAGTAGTGAACACCGACACACTGCAAACCGTGGACACACACACCTAGAGCATTGGGCAGCCATTTTGCTGCGGCCCCCGGGGAGTGATTGAGGGTTTGGTGCCTTGCTCAAGGGCACCTCAGTCATTTCCTGACAGGATTGAGAGTCAAACCCGCAACATCCGGGTTACCAGTCTGACTCTCTAACCATTAGGCTAAGACTGCCCACAAGGCATGGCATTTGATTTTATTTTCGTACAAATCACTAAGAAGACCAAAAGCCATCAAAATAATTTCCTAAATACCTGTTTGTTGTTATGCACTTCATGTCAGTTCATACAATGACAAGATTTATGATATAGGCTATACAGTATGAATTTGAGGTATTTTTTTCCGTAATGGGAATCGCTGAATAACATATACGTTTAAAAGTTTGATGTCAGTATGATTTTCTTTTAGTTAAAACTTTTTCAGCAACAATGCATTAAATTGATTAAAAGTGACAGTAAAGACATTTATAATGTTACAAAAGATTTTAAAATTGAGCTTTGCCATCACATAGATTACATTTTAAAATATATAAATAGAAAACAATTATTTCAAATTATAATAATATTTCAGCTATGGCCAAAAACTCTGTTAGGTTGACAGAGGAGGAAGAAATGGTAAGAAGTATCTATTTTGAATGAGTGTGTAGGCTACTCGTGTAGAAGCTCACACTAACACACCTTCAGCAGCAGCTGATATTTCATGATTCTCTGAACAGGTTTGATGAGCAGGTCATTTAACTGCAGTCTGTGACCCAGCTGTTGTCTCAGTTCCTACATTGAGAAAGAGCACAGGACAGTTATAGACCTTTCCCTCATACACCAAATAGTAAACATGGCCACATAACTACACTCAGATTTGACCTCATTTCAGCACAAATTACCTCAAAATAGGTTTCAATGTACTCTGAGACGATGTGCTCTGACTTTGGCTTGTTCTGACAGTAGACCACATACATATTGAGTCGCCTCTCCTGGGAAACACAGACATATTTGTTTCTCGGCAAATGTTTCAATTTATGTAATCAAATATTGACTGTATCATGAGCAGATGAAGGAAATAAAACATAGATTTACATGTTTGATAAACAGTTGTGCCAGCAGATCAGGTTCAGACACACATTTCTCCAACTCTCCAAGAAAACAGCTGTTTAAAAACAAAAAAATGTAGGAGCTGTAAGAAGGTCAGGTATGCACACCTCAATGGGCACAGATCCTATAGGTGACCTACTCTTTGTGCCAGTCATAGATCTGATGAATGTTCCCAAACACTATTTTATCCTTTCCTACCAAATAATCAGGCACTCCAACACTTTTCATTGTAGCCATATAACCCTGGAAAAGGGAGAAAGTGAGAGTTAAAAAGAGAGAATTACTAAGCTCTTCTATGCGTGGGATTGAATGCATTTATGTGTTACCTCCACTACAAGCCCCAGATCTTCCACATATAGCTTCTCTGTCTCGACCAGCTCTGTCAGCACATATCTATGAGTAAGGTAAGAGGAATGTCAGATTTGGAGAAGGATTATTAACCATATTTCTTTCCACAAATCATGGGTTTAGGGTCACCATCAATCAAATACCTACATGGTTTTCTCTAATGCAGTTATTTTCTCCTGTTCTTCATCCTCCAGGCTCAGCGACTGTACGTGTGTCTCATCATTTAAGGAGGCACCTCTCTCCCCATAATGCACATCGCAAGACTGACGCCTCTGAAATTGGACTCATTGGCCATCACAAGCACAAATCAGCAGATAGTTAAGTAAAATTGTTCCGCATTGAATTACCTGCAAGAGATCATTTAGGTATCTTGGGTAAAAGGGACTGTCAGGAGATGTTGGCCCTGAAAGTTCATCACAGTCCTGCATGCCACAGGACATGAAAGTGTACGGCTTTAGTATTAAATACAGTATGAAAAAATTACACTGATTATATCTCTATCTGTGATCTCTACATTAAATATTCAAAAGTTTTTGGGTCGGTAGATTGCTCATGTTTTTGAAAGAAGTCTCATGCTCACCAAGGCAACATTTACAAAATGCAAAATACAGAAAAGGCAGTAATATTGTGAAAATTATTAAAATTCAAAAGAAGTGTTTTCTATTTAATACATTTCAAAATGTTCACATGATCTTCAAAAATCATTCTAATATTCTGATCGGTGTTTTTATTATTATTATCACAGTTTGCTGCTTACATTTTTTGATAAAGAGAAAGTTCAAAAGAACAGCATTTATTTAAAAATGACTTTTTTAAAACGGTATTGTGAGTTTTTACTGTCACCTAATTTAATGCATACTTCTTGAATAAAAGTAATTTCTTTTTTTTTTTAATCGTACTGACCCACACACTTTTGAACAGTATGTAAATGATATGCATACAGAGATCTGTAGGAGTGGGGCAGTTTATTTTGACTTTCTGTTGGCTCAATGGGCTTTGAGCTGGTGAGAGGGGTAGAAACATATAGGCTAGGACCTGTCTGGGCTCTGAATGACCTTTGAGCTCTGACCTTTGCCACCTCCTCCCAGACTCAGCTTTCGAACTGGGCTGCTCAACCATCTCTTGAGGGCCTTGAGAGAGTGGGTAGATGTGGTAGATGGCCGTCTAGTGGAAAGAGGCTGATATTGGCTGGGTGAGATTGGAGAGAGGTCATCAATGGAGAAGGAGGTCGAAGGTGTATCGGTAGGCAAGGAGACATCGCCAAGCCCTGTCAATGTGTATGACTCTACAGAGACCGAGACAGAGAAAAACGGATAAAGGTAATAGTTTGATCCTTAAAGCAACACTTCCAAAAAACAGCACTGAAAAATTTTTTCATATTTATGGTAAAGCAAAAATGGATGGAGGCTATGATTGTCAGAACTCTGCTAGAAAATTATATTATATTATAACAACCTTTGACAAATTATTAGATGGCATTTTTATGTCTACAAATATAACAAATTATAACTATATGCATAATTAAATGATATACAGTGAATATACACTGCTCGATTGTACTGACAACCACCATGATAAAACATTTACCTAATTTCTTTAGAAGTGACCTTTATTTCCATCAACTCTGGCCATTCTTAAATAAAGTGCTTTCTCTTGCTTCTTATTTTTTTAAAGTAAAAGTCTATTCATTGTAACTTTCAATCAATTTAATGCATAATTAAATTCCTTCCAATAATAGTAATAAGAAGAAGAATCTTACTGACCTCAGACCTTTGAATAGTAGTGTATGTTGTGCAATGATTTAATAAGGAGAGAATCAGGAGAAGTAATGAGATATATCACAAGGGAATTTCCAGCTTCACCATTAATATTCATCTAAAAGTTATTTGTCCTGAATTTTCCACATCGTCATGAAAGGTGGAATATAAATATAACTGGCAACACATGAGATTCTGCCTTATAAGCAGATGATACAGCTTAAAAATGCCCCCCCCCCCCCCCCCCCCCCCCGATTTAAAAGCTTTACAGTCCAATGTGGGAAAAGCATGCCCTATTTGAAGGGCAAAAGGGAAGAAAAGACTGAGAGAGAGAATGAGAGACAGAGCAGAAAGAATCCTACTTTTTCTGTACATGGATTAGCTGTTTCTAAAGGTCGCATAACCATAATCCTGCAATAACCTATAAAACAACCATTTACACACACAATGCATCAGCATTTCTACAGATAATCTGTGCAAAATGATACTGACAAAATAACAATAATAAGAAATGGTTCATCAATTTTACAAACGGCAGGTATTATGAAGCAACAAAACAATTTAATAACACTCGGTTTACGAGCAAATAATCTTTTCAAGCTCCAAAATGTGTAAAGTATGAATTAATGTTTTGGCCTAATCAAGTATGCTGGGCACATATTCAGAATTTCCATTCCTTGAAAACAGCAAAGCCTACCAAATCACATGCAAATGCAAATAAGATTCGAAGAGATCTAACAATGCAACATCTGACAATAGTAAAAAGTGACAGAGTATCTCTTACCTTGCTGTCTGAAGCAGCAATCACACCTGGCCAAAACTTTCTGACAGAAGCGTACACAGCCACATACCCGTGGGGCACGATGCCCCTTCATACCAGCCGAGTAAACACTGCTGTATAACTTACAGCATGATACTGTGATGATGGTTAAAGGGAGACACACTCCTACTCTCAATTCAGAGGTAATCCCTGAGCTCTGAATTCACACGCAACATCTGTATAATCCCTGCTTTTATCCACATAGAACCACTTCTACATCATGCCTCTTCACCTTCCAGGAGACATTGAGGAGGGACTTGATTTTGTCCATCGTTGTCATTTAATATGTTTATTGCTTCAATCACATTTTAGTGACAAGGGGGGGGAGTTAAAGGTAGCTTGAAACGGAAGCTTAAAGGTGCTCTAAGCGATATTGGGTGACGTCACTTGTTGACGTTTAAAGTATAAACGTCAACAAGTGACGGAGGCTAGCTAGACCCTCCCTCCTCCTCATCCGCGCACTAACCCCTCAAACCCCATCCCCAAATTCTTCTTGTCGGTTATTGGCTGGAAAAGTTTGTTATGTTTCGTGGTGCGGGTTAGCCAAGTTTGTTTTTGTTGCCGTTTGTGGAGCCTGGAGTGTCTGCAGAGACCGTGTTTTTTTTTTACAGTGTGTTCAGGGGACAGGCAGCTAGCTTATAGTGAGGAGATGTTTGCTTTATGTGACAAAAAAGTTTTGGCCTAAAAAATGTTTGACATCGCTTAGAGCACCTTTAATTGCAGGGGTTTTTTTCACTGGTTCAGTCCTTCCCATTCAATGTTCCACACTCCAGCCCAGTAGGTGGCGGGAATGCGCCTATCGTTTTGCTAACCGCCATAAAACACCAGAAGAAAAGGCACATATTCGAGTGAAATGGCTTTTTGTGCTGCGTTCCAGTCCAAAATTGTCATGCCCTTCACTCGCTAACTTCCCTCCGTCTCGTTCACTCGGATGTACGTTATTGCTTACGTTGCACGAGTGCCACTACGCGAAACTGCAATGGCTGAACTGAACGTCCTAAGTCCTTGATCACTTGGAATCACTATGGAGTTGATTTATTATTTAATTGTTTCCCCTTAAAGAATTTGTTTAATGCAACATCCAAATGTATATGGATGTGTTTGGGTTGTTTAAAAAAAAAATCATAATTAATATATCATAGAGTTGTTTGTGGTGGTGGTGATTAGACAAGATCTGCGGTGATGTCACAATCGTGTTGCATTGTGGTATATGGTGCTGCCTGAGGTGTACACATGAAGTAGACTCGCTCCCTCGGTCAAAATCGAGGGAACGAGGGTCTGTCCATATAAACTTCCCTCGTTCACTTCAGGAATTGGAACACACTTCAAAATGGCGGCAGGGATTCCCCCGAGGGGAAGTGCTTAGGGAAAATCGCAAGTGCATGTCTAAAAGTGAACTGGAACACAGCCCTAAACACGAAAAAAAATGTAGGACGGTGTGGTGAAGTGTTGGGTCCCACTGAAGTGATGGGTCCCAGCTTAGGACCCCATTAGTATGCCTGATCTAAATTGTTCTCGCGATAACTACATGGTTCTTTTAATAACAAAATTTGTACAACATATTGCGCTGATTATTATGATAAAAATAATGAAATAATTATAATTTCATTACGAATTACTGTGAATACGTTAAGGCAGTATAAGCTAAAGCTCAGTTAGCACACTCATCGGATAGCTGCATGCTATGCTAGTACTAGCTATGTAAGCTAACTAAAAAAACACTAAGAACGAGAAATGTTTAAATTCAAAATCTATAGCTTCGGTTATATGAAACATAACGTTATAACGTAGTTCAAAAGTCTTCTACAATAAAGTGATTTTGTCTGATGTGTAACCAGGCACTAAAGTGATTAAGCATAAAACGTGCTTTGAACCAGTCGGATTGGGTCCTAGCTGGGACCCATCACTTCAGTGGGACCAAACACTCAACACACCGGGTCACGGGACAGTTGGACACCACTTGTTTTTATAAATACATTTTATTTAAAAGGCGGGACTTACTGCATTTGCGTGTTGAACTTTCTACTATAAGTAATAAGTGCGCCGTCTTCTAAAATCTTTGGAACTAATCGAAGACGACAGGTAAAAAAATTCTAATAAAATCCACAGAAGACAGAAGCAACAAAGTGGACATATGCGAGGTTGAAGGTACGCGTTTGTACAACTCGAATTTAAAAGAAAAAGCAACGTGTGTTCTCTTACGAGAGGTTTTGCGTAAGTTAGTTTACGCTACGGGAAGATTCATCTTTCTCGAGACATTGAAGCCAAAAATTATCCTTAATTTTGTATTTATTGTCAATGCAGTGCAGCAGCTGCCAGACCTAGAGCGGGCTATCTAGCGAGCTCATTGGCTGCCCTGCGGCAACTGCAGCAGCCTACCAGTGAACCTGGCGTGACGTCACGCCCAATGAGAGGCGCTCGCGCCCTCATGGCAACACAGCCCGCCAAAAGGGGCGTGGCTTAGTGTATATAAACGCGGTTCAGAGGCTGCTCCCTGCTTTTTTCATCTCTTCAGCGAAGCTCTCCGCATCGCTGGACTACAAGAAGCCGCGTCGCCGTCTGAGGGGCAACTAGCAAGCTTAAGACAGCGCTTGAAGAAGCCGGCCGTCTTCGCCACCTTCAGCCATCCGTGCGACGGTGCGAGCTACGCCGTCCGGCGACGCATCCTTTTTACACAATATTGAGCGTGTTCGCCCTTGCGACACTTCCTAAAAGAGCACGAGCGTCTTTTTCAAGATGTCTCGCACCTCCTGTGTCTTTTTTCTGTCTTATGCAGGTCAGGTGGATTAGCACAACGCAGTAGTTGCGTGCGTCAATGGTTGTTTTATGGAGGTTAGAAAAGCTACGCTTGCTCGCGTTTGTACAACTCGAATTTAAAAGATAAAGCAACGTGTGTTTTCTGTCCTATGCAGGTCAGGTGGATTAGTCGAATGGTTGTTTTATGGAGGTTAGAAAAGCTACGCTTGCTCGCGTACGACAGACGTCAAAACGAATAATCAGGCTTTACTGCTCTCTGCTTGTACTAGGCCTGCAAATCTCCATATACGTTGCCAGCTGTGCTTAGGCCTAGGCCTATAATATTAGAATACATAATAACAGATAATGAATTTCAAACCTGAACCAATATTTGTATTCAAAGATCAACAGCCTGTGGATCATAGTCTTTGCCACAAAAAACAACATTAAAATCATGAACTCAAATGTCATTGTGGAAAAAAAACAATGACTGTTGTAAATGCGTAAATCAGACATTTCAGGCTCCATTCATGAATGAAAATTAGCTTATCAATTCATATCTAAATTCGCGCCTGTATCTTTGTAGAATTTCAAAAAAGAAAAAATATGATGCTGCAGCCAATGAGCAGCCGGCGGGGGCTGGCTGCAGGGCAAACTCAATCCTCCACGGACAGTTTTTAATGTTTTATCAGACAATAATAACTACTCAAGATGTTGCTTTAGTATAATTTTTGGGACAATATGGGCCAACAGCTTAGATTTCGGGACTGTCCCGAATTTTTCGTGATGTCTGGTCACCACTGATCTATATAGAATGATATTATAAGTCTATATTTATGATACATTTATCAAATCATTATATAGTTCAGTGGTGGTCACTAGGTGCGTGCGTGTCATATGCGTATCCATTTAGATGCGCTGGTCTTAAAGGGACAGTTCACCCAGAAATGAAAATTCTGTCATTATTTACTCACTCAAATGTTGTTCCAAACCTGTATTCATTACTTTCTTGTGCTGAAAATAAAATAAAATAACATTTTGAAGAATGTGGCTATCGAAACAGTTGCTGGTCCCCAATGACTTCCATAGGAAAAAAAATATACTATTGAAGTTACTGGGGACCAGCAACTGTTTGGTTACCCAGATTCTTCAAATTAACTTTTATTTTCAACAGAAGAAAGAAACTAATTCAGGTTTAAAAAAACGTGACAGAGTAAATTATGATGATTTTCATTTTGGGGGGAACTAATCCTTCAAAGGTGCTCCAAGCGATGTCGGGTGACGTCACTTCTTGTTGACGTTTAAAGTATTGTCAAAGAAATTGGGGACTAGCTAGACCATCCCCTCCTCCTCATCCATGCACTAACCCCCCAACCCCGTCATATTTTGTTACCTTGGTAAGGTTTTGTTTTTAAAATATGGAAATTAGTTTGGCTGTAATGCTCAGTCACTTGCAAAATAGTAAAACCAACATAAAAGAGAATCGTGATAAACTCTTTCAAAGACATAGACCTACAAACTGACAAAGTGTATTTATTAATTATCACATTTTTTTTGTCTTGCACTGGTGTGGAACCAGTTAGACTATGGTTGCATGTTTTGACTGTGTGTGGAAAAAGAATTCAAAATTCTTAAACATTATGAAAGGGTATGTTTGACCCCTCACCTTTGCCCTCAGGTATGCGTTTGGGTCTTGAGTTACAGCTTTGTTCTCCAGTTTCCAATTTTGCGCCCTTCTTTGAACAACCACAGCTGTCTTCCAGTAAAGTACACCCTTCATTGCTTTCTTGGATCTGAAACGGGTCATTAAAGTTAAGGGTTATCCTTCAGCTCTTAAGGGGCAGAGCTGTAACTAGCTTTCCTATCATACATGTCTATACCTGAGCAATTATTATACTATATAATATATGTATGACCTCAAAAAAGACCACAAAACTCCTCAAATTAGACAGACAAGACACTCCTGGGTGAATATTGAGAGAGAATTTCACACCAAATTTAAAATAAAAAATATATTTAGGATGTAACTAACCACACAAAGACCATTTCCCCCTAAATACCCAATACCTAATGGTTTTGAACATTTGAGTTCCCAATGGCAATTTTCTTTAGATTCTGATCACTGGTTCTGTTTATTTAAATCAGCGTAAATGAAATATAATACTATAGTACCATGCCATTTTGATTAAAAGATTTACCTTTCTATTAAAACCTTGACAATCTAAATAAAGTTAAAGGGATAGTTCACCCAAAAATGAAAATTCATTTACTCACCCTCAATTTGTTCCAAACCTCTATGTGTTTATTTGTTCTGCTGAACACAAAGGAAGATATTTGGAAGAAAACAGATCTCAATCCCCATTGACTTCCATAGTAGGAAAAAATACATGGGGGTCAATGGGGATTGAGATCTGTTTTCTTCCAAATATCTTCCTTTGTGTTCAGCAGAACAAATAAACACATAGAGGTTTGGAACAACTTGAGGGTAAGTAAACGATGATAGAACTTCATTTTTGGGTGAACTATCCCTTTAATCTGTGCCACTTGAAGCATTCATTTAATTGGTATATATTTACATGTAATTCCACATACAAACGTTACAGAAAACACATAAGCTAGAATACTTGTTTTTTACTAGAAAACTTTTTTTTATCTTGAGTATCTGTAGAAATACATCCAAAGTACAGTGTACTGGAGGAGGCCTTATCTTTTGTGCTTGCTTCCTTCATTTGCAGTAAACAGTTGGTAAGTTGGCCTAGTTGGAGCAATATCAGTATTGAGCTGATGACTTGTTGTGACAAGTTTAACAAAATTCTATTTAAGTCTTAACCATGAAGTAATCATTTTCCGATTGGAAGTACAAAGAATCCCAAAAAGTCTTTCAATGAGACAGCAACTCACTAAAAAATACTTGGGACAAATTATCATGTAGTCCATGTAATTCTTGCTGATCTGATGCTGGTAAGAGAGACTGAAAATTTAAAATAGGTAAAAATAAGAAGCATCCCTAAGGCATAAGATAAGAGACACAGGCCTGCTTTCAGTCACTCCTGTTTTGACTGGTGTGTGTTGGTCAGAGTTATTAGAGTATTGCTAAAGAATTCAAGCTATTTACACAAACAATTAAGAAATAACTACAAGAAGGGTAAATAATAATAATTAAGGCCCGGTTTCACAGACAGGGCTTAGATTAAGCCGGGATTAAGCATTAGTTCAATTAGTGCATTTAAGTAGCTTTTATAAATGTGCCTTGAGACAAAACAATGTCACTGACATATTTTAGCACATACTTTCAGTTAAAACAGCTCAAACATGCATTTTAGTCTGGGAGGATATAGTCTTAAGCCTTGTCTGTGAAACCGGGGGTAAGTGTAGTGCACTGATTAAGATAGTCAGGTCATTGTCATGTCCTGTGGTGTTATATGGTGTATTATAGCTAAATCAATACATTTTGCTAATGTATATTGTTATGAATTAGTTTATTAGCATATGTTGTAACTAATACAGTTCTTTTGATCTTTAATTGAGAGACAGCATGGAATATTTATTCATTTTTACACTACATGACTATTATAAAAAAAACTATATGGATTATAGTTGATATTAAATGGATTAATTGATGCAAATAAATGTATGGACATCAACTACACATATACTTATTTAGTAGGGCAATGTTAGGGTATTGATGCAGTAATTTCTGTGTAAATCGTTCATAAACCATTGAACTTAAAGCGACACAATTCGTGTAGAAACGTGTCTGTTAAAGGGCACTAACAGACGTTTGTAATAAACCAAAAGACACGTACAATAACAGCCATACTAAATAAGGCCTCAAAATAATCTCATCTTCTTCAGTGTATTAATAGCAGATGTGTAAATACTTTACACTATGGTTTGGTCTCCAAAAGCGACCTTAAAATTTATCAATTTTGTACAAAAAAAAGGTTGTCTACATAAAGTATTTTCCCATTTATAAGTAAATGTGTGATTGTGTATGTTTTCTCACCCAGTGCTGGTTACTCAAGTCCAGGGACGGGTTTGATAAAGACTTCAGTTGCTCTGGGTTTCCCTGAGGTTTGGCCAAACTCTTCATTTTCCTCTTTCTTTGTCTCCAGATGGATGAAGGAAATGTTGTGTCTTCTCTATACTAGTCCAGTACTGTCCAGCTTAATCTCTACTCCACTCTCCCTGATTCACTGACACACATTCTTATCTATCTCCTTCTGCTGTAAACCACCCATTCCCTCCTGTTTCTCCAACACCCTCTTGCTCCATTTTAACCTCCCAGAGAGAGAGAGAGAGAGAGAAACATGAGGAAACAAGAGTAAGGACTCAACATGTTGTCCTACAAACCTCCAATCTCAGACATAAATAAAGGAATTAAATAAAGTCTTATTTAACATGTACAAGTCCCAAAGGTTAGGATTAGGGTTCTTCCTTAGGGTTAGTCTAATTAACTTAAATTTAGAACTACAAGTCAGTGGGAGGCCACCGACATAAAAACAATAATGTTGGGGTTGGCGGGTACAAATGTTGCTTTCTATTTCTATTTCCTTTTTATACACTTCTGTACAACTGCAAATTTTATTCTTATTAAATTCTATTAATGAAATAGAAAATGAAAATGAGGTTGATGTCAGAATCCAACATCAGATTGACGTTAATTTACAACATTGGACAGACGTATTGTAGTTGAAAATTAAAATTGGGTTGGCGTCAGAAACCAACATCAGTCGGGTTCTGACGTCAAGCCGACGCCAGGTTGTGACGTCACCCGACTTTCATTTCCAACCAAAATGCCACCAAAATCATCCTGACTGATGTTACAACTTTCTACTCAAGGACCTTGACAGACATGTAGTGGAGTAAAAAGTATGATATTTGTCTTTCAAATGTAATGAAGTTAAAGAGAGGCAGCATAGGTGGCTAGGACATGTGCTGAGAATGAACGAAGACCGTATAGCAAGGACGGTACTACAAGGAAAAGTAGATGGTAAACCAAAACAAGGAAAACCGAAGGCCACATGGATAAGATCAATCGAATATCGGACAAGTATAAGTTTACACCAGGCATCAATTGTGGCACGGGACAGAAATATTTGGAGAGAACTATGTGAACATATTGGAGCCCACGTCGGACTCACCAGCTGAGTGCTGATAAGGCATAGAAGAAGAAGAAGAAGAAGTTAAAGTAAAAAGTTTCCTGATATCTGATCGAAGACAGCTTCCATATAATCCTCTGAACTAAATTCCCTGTGACATAAAACAAGCAATATATAAGACAAAAACACACAAAGTTCTGAAACCCACCCACTGCATGTAGAACTTTATCAGCATCATTGGATTCATAATAATTTTAATATTTAAATGTTTGTCATTATGAGACAGAGAGAAAATGAGACCCTTTTGAGTGCGTAATATAAAAAGAAAGTACAGTTTTAATAAAAGATTAAATGCAGAAAGTTTTCAGTTAAGGTTAGGTTATATAAGAAGGTGAATTAAAAGAATAGAAGTCTATGCAATGTCCCCATTTAAATAGCTAAGTGAACGTGTGTGTGAGAGAGAGAGTGTGTGTGTGAAAGGTGATTACGCTCCGAGTGCCTGTGTTGGGTCCTTTCTGATCCTGAAAGGCATTAGTCTAAACCTGAGGTGTTACGAAGCATGTATACACCCCTCTAGGATCACATACACACATGCACTACAATGACATGAAGCTGTCTGTTGTATTTTCTGGGAGCTGAGGTTTCTGATAATAAGGATGTGAAAGTTGATTTAAAGTATAGCAGCGCTCACCGAAGGCTCTTCTTTTCTTCTGAAAGGTGGACACAGGTGAGTTACACTCCATATTTATACAATATCTCTGTTAAATAAAGTAAAAAAGAGCATCTGATTGTCTTCATATTGGTACACTAGAGCCCTAAAGAGAATGTTTATTGCTTTATTGTTTTAATCTCTGGATTGTATTTTGCTATATGTTGCTTTGTGACATGCAAAACTGGAGAAATGTTTTATTTATTAGCTGTTTTGAGAAATAGAAATACCAGTTTTGTAGCAAAACTAAATATGTTTACAACTTAAAATAGCTGTATAAATGTATTGATATATTTATGCTACAGTTCACTGAGGTAACATGCTTTTAAAGACTACATAAGCCTGTTTATTGGTATCTGTGTATTTTAAGCCTGAGCAGGCCAGATTTAGCACTGACCATTAAAGCACAGCTCTCCCAGGCTAAATCCAGAGCTATTAAAACTCCCAATTTTCTCGCATCAGAAGCTTTTGAGTCAATTGAACTGTAATAGTTGCAACCGCTGCAAATTAATTCTTTTTATGAAGGTTCTCACTTGGTTAGAGAGTCTTGTGCTTTATCTCTGTTGGTCTGTTTGCCTCAAGACAGGGGCCGTAAACACTTGGAGTGCATTCCTTCACCTCAAGTTGCTGACCTACAGTCGCGTTGGAACGCTTTCCTCAAATGCCAGAAAAGATGATGTAGACAACATTAAACTCATGAGACATGGCAGCAGTTCATAGCTCTGCCTTTGAGGACCCAAACCTGGGGTCAGGCCCAGCTGACGATGAAATATCATTGTTGGAAGAGTCTGACTCTGGAAGTTTACTCTCTGAGGACTCTGTTCTCCCTGATTATGAACAAGAGGACAAGAAAAAGGGAACTGCCAACACACTATATGAGGCGTGTGTCCAAAACGATACAGAAGCACTGAAGAGAGTGTTGGAACGTGGCGTGACCCGTGATGAGGTGATGGAAGTTGACATTAATGGCTGGGTAAGATATTATAAGATATTGTAAATTCGTATTAAAGAGCATGACACTGACTGTCTAATCACTGCAGAAAGGTATGTTGCTCTGGCAATAGTTTTTTTAGGAGTGAGCTATAAAAGATTGAGGTAATCCATTAAAAATAACTTTTGTCATCCTTTCATTAAAAATATATAACATCATTGTCAACCAATGATGTTTTGGTCTACCTTCATATTGGTTGCACTTTGTTTTACAGTACGTGTACTTGCCTAAGAATGTACTGTGTAATAAAAGGAAACAACATGGGTTAAGGGTAAGTTTAGGGGTAGGTTCAGGGTTAGTACTACTACCCAGTTATTGTAATTACCATAATAACATAGAATGTACATGAGGAACGTATTAGATGGCCTTAACTACTAACATTAAATACCTACAAGAAGACTATGGGTTTATTGTGTAACTACATGTTCTGGAAAATTTCCACATTTACTGTTTGTGGTTAGGAGTAAAGGTAGGGTTATAGTTCGGGGGTAAGGGTTTGGATTACAGTTAAAAGAAAAAACAGTGCAACAACAAATATTATTGAAATGCAATTGCAATGCACCCGTATGTATGTAATAAGTATATTGCATCAAACGGTTAAGTATATAGTTAAGGCCACAGTGTGACCAATGTTTTAAACAAATTTGTAGGTCATCGATAAAGGCTATTTCGACATGGTTTTCTAAGGGAGTTTCAAATGTTTTTGAGTAAAATGGGGTCTGAGGTATTTCTCGAGGAGACTTTTATGTTTAGTTTAATCTACAACTTGGACAACCATTGCAGTCCAACTTGTTAACAAAATTCATATTTGAGGTATAACTGCATTTCATTTGAAATTTAACAGCATGTGGAAGTCAATTTTAAGAATATTAACAGACCTTATTGTAATCATGAATCAAAAAACACTTATTAAATGATCGTTGGAAATTCCTGAAGAAACATATGCCTCGAAAAGTGTTGCTGGGTTATGGTTTGATTGATTATGAAAGTGTTGGCCTGTTGCTGTCTATGTGCTGCACTTGTCTCTAACCTTTTTAAATGTAAATTGATAGAGGTCCTTATAACATGATTCTCTCTTCTAGAATGGACTGATGGTGGCTGCATATAAAGGATTTCTTCCGATTGTTTATGAGATGCACTGCTGTCCACACCTGGACATTAACCACCAAGACAATGACGGCAACACTGCTCTAATGATCGCTGCTCAAGCTGGTCAGTTACCGTGTGATGTCAATTCAATTCACTTGATGGTAGTTAGAGAAGCTACTGCCTGGATTCTGCTGGCAGTAATAGTGTTATATACTATTGTTGAGTTTTGTGAATATGGTTTAATAACTTTAATTGACTTAAAATGGAGGTGTATTTGTATAAATGTTTAATTTATGTTAAATACTTATTTATGTTAATTTGTTAAATACTATTTAAGGTTACTATTTACTTCACCCCATTTTTTTATTTTGTATATCTTTGGAAATACAATGTGAAAACGTTTTAAATCTTTCTATACACAGGTCATGTCTCCATATGTAACTACATCATGAATTACTTCCCTGGAGCAGAGACAGAGATCAGAGACAACAGAGGATTTACTGCCCTCATTAAAGCTGCCATACAGGGCAGGACTGATGTGGTGGCCGCTCTTATAATGCACGGTTAGCAATTGAACACACATGCTGAAATGCTGGAAATGATCTCTTTTTTATGTAGCCTACCTAAAATCTTTGTGCATCTAAACTAATTCCAAACTGTTTGCATGACGCTCCTGTTCTCTCCACATTATTCTTTCAATTACTCAGGCCTGTTGCACATTTTAGCTATACTCTGCTTCAGTTCCTCTAATACACAATATTCTTTTTTTTTTATTCTTTGTATTGTTTTATCTTAGGTGCTGACGTAAATGCTGTAGACACCAACCGTGGTAAATGTGCACGTGACTGGGCACTGAAAACAGGTCGCTTTGACACACTGACACGTCTACGTCACCTTGTTCTCCACCCCACAGCGGAACAGTTCTGTGACACCTACGTCCCAGAGTGGCCCAACCTTAAGTTGCTGGTCAGCAAAGCAACAGCCAATAAGAGTGCTGGCCAGAAGTTGACTCATCATTTCAAGAGTACGTTCGGTTTCAGTTTCCCACGCGACCCACAGGAAAATGGCGTCATGGATCACATGGTGCGAATGACCACCAGCCTACACAGCCCGCTCATAGCCACGGCCACACGCCCGCTTTGCCCGAGCAGCCCTCCACAGGTAGGTAAACGTCGGCTGGCTGTGGCTGAGCTGATGCAGAAGCACTCAGAGAAACAGCTGGAGGAGAGTTCGCTGTGCCATCGAAACAGCTCCGTCTCCACCATTTCTCCATCTATCCACTCTGTCGAGTCCGTCTCTGTGTCCTGCTGTGCCGATACAGAGAGGCGTGGAAGTGTGCTGTCCATTGCTCAGTCCGGTATGCGCACATTCATTTCCTCGTAGCGTGGCGTCAAGGCGCAACAGTGTTTTCCCCTCGGGCTGTATCCCACAGATCAAAGTCACTAAATCATCTGAGCCCACCCCAAAGAAAGCGAAGAAGAATAAAAGGCAGAAAGGTTACCTGGAGCCTCCAAAGTGGAAGTATAAGGAGGCCAAGGATGAGAAGAAGAAAGAGAAGAAAGCGTTAAAGGAAAAAGAAGAGAAAGAAAAGGAGAAGAAAAGCAAAGACAAGACAAGGATAAAAGAAAAAAGAAAAAGTGATGACTAAGGTTTTTCTGAAATCTTTTAAACTCTGATAAGCACTCAGTGAGGGTGTAGATGCCCTCGGGGTTGTGGGGCAATGCTTGATGACAGAATCAGTGAAGCAATGCAGTGAAGAACGCATGGGTCCTGAGAAGAAGTGCATTTTGAAACCTCAGCGGTGCAGTCCTGTCTCACGAAATCATTTCCTGCTATTGTTGCCTGTTCAAAGGGGAAATTTATCATTTCAGTCCGTCTCATAAGCTTAAGTAAACAGTTTACGATATCTGATTGGATGACTTGCAATACATGATAGTTCCTAAATGAATTCTGCATTAAATAAACACCGACATAATCAGAACTGAACTGCTGTAAATATTTCAGTTCATATATTGAACAATTTAATTAGGCATAGTCCATCACTAATATATAATTAAAAAACAACAACAAATTAACCATAGCTTATCTATACAATTATATATTTAAATGCTGTGGATTGCATATTTGCAAAATGATCCCACAGCAGACGTTATTCAGCTGCTAATAAAATGAACATTTAGAGGTTTTGTACAGTGTGAACTCTAACAAAATGACTGACTTGATCATGTATTATGTTTGTAAATATGTATGATCGATTGTAAGATGCTGTAAATATGATTTAATAAACTATGTATCCTGTAGTACACAAAAATTGGTCTTATTAGGCTTTTTCTCACACTCTCTTCGACCTGTAACATCTCTGACAGAACGGCAGGGACAAATGTGACTGAACAGTCAGTAATCTGCTCTCTCACAGTTATGCAACACAACCATCCTAAGAGCAGCAGTAAAGCCATGCAGGATTAGAGATCTAACCGGGTCACTCAGGTCAAGAAGAGGCCTCTGTCTAAGTTTGGCTTCTAAAGGACGTGCTTTGGAATCACTTTTGTAGTGATAAGATCTTCATCAACAAGGGGAGAGAAATACTGTGCACCAGTATTACAAAAGGACTAATTGAAATAAAAGACAAGCAAAATGTGGGAATGTGCAGGGGTACAATTTAAAAAGTAATATGATGTGATATCTCAAGTGAGCAAATAACACTGTTCTTGGTGATTTATTTAACCTGTTAAAAACCATAGCCCCCGGTACTGGGGGCAAACGCTTTGTTATGATGTTCGTACGTTCTTTTTACAGACTTCCATATAAGGTATCACCAAATTCATGAGGTGCGTTCCATTCGACCGTAAGTGGACTGCCATCTTAAGTGAGATTCCAATCCGAAGGGAACGAACATGTTCAGTTCGAAGGGCACTGCAAACGGCGTAGGGAATAAGGGAACATCGATACATCACTTCACAGGAAGTGGAGAGCGAAAATCAACCAACTGTCATTGTGCACCTGTAGTAGGTTGGAAATGCTAGGCCTATATGCTTAGTTTTATGTAAACAGACACCCCCCTATTTTTTGTTAATAATTGACCTATTCTAATACTCTAGTCTAAGTCATACATAAAGGTAATGCACTTACTCGTCAGTAGATGGTGCTCTGGTACTGCTGTGGATCAAGTCAAGTGGTACTTGATGCAGAGCCAAATGGGAGGAGCTAGAGCTCCAGCTCCTCCCCTCGCTGGAGCTCCATGCAAAAATGTAGATCTACATCTGGGGAGTGATATTTGTTTTCCTAGGATGGTAGGAGAAGACTCATAAATGGGATTAACCCCAGTGACGGGTAGGTTTAGGGACGGGGTTGGGGTAGGTCATATATTTATATATACAGGGTGGAGCTGGAGCTCCAGAAAAGGGGGAGCTCGAGCTCTAGCTCTTCCCATTTGGCTCTGCATCGAGCACCATCTTGATCTAGTAGGGTGATTTAAGCCTTGTTCACACTACATGATTTAAAACGTTGGGCTGAACTGTGCAGTTCACACTACATGACTTGCTCTCTGTGAAATCAGGAGTGTTCAAGTTGTTGAGCTGTTCACACCACACGACACAACGTGATTGATCCGCAACAGGAGGTAACGCACTACAGGAGTTGACAACAACTCTGTCACCCAACGATTCTATCTCGTCTACAAACCACGTTTTGTCACGAAAAATCACGCGATAAAACGAACCGGAAATGACAATAAACAGAATTACAGTAAGATTTAATGTACATTTCAACCTATAACATTTTGCTCACCTGGGTGTTTGAGGGCGTTTGTAATTTCCGTCCACCTTTTCTCTTTCTCACATCTCATGTCCAACATCATAAAGGCATTCATGATCCTGCCACAGTTCGATTAAATTTTGCTCCTAAAATTTGCTGTTGAGTCCATTGCTTTCTTGACGACATGTTGCTCATCTTTCTGTAAACTCGTCTTGGTCGTGTTTGTTTGAAAATCGCGCATCTCGCGTATTTACCGGTATTTACCATGGTATTTACCCGGTGACCTCAACCGCCTTGCTCTGATTGGCTCCAGCTCATGACATCACTGAGATTGAGTCGCGCGACAGCTCTGGATATCTAGCAACGCTTTTCCATTACCAGTACCAGCTCGACTCGACTCGACTCGCCTCAGCTCGACTCGGCTCGCTTTAAGCTCCGTTTTCCATTACAGATAGTACCTCTGCAATAGTACCAGGTCGTCATAGCGACGCCACAGGAAACTGCCGTGACAATCTTCTACGCGACACACACCCGCTACCCACACACACACAGGACAATGGAGGAAATCGAGTGTATGCTGTTTTAATAGTAGTAATGGGTATATCACGCAATCTCTAGCCAAACTATTTAAAAATGGCGGGGTTATTCACTCAGTCAGGATACTCCGTCTGGCGCGTGCAATGATGACGCAGTGACGATTCTCTCTGACCAATCAGCAGCCTGCATTGTTTCACGTCACATTTTAGTATCGCCTCAGCTCGCTTAGAACCTCGCCGGAGGTGGTACGAAAGCAGGTACAGGTACAACTTTTACACAGTGGAAAACCAAACAAAGGCGAGCCGAGTCGAGCTGGTACTGTGTAGTGGAAAAGCGCCATAGCACGCTAGATATTTTTCTGGGCTCGGCGACGCGTCTGCGAGGTGTCTGCGAGCGTCTTTGATGCGTTGTTGGCTCTTTCATACTAACAGATTGGCGAGCGTTCATCGTCCGCTAATCCCCCGCGATTTGCACGCGATAACACCCTGACCTGTCGGCGAGCTCAACGATTTGCAAATCGGGCTTAAATCGGGCTTAAAATCATGTAGTGTGAACTTGGCTTTAGCTGCAAGCCCGCTCATGCGCAGCTCAGAAATAAACGAGCTCTGGCTTGAGTAAGACGCTAACTTTGGTTCTCTCTCTATTAAACTCGGCGGTGAATGATTTTCCAGAAATGACGCTGATCTACAGTACAAGTTTATATTTAGAATATATTGCAATCACTCCTAAATAGATGGGGACAACTCACACACCTGCATTACGAGCTGTGCTTCTTTGCGTGCCTATTTAGGCTTTTGCTTCGCAGTAGCCTACCTGATGGATGCGTCCGTACACACTTTCAGAAGCCGGCACCCGCTTTGAAACGGAAACATTAATTGGTTTAAGTGCAGATGAGTGACAATTCAACAATATCCAATGAACAATGAGGCTAGTATTTCTGCCCGTCTGGTGGTTACCTGAGATTGCCACCACTAACCTTCGACCAGATTTTGTCTTGTGTTCTGGATCAGCATGCCTTGGTCACCTGATAGAGCTAACAGTGCCATGGGAGGATGCTGTAGATGAGGCCTATGAGAGAAAGAAACTGCGGTATCCTCATCTGGCCACTGAAGCAGAACAGCGAGGATGGAGAGTCCAGGTTTATCCAGTGGAAGTGGGTTGTCGAGGATTTGTGGCACATTCTACAACCTGGGGTCTCATTCATAAAGCGTGCGTACGCACAAAACGGGGCTGGAAACGTACGTACGCCAGTTTCCGCGCAAAGTTTGTGATCTATAAAAAACAAACTTGACGGGAGAATGTGCGGACCTTCAAGCAAACTTTGAGCCGTGCGTACGCATGTTTTGGAGACGGAGCAGTTTGGCGACGCCGATGGTGAGCTGGAGTTAAATGTCTTTTTGGTCACTTTTAGACCGAAAATCAAAACATATATATACATACAGTATACAGAAAGATAATACAAATAGCTATAATTTCACTCACCAAGCCTATCACATGAAGCAAACATCCATCCCTTCTTAAATGTCCGCGCCAGCGAGCGCGTTGGGCCGTTTAGTGAAACTGACGCAGCCTATCTAAAACCGTAAATCTTCATTATAATCATAAATACAGTGTTCTGTGAAATATCTTAAAATAAATAAAAGATTGATTTAAACTATGTTTTACTTCTGATATAAATATTTAGATTAAATATGCCATTCTGATTAATGGAGTTAGACACTTAAATGAAATCATTACTGAGAAGTTAAATTTTTTTATATTCAATAAATATAAATATTTATTGTGGATGCAATGCTTTCAAACACTTTTCCTCTGGCATGCTGTGTTTTAATGTTTCATAGATAATTGCTTATGATATAGCAGATTGTCTGAGAAAATAGTTTCGTGCAAATAATGCACAACAAGGTCTATATGTTTCCATTCAAAATATAAATCCTCTTAAAAAAATACTCTTTGGCCAGTGGAAAAGATTGAGAAAAACTTTCTCTGAAATGTATTTTACACTATTTGATTTATTTATTCAAAAACAAGGCAAGGATAGGCTGCTAAATATTTTTTATTAGCCTAATGTAACTAATGTGACGGCACATCTGTATTTCATATTTTCCTAATGTCTTGTACCGTTAAACATGTTATCCGGTGGATGAATAATCATATGCAAATGATATGCAGATGAGGATATGCATAGTAAAACTAGGCGTTGTAAGCTCCATATATGGTTATTTCGGGGTGGAGACGCACGTGCGCACAATCTTCTGCTGACTGGGATTTATAAAGTGAATTCTGCGCAGATTCTGGCGTACGCACAGTTTTATAAGTCAGAATATTTGTTTGCGTAAGCCATTTTTGGCTTTCGGACGTACGTACACTTTTAGTAAGGATTCTACGCACAGTTTTATAAATGAGACCCCAGGTTTCTCAGAGACGTCGGATTCAGTGGCCAAGAGTTGCGTCGCACAGTGAAGAACTTATCTGAAGCAGCAGAGAGGAGCAGCAACTGCTGTGGTTGAAAGATTCTGGCTGGCTGTGTACAGGCCAGCTCCACTGATAAATAACGGGCTAACTTGGAAATGAGCTCCGTTGTCCAAAATCCGGAGACACCCCTTTAAGTTGTTTTTTTTTTACAGTGTGATTCTGTATTAAACGGAACGGTTGGCAAACCTACCTCAACCACCTTTCTGAGCAAATATAATTTAAATTTAGCCTATTATTTAATCAAGTTGGATTACCTACATTTAAACTGGTAGTCCACAAAGGCTCATAAAATGTAGACAATATCATACATGTTGTTACAATGTTGTCCTTTGGCTTAGTGTGCAGCTTCTTTTTAACATTTAATCAGCTCAGAGTCAGGAGATGAAAATAGTCTATTTTGGCTTAAAATGCACATTTATATAACATTAGTGTTAATTCATGTGTGTTGTCCTGGATATATAAACAAAAACACAGTTTATATTTAATTTTTTATTTTGCATTTAAATCAAAATGGCCCAAAATTAGAGAACAATGATTCTGTGCACTACTGTGTAGAATACTAATGCCAAATAGGCACTTGAGTGGCAAAGGTTGCAGACGCCATTAATGCTGCAGACTCACAACCTCGGACCGTGGCCGAAATAAAAAAGAAATGGTCGGACATCAAAGTCGATGCAAAAAAGTGTCTAGCGCTCCATTATTGTGATGGCATCATGGCATTTTATTACCATCCATTTGATTGCATCTGACAAGCTACAGATGTGTTATGAGGATGAATTGCATAACATGCCAATATTATTGCAGAACATATTTCACTTTTCTTTTTGCAAATATGTGTTAATTTGCATTTCGGTTGTAATCTTCGTTTGATTTTGTTTGTTTTACATTGCAGATCGATCAAACGGGTGTTCGTGTAGTAGGCTGTTAATTGTAACACTTGCTTTGTGAAGTCTTCATTTTATTTATGATAGGCAGTATTGCCATTTCTTTTACACAACGTTCTACAGTCTACACTTTCACACACTTTCACGTGTTTCTTCCATCTGCCGACGGTGTCGCCATTTCTCATTTCACCTGTTTTTGTGCGTACGCCTGGGTCAGAGCTTGCGTGAAGGACCGCACATTTTCCCGTCAAGTTTGCTTTTTATAAATACCAATTATTGCGTAGAGAGCGGCGTACGCCTTCTTTTGTGCGTACGCAACGTTTATAAATGAGGCCCCAGAGCTGTCAGAACAATAAATAATTCATAAAAAATAAAGAAAAATACAAATCAGAAAACTACAAAATTCGACTGCTTTACGTCAAGCGCTATAGTCATTATTTCGTTTTTCTTCGTTTCTGATGTCGCAATACATCATCCTTTCATGAAATCATGTAACATACTCTACCTTGTGGACATCGTTCATTCTAAAGCCGGTGCTGGATAAACACGAGCGTGCGTGCGACGGTAGGCTAGATTATTTACGACAGCGGCAATGGACAATTTCGTTTCCAACCAGTAGGGCGACCGAAGAGGAAAAGTTACTTGGTGTTACTTTAATAGGATTTGTTTGAACGTCAGAACTTGTTAGCGGGTTGATTGGGAGATGCTTGCAGTGAAATGCTAGTAGAACAATGCAGGGAAGGAACCACATGTTGCAGAAGGAGGTTCTGATTAACATTTGCTTTCACCATGCCGTGTAGCTGTATAATAGGCCCAACTACACCGTCCACATGACATGCTCCTCCACAAAGGTTAGTCTACATGGCATGGTGAATGCAAATGTTTATCAGAACCTCCTTCTGCAACATGTGGTTCCTTCCCTGCAAGCATCTCCCAATCAGCCCACTATTTTCATGCAAGACAATGCCCCGTCACACTGCAAAATGGGTAAAACAGTTCCTTGAAGCTCAGAAAATTGAAATAATGAAATGGCCAGCCCAGAGTCCTGATCTAAACCTGATTGACCTACAGTATCAAAAGTTGCAGAGAAATTGATTTCCCAAAAAATAATAACACATCTAAATACTACTACGTTTTCCCTTCATTCTATGCAATTTGGTTTCAGAACTCAATATTCTACGAAACTGCAAATTGTTTTTTAATGGAAAATATTAAACATCTATTGGATAAAGGGGGTGTGGTTGGAGCTGTGTTTCTCGATCTAAAAAAGGCATTTGATACTGTAAATCATAAAATATTATTAAGCAAATTAAATAAATTCAATTTTTCGTTAAATGCTGTAAAATGGATAGAATCATATCTATCGAATCGCCAACAGTCAGTCAGGATTAGTGACTGCCATTCACCGCCCCTTGTCATGTCTACGGGGGTTCCTCAGGGTTCTATTTTAGGACCTCTTTTATTTTCACTTTACATAAACGATCTACCGTGGTTTGTCCAGACGTCTGCATTCAAATGTATGCTGACGACACAGTTATTATTTATACCCATGGTAAAAACAGCAAACAAGTTGCCGAAAAGCTTACACAGTCAATGGTTCATGTTTCTGAATGGTTAAATCAATCCTGCTTAAAACTTAATGTAAAAAAAAAAAAAACAGTTTCAATGTTTTTTTCCAATCAAACACCACAAATAATCAGCAAGATGTTTATGTGTCAGGGGAAAAAATAAAAGTTGTGTCTGAATTTAAATATCTAGGTATCATAATAGACTCTAAACTGACCTTTAAATCGCAGATAAGATTAGTTTGTAATCGAGTTAAATTTAATATCGCAAATTTTCGCTTTATAAGATCACACCTATCTACTGAGGCTGCCAAAATGTTCATGTGCAGTATGGTTTTGCCTCACATCACTTATTGCCTTACAACATGGTCACAAGCAAAGAAAATAACTTTAAAACCATTAGAGTCACTTTACAAGCAAACAATCAAAATTTTAGATAAAAAAACATTTAGATTTCACCATTGTGTCATATTACAAAAGCATAAACTGTTAAGCTGGGAAAATGTTATCAAATATTCTAACTTATGTTTGTTATATAAAATAATTCATGGTCTGTCATCTCCCCCACTCAGTAAGTTTGTAAAGATCAGGAACCCCTCAGAGCGGGTAACACGAGGGTCGGCCCGAGGAGACTGTGTTGTTCCTTTGCGGAAAACCGCATTCAGCCGCATGTTTTTTCAGTTTCAGCAGCACAAGATTGGAACTCTGTTCCTCAGAATATTAGAGAACTTACAACTTACACTTTGTTTAAAAACCACCTAAAAAACTGGTTCATAATACACCAATCATGTCAGCATTAATAAGTTTATATAATTTCTCTCTACCCAATCGTGCTGCCATCTGTGTCCCTGTTGAGTAACTGTGTTCAACATTTTTACATTAATTTTAACCAAATGTTGAAAATATAATGAATTTGTACACTATATTTACCTAAAGGATTTAACGAGTTGTGTTGTTTTATTATTTTTATATTTTGTATTTACCTTGTAATGTTTTAATTGCTGTTTATTTTTAAGGTAGACAATAAGATCTGTCCAGGGACAATGGATGAAAAATAGCCTTTTGGCTAACTCTGGTACATTTCTAGTAATGCTAATTAATGTACACTGTCCCTGTCAAATAAAAATTTTTTTTTTTTTTTTTTTTTTTTTTAACTCATTGGAAAATCCTTGGCGACAAAGTTATGGCTAAGAAACCCACTACAGTTACCGAACTGTGGAAGAGACTGGAAGAAGAGTGGACCAAGATCACTCCAGATCGGTGTGAGAATCTAGTGATGTCCAGTGGCCGCAGATGTGCTCAGGTCATTCAAAGCAAGGGCCTCTACAGTTCCTACTAAATTTTGACTCCTGGAAGCCTAACATTTGTGTTGTAATGCTTGCTTTTGTGCTGCAAGGGTTATTGTTCTCTAAATTTTGATCGCTATCGAAATTTTGAAGTACCTTGGTTATTTTGTAAAAAATGCTAGTAGAACAATGGTATACCCACAGCGAATATCCCTCAAAATTTCAAGCAATCAAGATTAACAATATTTCTGAAAATAATCAAGTGTTTCTTAATTGTTCCCTAATTTTTATCTCTACTGTATATATTAAACATTTAAAACATTACAAAAATGTATGAATATGCTGCATACATAGCACAATTTCTTAAAGCTGCCTGGTTCCAACTGCTGGTCCTTGACTTTGATTGCCAAGCGGGACTGGTCCACACCTGCATTGTCCTGTTGAAGGAACACACATATCATGTCACACTGACCAGATTTAATGAGTGAAAATCTTAATGCATGTTTCCTTCTACAATTTCAATGTGAGGGTTCTATAAACCGACAAGAATATGATACTAGTCATATATTAATTTATTAAAGTGTTTACATTTTTAAATCTGAAAAAAGGAGGGAACTTACCAATGCTCTCTTCTGGTTCATCTGGACCTGGGAGGAATGCTGCTCTGGTCCAGGTGTGAAGTCTTTATCTGATCCGGGCTCCTCGATTTAGGATTCAGCTGCACCTTATTGTTAATATTCGCACAGATTTTATTTTGGGGAGGTGGCTGACACACACCTACATTGCCCTGTTGAAGAAACAAATATAATCATGTTGGGCAGGTTTAATGAGTGCTTGTTAGTCTAAATCTAAACATATCTTTCTAAAGTTTTTTAAATAATATATAAAAGAATTTGAATAGAGGACATAGAAGACATAGAAGCATATTTGAAGTCAATGTTTTTTTTTTTTATAAATCGGAAATAAGTAAAATCAAGAGATGGAAGGGACTTACAGATGCTCCCTTTGAGATATTCTGCTCCCTCTGCTTCTGCCTCTGCTGTTTAGGGATCCTGAGGCTTTCTCCCAGTTTGGGGGAATCTGAAGGCACAAGTGATCCCTGTGAGGTCCTCGAATGCACAAGCGCACCTTTTGGGATCCTTGGGGCCATATCTTCTCCCTTCGGAGCCCCAGAGGGCACTACAGCTTCCTTTGGATTCGCTTGAGAAGACGCTTGAGGCCTCCTCTGCAGCAGCTCCCCTCTCAGAGGCTCGGGGATCTTTAGCCTTGGCCTCTTTGATAGGTTGTCAGGCAGTGTTCCCTGAAGAGAAGCTTGAGGCTTCAGCTGCAGTGACTCTCGTCTCAGTGGCTCAGGGGCATCTAGTTTTTCCCTCTTTAAGGTCTTTTCGGGAAGCCAATCTTGAGACTTGGGCACAGGTGGTCCTAGTGGAAACCCAGTGGGCACAGGTGCTTTCTGTGGGGACTCAACAGCCACTGGTGCTTCCTGTGTCTTTTTCTGCTGATGCAGCCGCTCCTGCTTAAGAGGCTTAAAATGCACATTTATATAACATTAGTGTTAATTCATGTGTGTTGTCCTGGACATATAAACAAAAACACAGTTTATATTTTATTTTTTATTATGCATTCGAATCAAAATGTGCCAAAACCATATAACATATATATTAAACATTTAAAACATTACAAAAATGTATGAATATGCTGCATACATAGCACAATTTCTGAAAGCTGCATGATTCCAACTGCTGGGCCTTGACTTTGATTGCCAAGCGGGGCATTTTGTGTGGAGGTGACTGGTCCACACCTGCATTGTCCTGTTGAAGGAACACGCATATCATGTCACACTGACCAGATTTAATGAGTGATTCTTAGAGAAAATCTTAAAGGGGTCATATAATGGTACATGCACTTTTACAAGTTGATTGTACTGAAATGTGTGTTGGCAGTGCCTGTACACATCCATCATATAACGATAAAAATCCATCCAGTGTTTTTGTTTTAATCTTCTTATATGTTTTCCCCTGCCTCAAATTGAGCCGTTCGTATTTGTGACGTCACACGCTCGGACGCCCCTCCCACGATTGTTGATTGACAGCAGCGTTTCAACACAGACCCGCACTCGTTCGTGAGCGAGCTGTCAATCATGCGCGCGCGGACCGGTGTTGTGCCGAAAAGTACGCTGGAGCAGCACAGTCTATGAGCAGAATGGAGTCTAAGTGAAGTGGTGTTCTCTTGGGTGCAATAAGGAACACAGCAGTCATTAATGTTCCTAAATCCGAACCGCAGAGTGGCTGAGTTTGTTTACGAAGGGAATATTACCCACGATCAACGTAAATGCTTTTATGTTTGCGTGAATCATTTCACACACCAGACTGCTTTATAAACGAGGAGGTATAAAGCTGGATTTGCTAAGAAGCTGCTCCTGAAAAAAGGAATCGATACCAACTATTTGTGTCCCTCCTGCACGTCCAGAAGAACTGGAGTGAGTGTAGCGTTTTATTAACCTTTATATTCATATTTATATTAATCTATGCAAATCGCTAGCTTCACGATGAATGCGGCTAAGGTTTACACTCAGGGAACATTATGGCATGTTTTCTATGTACGACGTTCTCAATTTAATTCATAATCCCACGTTTATAATGAACAACGCGTTATGGTTTTTGTGTTATTGTGTTACAAACGGTGTACGCACAGAACAGAGGGGCGGGGTGAGCAAAGCTCATTATCATTTAAAGGCACATACACTTAAACGGCGTGCTGACAACAGAGCTGTTTTTGACCAGGTAAAATAAGTGTTTTCTTACAACACTGATGAGAATTTTTAATTAAAGTGTATTACAAACTTTTAATTTAGACCCTAAAGAATCATATTAGCTTGTACAAAAATGGCATTATATGACCACTTTAATGCATGTTTCCTTCTACAATTTCAATATGAGGGATCTATAAACCGAAAAGAATATGATACTAGTCATATATTAAATTATTAAAGTGTTTACATTTTTAAATCTGAAAAAAGGAGGGAACTTACCAATGCTCTCTTCCGGTTCACCTGGGACCTGGGAGGAATGCTGCTCTGGTCCAGGTGTGAAGTCTTTATCCGATCCGGGCTCCTCGATTTAGGATTCAGCTGCACCTTCTTGTTAATATTCGCACAGATTTTATTTTTGGGAGGTGGCTGACACACACCTACATTGCCCTGTTGAAGAAACAAATATAATCATGTTGGGCAGGTTTAATGAGTGCTTGTTAGACTAAATCTAAACATATCTTTCTAAAGTTTTTAAATAATATATAAAAGAATTTGAATAGAGGACCTAGAAAACATAGAAGCATATTTGAAGTCAATGTTTTTTTTTTATAAATCGGAAATAAGTAAAATCAAGAGATGGAAGGGACTTACAGATGCTCCCTTTGAGATATTCTGCTCCCTCTGCTTCTGCCTCTGCTGTTTAGGGATCCTGAGGCTTTCTCCCAGTTTGGGGGAATCTGAAGGCACAAGTGATCCCTGTGAGGTCCTCGAATGCACAAGCGCACCTTTTGGGATCCTTGGGGCCATATCTTCTCCCTTCGAAGCCCCAGAGGGCACTACAGCTTCCTGTGGATTCGCTTGAGAAGACGCTTGAGGCCTCCTCTGCAGCAGCTCCCCTCTCAGAGGCTCGGGGATCTTTAGCCTTGGCCTCTTTGATAGGTTGTCAGGCAGTGTTCCCTGAAGAGAAGCTTGAGGCTTCGGCTGCAGTGACTCTCGTCTCAGTGGCTCAGGGGCATCTAGTTTTTCCCTCTTTAAGGTCTTTTCGGGAAGCCAATCTTGAGACTTGGGCACAGGTGGTCCTAGTGGAAACCCAGTGGGCACAGGTGCTTTCTGTGGGGACTCAACAGCCAGGGGTGCTTCCTGTGTCTTTTTCTGCCTCCAGTTTCTCTGCTGATGCAGCCGCTCCTGCTTAACAGGCTCAGAGAAATTTAGATTTCGCCAATCTTGAGACTTGGGCACAGGTGGTCCTAGTGGAAACCCAGTGGGCACAGGTGCTTTCTGTGGGGACTCAACAGCCAGGGGTGCTTCCTGTGTCTTTTTCTGCATCCACTTTCTCTGCTGATGCACCCGCTCCTGCTTAAGAGGCTCAGAGATATTTAGATTTCGCCAATCTTGAGACTTGGGCACAGGTGGTCCTAGTGGAAACCCAGTGGGCACAGGTGCTTTCTGTGGGGACTCAACAGCCAGGGGTGCTTCCTGTGTCTTTTTCTGCCTCCACTTTCTCTGCTGATGCACCCGCTCCTGCTTAAGAGGCTCAGAGATATTTCGATTTCGCCAATCTTGAGACTTGGGCACAGGTGGTCCTAGTGGAAACCCAGTGGGCACAGGTGGTTTCTGTGGGGACTCAACAGCCACTGGTGCTTCCTGTGTCTTTTTCTGCATCCACTTCCTCTGCTGATGCACCCGCTCCTGCTTAAGAGGCTCAGAGATATTTCGATTTCGCCAATCTTGAGACTTGGGAACAGGTGGTCCTAGTGGAAACCCAGTGGGCACAGGTGCTTCCTGTGGCCTTTTCTGCCTCCAGTTTCCCTCCTGTTCTATGGATCTCAGTGTTTTAACTGAGTTCAGGGCCTTCTCAGATGTATCCTTGAAGGATGAAGTGAGGTTCAACTTCTGAAAACTGGCCTGGACAGGTGATTCCTGTTGGGACCTGGTGGGCACAGGAGCTCCCTGTGTCTTGTTTTTGCTCCACTGCTTCGTGGACGTCAGGGATGTGGGGCATGGAGTTTCTCCTGCCTCCAGTGTTCCCCACCAGGTGAAGTCCCAATTCTCAGGCTCCTCAGAGATGGGACTTGAAACCTCCATAATAGCCCACCACTCCCCTGCAGCAAGGGCCATGGTGAGCTCATCTGAGAGTTCAGGACATAAGGACTGCTCTGAGTCTGCACTCTCAGTAAAACCGATAGGAAAGCTTGGCATAATCATATTGACTTTGGATATGATGATATCTAAAGAACTGAACAATTCTGCCTTATACAATCACTATCTGTAAAACACTGTGAAAGACAGAGAAATGGAAGAGATGAGTTGAGCAAACACATGAATTGCTAAATGATCAATTTAACTACTAATGTGGACATCTATTAAGATAAATATAATGTATATATCATTATTGTACGTCATAAGATCTACCGCATACACAATTAAAAATGTCACTGAAAGTTTGCTGTTTAATTATAACAATGAGCACTCAAACACACCAAACCAACAATTACTAAAAACACACACAAAAACTGATTTTGCAAGGGCACTTTAGACTAGTATATAACATTTCTATCAGGCCTGTTAGTCAAGGCACATTTTATTTACTGCACGAATAGAAGAGGATGACAGCAATAAAGGCTCCATTTAACAAACCAATGAGAATAAATATTCAAATGGACATTTGTCTGTTCAAAATGGCACAATGAGTCTTAAATGAAAATTACCTCCTTTTGCATAACTTATCAGTTACAGTCAGAGATACAGAGATAACCATTAAGGCCAATCAGCTTTCATTATATATAAATATAATATAAAGGATCTCCAAGCAAGAGAGATTGAAAAGCTGCGGAGTTCCTCGCAAAGATAAGATAACGTCTATATAGCTCTCCATGTACGCATAAATGTTTAAATGGTCATTTGTTGATAATTTCATGTGTTGTGTTGATTCGAAAGAATAACGTGTCATTAATTATCAAGAATATAGGAGGTTATCATCTGTGTATGGGAGCATATCAACAAATAAGCCAAGGTTATATTAAAAACATCAAACCCAATTTACACATTAAATTGTGCCCCAAATTGTGCACACAAATTACCACTAAATATCATGCCTATTCATTTATCTGCATCGAGTCAATAACATTATATTGTTACCGTAGATTATAATGCAATTATGTAATAAAATTCAAATATTCAAACCCTGAATAAAAAGCAGCCTACTCACCACAATCGCCGACTCGCTACAAATTCCAAGATAACTTTTGCACCCAACTGTCTCAGCGAACGCTCTATGACATCACAATAGAGGGAATGCGCGTGACGTCACCGCCAGCTGGAGCGATTGCGGTCACGCCCACTGAGTGGCAAAAAGACTGAGCGTGAGCGGCAGCATTGGTTTTCAGCGTGAACAAAAAACACATCTAAAACGGGAAAGAGCTTTGCGATTGACTGTACAACTACATTTGTACAGGTATATTTTTACAGACTGCAAAAAGCTACAGAACAGAGAAGCAAATGGATCGATGCAATTCATAGAAACAACAGACTCCAGGCAGAGAAAAGTGGATTTGCAGTTATTATTGAGCACGTTTACCAACGCAAGTAAACCGCGGCATGTTTACATTATTAATAAATCAGGCCATGACTCTGTGTAACGACAAAACAATAATTTGCGTATCTGACTTTGATTATTTCATTTGTTATGTCGGTTGTTGTTAAATAGCCTAAAGCTTGCAACATGTCGGCGGGAAACTTACAGCTTGTATATTATATGCAGTTACAGATGCGGCGTTTTGACTGAACCACTTCTACTTCTGCTGCACGAGATGAGAGGACATTTTTATAATGTTCTGTGTCATGAAAGAGTCTGCGTTTGTGATATATTTTCTTCTTCCTTTCCTGAAAAACGCTCTGACTGGATGTGTTTAAATACGCGCTAACGATGCGTTAGCTGTCACATTTCACACATGCGCACTTCAATAAGCCGACAGAAAGCAGGTTAATGCGTTTAGACCTACCTATATTGTATTTATATGAAGCGTTCACAGGCAAATTTACTTCACGTATTTCCCCGGCGTCGAAATCAGGCGTATAAAAATGTCAGGAAACACAATGGCTGCGTGTCAATATCCATGGATCACTGGATCTTTGGTAGGCCTAAATTGTAAGGAACAACACTTATATCGAGTCCAACCATCGTTTGTTTTACTCTCGTTTTCGCAGATTCCCCTATTAAATCCAGTCACAGCAGCTCTTTTGCCACTCAGTCCGGCTGAGGGGGCGTGTTCCGGCGGGAACTCAAGTATTTGTGAGTGACGGGAAATCAATCCTGTTTCGATAGAATAAAACTGAATATTCAATACAAATGTAGTGACTAAGTATGTTTAAATTATGATTGTTCATAAACATCTGTTAAACTCTAGTACTGACGTTTATGACATTTTTTTTTTCAGGTGCTTTGCTAAATAATTCTAACAGCTTCTTATTCCTAAGTATTTTTTTCCCTTTGATAAGTTGCATAATTATTATCTCTATCAGTTATCAAATGTATTTCTGTGGTTTGCATGTGTTTACCTTTAAGAGATTGTTTTCAGAATGATTTATTAGTATGAATGTTTTCATCTAAATGTTTGTTGCAAATATTTTGGGTTGTATAATAAGCATTGCTTTAAATGAATACAATATATTATGCATTGCTTTCGTTTGAGGGCGCTGAACTACGAGGAAGGAGCAACCAGCAGGAGGGATGTCAAGCACAATAGAAAGAAAGAAACACTGATTTACAGGTCAGTACTGTAAACTGGGCTGGATTAAGTGGGGGACATGCATGAAGTTTTAACATCTAGCCTACTCTCGTGTAATGGAAATCAAATTATTTCAATTTTTTTTTCTATTTTGGAGATTGAAGGCACAGTGAACTGTCCTTATATGGAAAAGAGTTGGATGTAGGGTCATTGGTATATTTTGTTCTCTAGATGGCAGTGTTCACTTGATCTCAGAATAAGAGAACAATGTGACACCATTTATATCTAATCTTGTACTCGGCTTTTATTTTATTCGGTTTTTGACTTTTATATACGGTTTAATTTTAGTTTAAAAAATGTTTATATAGTTTGTACTATATTTTCAGTTTTATTCAAAGTTAAACTGAATGAAAATAACGAATGTTGCCTCGACTGAAATAAAATGTTTATTTTTATGGTTTTATTTTCAGTTAACTATTATAGCCCTTGACAGTACTTCTTCAAATTAAATTAGGCCTAAGAGGGGAGCAGAGGGAAAAACCCTTTTTTATGATCACCTGGGTTTGGAACAGCTCCAGGAAACGTAGGCCTACATTCCCTCAGCCGGCCTGCAGACACGGCCTCCTGGACCAGCACCAACCAGCAACGACCTGTGCTGGTACAAGAGTGCCCCGCTCAGATGACAGCGTGAGTTTTCTTTTTTCCCTTTCCCATTATTTTTGCAGTTTGCCATGCACAAGTAAAAAAAAAAAAAAAAAAAAAATTGCCATGTTTACTTTCTTTCTACGTGATTCGCTTTGTTTTTATGCGTGATTCATCAGTGTTCAAACACTTATTCTGTTTTCTATTTTAATATATTTAAAAATGTAATTTCCAGTCTTTAGTGTCACATGGTCCTTCAGAAATCATTCTAATATGCTGATTTGGTGGTCAAGAAGCATTTCTTATTATTAATGTTGAAAACGGATGTAAGTTTTTAAAAACTCAGCATTTAAAAAAAAAAGAGGAAACACTTTGTAACATTATAAATGCCTTTACTGCCTTTTAATTCATTTAATGCATCCTTGCTAAATAAATGTATTAATGTAATTTTTGAACCCCGGTGTAGAAAAAGATCTTTGTCTTAATAATCTTTCATCAAAATTCAATGACTTGATTCGCCTCTAAAACTTTTTTTTCCCCGACAGATGTAATCTAGGTCACAGGTGTAATGTATTAATATTAATGTTGACCAGTAGCCATATAGCTATTTTTGACATTGTTTTAGGATACTCTTTTAGGTAACCTGACTAACCTCTTGTAACTGCCTTTATAAAATCTTTGCGGTAATTAAAAGTGTTGCTGTAATTTAATGTGAATTAATTTCAATTACAACAGTAATGGCAAATTTGAGAAATCAACTGCTGTTAAAATCAAAAGCTGTTTCACATTAAGTTTGCATTCTGGTAATCCAAGATATTTTTTTGGAAGTACATTAAAAACAGAAGTATTAAAAGTTAGGAGTTCATGTTTTTTATGCATAATACACTGTGGATTGCAGATGCATGAGCTAATACTGGTGTGTGAATCTTTAGGTTTGTCCAAGCAAAAGAGGAGTTGAAGCAACTAAAGTTGCCAGGGTTCCTGTACAGTGATGTGGGAGATCTGGCGTCCACGGTGCCATATTTCAGCATGGATGAAGATAAAAACGGTGATGAGGGCATACACCTCATAGTGTGTGTACATGGCCTGGATGGTAAGAAGTCACACTCTTCTGTTTCTTTAAATTGAACAAGTCCACATTAACAGGTTCACATTGATTTAAAAACCTTTTCTTTAGGTAACAGTGCAGATCTGCGTCTAGTGAAGACTTATCTGGAGCTTGGTTTACCTGGTGCTCGTATAGATTTCCTAATGTCCGAGCGCAATCAGGTAAAACATCCCATGAACAAGCACTGGGTTTGATGGGCAGTTTAGAGAATTAATAAAGTTCATAACTATGTGCTTTTAATGTGTACTTTTTAAAAGTATAAAGTATATGTAAAATCACTGGACATGCTTTTAAACAAGAAAAAATTGAAAATTAGAAACATTGTTTGAAATTTGATGTTTTGAAACTTTAACCTTGATTTTCTTGGGTTTTTATTCAAGAATGACACATTTGCTGATTTTGAGTCAATGACAGACAGACTTTTGGATGAAATAGTGCAGTACATACAAATCTACAACCTCACAGTTTCCAAGATAAGGTAAGAACTTTTCCAGGTATGGTAAAACCCATTTTCTATGTTTAGCTTGGGTCATTATGTAATGTGAATGCCTTATAAAATGTTCTGTAGTATTGTAAGATGATTTCGAGATATGTATACAGTGTGTAGTAAGCTTCGTTTGTAGCTGCTCCGACGAGCATCGTCACGTTAAGTAGTTTTTTTCATAAACTTCAGTCTCACACGGTAGTTTTGTAAGTGTGAGTAATTAATATTAACATTCTGTAACAGACGGAAATGTGTTCTAAACATTGTTAAGAGTTTTAGCCAGCCAGTAGTGAGTGAATGGTCAGGGGAAAGATACCATATTCAAACTAGTTCACATCGCTGGTCACGCTAGTGTGTCCTGGTACCGCCATATTGTAACGTGCTGCGGTTAAGTGGAAGTGGAAGAGAGAGTGTTACGTTCAAGAAATGTGTAGAAAGATGTATGTGTATTTCATGCTAGTGTTACCTTCATGTTAGCAGAAATACACTCACCTAAAGGATTATTAGGAACACCTGTTAAATTTCTCATGAATACAATTATTTAATCAACCAATCACATGGCAGTTGCTTCAATGCATTTAGCGGTGTGGTCCTGGTCAAGACAATCTCCTGAACTCCAAACTGAATGTCAGAATGAGAAAGAAAGGTGATTTAAGCAATTTTGAGCATGGCATGGTTGTTGGTGCCAGACGGGCCGGTCTGAGTATTTCACAATCTGCTCAGTTACTGGGATTTTCACACACAACCATTTCTAGGGTTTACAAAGAATGGTGTGAAAAGGGAAAAACATCCAGTATGCAGCAGTCCTGTGAGCTAAAATGCCTTGTTGATGCTAAAGGTCAGAGGAGAATGGGCCGACTGATTCAAGCTGATAGAAGAGCAACTTTGACTGAAATAACCACTCGTTACAACCCAGGTATGCAGCAAAGCATTTGTGAAGCCACAACAGGCACAACCTTGAGGCAGATGGGCTACAACAGCAGAAGACCCCATCGGGTACCACTCATCTCCACTACAAATAGGAAAAAGAGGCTACAATTTGCAAGAGCTCACCAAAATTGGACAGTTGAAGCCTGGAAAAATGATGCCTGGTCTGATGAGTCTCGATTTCTGTTGAGACATTCAGATGGCAGAGTCAGAATTTGGCGTAAACAGAATGAGAACATGGATCCATCATGCCTTGTTACCACTGTGCAGGCTGGTGGTGGTGGTGTAATGGTGTGGGGGATGTTTTCTTGGCACACTTTTGGCCCCTTTGTGCCAATAGGGCATCGTTTATATGCCACGGCCTACCTGAGCATTTTTTTTGACCATGTCCATCCCTTTATGGCCACCATGTACCCATCCTCTAATGGCTACTTCCAGCAGGATAATGCACCATGTCACAAAGCTCGAATCATTTCAAATTGGTTTCTTGAACATGACAATGAGTTCACTGTACTAAAATGGCCCCCACAGTCACCAGATCTCAACCCAATAGAGCATCTTTGGGATGTGGTGGAACGGGAGCTTCGTGCCCTGGATGTGCATCCCACAAATCTCCATCAACTGCAAGATGCTATCCTATCAATATGGGCCAACATTTCTAAAGAATGCTTTCAGCACCTTGTTGAATCAATGGCAAGTAGAATTAAGGCAGTTGTGAAGGCGAAAGGGGGTTAAACAGTATTAGTATGGTGTTCCTAATAATCCTTTAGGTGAGTGTATAATGTAATGTGTTAATAGGTGTGTTGGGTTATATTATTTTGTTACATATTAGTATTTTGAGCTAAATCAATTTTGATTATGTGGAAGATCTGTTCAATTATTTTGATGTCATGTGTACTTATTTTCTGTAAGGGAGAATGCTTTATATTATTGTATATTGTCAGTGGTTATGTCATTTGTTGTTTATCTGTGAGATGTTTAGTATTAGTTTAACATGCACTTTAAGTTGAGATTTGAAGAGAATGTGGCTGGGACTGTATGTGACAGAAATAAACGAGCTCTGGCTTGAGTAAGACGCTAACTTTGGTTCTCTCTCTATCCCGCCCATCTAGTCTCTATATGATATCTATGTCCTTGACATTGAGAAACACCTACTGTAGGATTCCGACGACGCGGAGGTCGCTCCGTGGATCTCTTCCGGGTGACCAGTCTGTTTACTGCATAGACATAATATATACATAGACGCCCTATTGGCTGCTTTGGAACGTTGCTGCGATACGTCAACAGGTCCGCCATTTTGCGGAGGGCAAGACTGCACTGTAATCAAGGGTGAGCTGCGTTTTTTCTGGATAAAAACAAAAACTGTTTTTATATTTATCAACCGATTTCAGTGGTTTGTATGTGGTGTACAAAAAGTTCCATCTCTAGTTATTTAAAATCTCAATAATTACACTTGTAAAATATTTGTTTTAATAAAGAATGGTCAAAGCTCAGGCTTGTCATGTATCTGGCTTTTTATTCTTGGATAAGAATGATGAAGTCCCCCATACTGAGATAATTTAAGTTTTCTTATTGTGGAAAAAGCATTTTCTGTGATTGACCAGATTTGAGCAATAACAAAGATAACTGATGGATCCTTTATGATAATACATATGTTATGGTACAACTACTGTGCAATGCAGTAAATATAACATTTGTGAGAAGTAATAGTAAATAGTTTAGTCAATAAAATAAACAAATAGTATACAGCAAATAAAATAGTAATGAATAGTATAATTATATAACATCATAAGTACAATAATACAATCATAAATATGTTGATAATAGCATATGGTTTATTAATAATACTATAATAATAGCAATAGAATAAGAAATATCAATTACAGAATATAAACAATAAAAAATAAATTAAATAGTGACTTATATTTAATATTTAACTCTTTTTGTTAAATTTCAGTTTTATTGATCAGTAATAGCCATTATAACAGAAGTAGCTTCAGTCAAACATACAGCAGGATACAACGTTAAAAAAGCCTAAATATAAAGTTATGAAACTTCATGCACTTTGCCCTCAGCCAAAACGATTTACCAGGGAACCATTTATAGATTAATGAGACCAAAGATCGCCCGTTAGATATACACAAGACGAATTATATCTCATCTTTAACCACTAGACTAGAGACATCCGAGCCAGCGGCAAACTTCAGAAGCACTAGCCGAGGTAAGGCTGTTCTCGGCGGGGTAGACGAGCACTCAGCGCCCGGTGATCGCATCTTACAACTCCGAAACCGTCAGATCAAATTTTTAAATAAGCGCTATCTTTATAAACAAACCACATATTTGAGCTTTAAACAACTACATTGTCGACTGAAAAACCATTAAAACTACATTTCGTGACACAATAACAGTAGTATTTTTTTTAATTTATCCTCTGAACTTTACTATTACTAATTAAATCATGACCAAATACAACCAAAAACAAAGTTCAGTCTTGCCTGTGAAAGATAAATCCTCGAAAGCTGTTTTCAATTGTGTAGCGATTTGTACAGCCCCAAGCAGCGCACAAAACAGGCATTTTTCTCAATTCCCGGTATGAGAGGTATGGGAAAGTTGCTCTCCCCAATATGGCGGCGCAGTTGACGTACGCTCCAGCGTCCAATAGGGCGTCTATGTATTATATTATGTCTATGGTTTACTGGAAGCGAACTCTCATCTATCCATCTGCGAGTTCGCGTGTGTTATTATAGTGTATGAACTGTTTTGATTTCTATAATTGCATCTAGAAAGATAAAAGCATCAATGACACTGACATTGATAAAAGCGATCCTATGGAAGTGCAACTGGTTTCTAAATGGACGATTTGGAGAAGTTTTGAGTGCGCATTCTCAAGACTGCGTTTGGGTAAGTTACCCAAAGTTATAACCAAAGAAAGTTATGGGTTTTCAGCATTTTACAATGTTTATATACATTTTTTTGATAAAGTTATTGTTAGTTTGAAATGTGAAAGCACAGCAACCAATCTGATAAACTATTATTTGAAAATAAATATCAAATGTTTTTTGGTATGATTGCGCAATAGTTAGTTTCACTTTGCATAAGTTGAATAAAATGGTAATTTCAGTAAATCTACATTTTGATATTGTGAAATGGATATTATTACAGTGCAGAAACTATGTATAAACAGTGATTTCTTTGTTTCAGGTTCTATTGAAGATGTGGCACTGTTGGCACAGAGTTGGCACAGATGGCATCACATCTCCAGGAGGCTGGCCGGTGATGTTGAGGTGATGCACAACACAGGTGACAAAACTGATGCCCATATAATGAATGATATAAATCTGGAGGATGAGGATCCTTTTCTAGATTGTAATAGACCACAGATTTTAGTCAAATAATGTGTCAAATGATAAGTCTTCTGAAAGAAGAAAAGATAAGTATCTTCTGAAAGAATAAAATGATCAAAATCATAAAGCGCCTATTTTTTTCTTTTTGTTTACTATAGCACAGACAACATATACTATAATATTTATCACATTCAGCAGTGTTTTATATAATTCCAAAGGGTTTTCTGTAAAATTACACTGGAATATTGCATATGTACCACTGGGTTTGGCTATGAGCAGAGTTTAGATTTGGGTGGGTGGAAATTACATTTAAAAAAGGTAATATTCCTCCCTTCAGATTAATATGAATATCTTTTTCATTTTTTATTATAGAAAAAAAAAATTTTTTCCAGTGTTTGCTGACATCTAGAGGAAATAGCCATACTTGTTTGCAGGTTGCTAGAGCCCACAGGGCCTGAGTTATACACTTTCAAAAATGAATTTAAAATAAAAAATCAAAAAGCGCCTCTTTTTTTGTTTATTACAGCTCAGACAACATATACTTAAATGTTTATCACTTTTAGCACTGTTTTATGAAACTGCAAAGGGTTTCCTTAAAATGACACCAAAACTGTGTATTTAGGCCGAAGTATGTGGGTAGGCTACCCAGTTTAATTTCAGGCGGAAATCCAAAAAAGTGTCAGGGTTCTGTCACTTCTGTAGTCTATTTCTTGGTTTTGTGACAGAGCCCTGACACTCCTGTTTTGTGTGCTTTCATTTCTTGTCTTGTGCTGCACACAGCTTGTGTTTTACTCTAGCTGTGTGCTTTCATGTTGGCTTGTTTTGTGTGAGCGCATGGCTGGTGATTTATTTTATTGTCCATGTGCTTGTGTTCAAGTTATGTTTGGTGTGAGCACATGACTTGTCATGAATGTTTCCTTGTGCCATGTACTCTCCTGTTGATTGTCTAGCCCCTCCCATCTTGTTACCTGATTATTGATTCATTGTCTCCCTATTTATTCTCCCTGTGTTTGCAGTCCTGTGCTGTTTCGTTGTCGTATGTACCTGGTGTGTTACCTCTTGTGTCAAGTCAAGTCAAGTCAAGTCAAGTCAGCCAAGTCAAGTAATTTGTTTTCCCCTACGGGGTAGTTTTATTTGTGTTTGTTTTATTTTTAGTAGTTAATAAAAACCCATTTTTCCTGCAATTGAGTCCTCGCTTCATCTCCTCAACCCCACACCTAACAAAAATGTCTTGGGGCTTAACAGGTTAAGCCTTTAACATCCTAATGCAAAACTAAACGAAATAAATAGATTAAATATAATACAAAACATAGTCAAGATATAATTACATTACATAGAATAAAGTGAACTAAAAGGATATTTTGTAAATGAAATAAACGGTCACATCCTTTTTTAGCGGGGCAATATCCTCTTTTTTTTGTCAATGGACATCCTGTTAGTTACTCAATGCAGTGTTTCACCAGTTGGGTATTTTTGCTCAGCTTCGTTGTGGATTTAAGTTTTCATTCGTACTGTCACGGTTTCATTTACCGGTTCTTTTACCTGTCAGGATGTTTCTCCCCAACACAAGAGGTAAGTGTTTATTTCATGTTCCTGATGTTTTTAAAGTACATATTGCTCATCTCATTGCAGTACAATGTCCATCAGTGGAAAATTTTATTAAATTTAGCTAATTACAAAAACATGTAGCTCTGTTTTCCAGTTAACGATTGTTGTTTTCAGTTCATTAAATTTGCAACTAATGGTATACATTTGAAGGTATGAATCAGGGCTACCCAGTGAACTTGCTTTATTCTCCCCCAATTGTTTCTACAACAAGATATGTATTTGCATTTATTAGAAGAGAACTGGCTTGACAGATAGAGCTGGCACTCTTATTATCATCATAAGTCCCCATGCTTGAGCTAATAACATTTGCATTCCAGTTAGCAATATTGTTTAGATGCAGACCAGTCAGTTTAGCCAGTTTAGTGTTGAAAACAGTAGTACTCTAAATCTTGAGTTTGTTTGACTCACAATAATATACTTTTGTAAAGTAAAAATACATTTTCAAGCAGTAGCCTAAAACTATATTAAGGGTTTAAATAATTTATTTGTGTTTAAATAATGTCTTCTTGTTTGTTTATAAAATGTTGAAACTTGCACATTTCATGTACTTTAATTTGGAAAGTCCTATTTTTCACAGTATATTGCAATCGCTCTTTCTTCATAGCGCTGGCTGTGGTGTGCTGGATAATGTGTGTGAGAATCACAGTGTCCCAGGGTAAGAGTCAGGGTAAGAGTCATTTCACCTGAATACTCCTGTACAGAGGCAGAAGCACACATACTGTATGGTCAGTACGAGGGAAGAATGGCAATTTTGTTTTCCATTCAGGTGACAGGTCATATAATCTTACATATGTCATGCTGTTTATAGAAGTACTGTATTCTCACCAATTTGTCCTTATCTAAAAAATCAGGGTTCTGGCAGCCTAAAAAGTAGCTACATAAATGGGTAAAAATGTGAATGATCATAAAATCTGATAAATAACAGTATTCATAATGTTAAACTAATCATGCCTGCACTAACTTATGCAGGTTCTCTTTTTATTGTGCAACTACACTACAGTTCAACGGTTTGGGTCGATACATTTTTTTATGTTTTTGAAAGAAGTCTTTATTATTACAATTTATAATAACTTTTTTTATTTTGATATATTTTTCAATTTTAAAAACTGATTACTTCAGTGTTACATGATCTTTCATTTGCTGATTTAGTGCTTAAGAAGTTGTGCTGCTTAATCTTTTCAGGATTCTTTGATGAATAGAAAGCTCAAATGAACAGCATTTATTTGAAATAGAAATCTTTTGTAACATTTTCTGTCTTTACTGATCAATGTCCTTGACTAATGAAAGCAATTTATTTTCTCTTCTTTTCCAAAATACCCAAACTTTTGAACCGTGGTATGTGTGACTTCAAATGGCCTGTTAAAGGGCACCTATTATGGAATTTTGAAAATTATCTTTCATGTAGTGTGTAACATCTATCTATAAATTACAGGAACGTCTGTCTGTCTGTGTGTGTGTGTGTGTGTGTGTGTGTGTGTGTGTCTGTCTGTTATTCGCATATCTCTCGAACCTTTAGTCCGATGAATTTCAAACTTGCCTGGTGTCTTGCTAAGGGCACGAGTAAGTGCAGTGCCAAGTTTGGCGTTGTTTGGATGAGAAATGCAAAAGATATTGTTAAATATACCTGTAAAATTGCCCGAAAAATCCCTTCAGACAGCTATCCATGCTTTTATAACATCCCGCTTGGATTATTGTAATTCACTGTACTGCAGCATTTCTAAGTCCCAGCTCGTTCGTCTTCAATTGGTCCAGAACGCTGCGGCCAAATTTCTCAAGAAAAAAACGAAAATTTGATCACGTCACTCCCATCTTGCGAGCTCTCCATTGGCTACCAGTCCAATTTAGGATTGACTATAAAATTCTCCTTTTAGTATACAAATGTCTGCATCATCTTGCCCCAAGTTACCTGTCTGAACTTCTACACTCCTATAGTCCGTCTCGCGACCTAAGATCAAGTAACCTAAATATCCTCAATGTTCCTCATACAAGACTCAAACGTAGAGGAGATAGAGCCTTTGCGGTGGTGGGGCCTAGATTGTGGAACAGCTTGCCACCACAACTTAGAGTAGCTTCTTCTCTATCTGTTTTTAAATCTCTGCTGAAAACCTACTTGTTTTCATTAGCTTTTAATACTTGTTAACATCTATACTCTGTACGTTATTTATTTGACTTCATTGTCTTCTGTTTCTATATCTATACATGTAGTTTCTTAGTTGTTGTCTCCTTGATTTATTTTTTAGCTTATACCTGTACAGCACTTTGGGCAGTCATGTGAGTGTTTTTAAATGTGCTTTATAAATAAATGAACTGAACTGAACTAAAAGAAGCACTCAGAAGGTTGTGGTTTAAAAATAAAAATTCTGACATTAGAGAAGGTTGTGGTTTAAAAATTGTGGTTTAAAAATAAACATTCAGTCAGCTACACTGTTTACTTCTGAATAACTATATTTTGAACTACATAACTAACTAAATTAATGTAATAATTTAGTAATGAGCAATTACTAAAAACACACACAAATTCTGATTTTGCACATACAAACTGTCAAATCGATTAATCGCGATTAAAAAAATATACAGTACACACACGTATAATATACAGTATATATACATATAATATAGCCTATACACAGACACACATACATCTATCTATGAATTAGGCTACAGAAACGTCTGTCTGTGTGTCTGTTATTCGCATATCTCGGTAAAAGAAGCACATATTGAAGATGTTTAGATTAGAAGGTTGTTGTTTAAAAATAAACATTATGTCAGCTAAACATTAAGTCAGCTACACTGTTTACTTCTGAATAATGTAGGCTAGTTATTCAGAAGTAGTTAGTTGTCAGTAGTTAGTTATATATATAGTTCAATTTTCCATATTTATGGTATGTCATTATGTCAGTATCAGTATTTGCTTTCTACCATGCAAAAATACAAATGTACTGAACTTTTGCTGTTTAATTGTAACAATAAGCTCTCAAACAAACCAAACCAACAATTACTAAAAACGCATAAAAACTGATTTTGCCGGGGCACTTTGCACTAGTAGATCTAAGTGAACAAAAACATCCTGCAAAGTTTTATGAAAGTTCACCGTAAAAAAAGTTATAGGCCTTTATCACAGTCTGCGTGTCGTCACATCCTGCTCCGATTAGTAGCGAGTTTCCGCCTGCATTATGGTCAATGGACGCACGGCAGTTTTGAGAAGAAAATTATACTAATTAGTTTCACTTTACAATAAACGTCAGTATTTAAAACCGTTTATTTAGACTTACATGATACCCTACTATGTATGTCATCTTTCATTCTAATGAGTAACATTATCAGATACACGCGATTGTCAGCGCTGCTGATGATTAAGGTTAACAAGCAGCGCGCAGCTCAAGTTACTGCCAGAGGAATAATCAAACGGATTTATGTTTATATTTAATGTTATTTTCTTTATTTTTGCATTATATTATCACCTATGATTCTCCACAGTATCACTGCACTCAAACACGGATGATACGTTACGATGATCAAACCAGTTATTTTTGAATAATTGTCTATGGGCTGGAATTATTCCTTAATAATTTAATTCCTTAAGTCTCTCAAAAGTATGAGTCGACTCTGAGTCAATTTAATGAATCGTTTTTCCAATGAGTCATTTTCCTTTTCCTTGTGACGTCGTCAAGACGAAAAATGATCAAATTGGCCGCGCCCACTCATTGCGCCTGCCGCGCAGACACCAGGGAAACTTGAAAACATCATGTCGACAACAAGACGCTGTGCTCTGAAGTGCGAATCAAAAGCGACATTTTTTCACTGCCCAGGGACGAGCAGTGAAGAATCAGAGGCTAGAGTTTATATTTAAAAGTTGAAATTAGTCTCTTCAGGACGTTTAGTTAACTATTATGTCACAGTATTTGCAGCGAAACTGCCAAATAAGGACATCGACTTCCGGCCAAACACTTTGAGCAATCCGCCATTTTTATTTCTCGCTGCAATTTTGTAGTCCAAGTTCAAGGATGCAGAAGTTACGAGAGGGTACGTCAAACTGTTCGGTTGTTGGATGTAGTAACCCACACGCTTATTACAACGTATCGCAGCATCAGAACCTCTTTGAAGTGCCTGTTTGAGTTTTATTTTTCACGGAAATGTACCCACATCTGTGGGTAAGGATAACTAGCACGTTGTAGACTTCGTCTGAGATTGAGGGGTCAGTTCCTTCTATCTTTGGAGACGACGAACAAAGCACTTCGGTAAGCTGTAAATAACGTTAATAAAGTAATACTTTCTTAAAACACACGGTGGTCATGGTTTAACTGTTAGCAATTGTCTTGTTAGTGTGCTTATTTTAACAAGAGAAATAATCGACTTTTCTTTAATTGTTTATAATATAACTTATATTTTATTTTGTGAGTATTAAATAGTCGTTGTAAATCATGCAGTATTGTAGTAGTGGGCATGGATGGAGAACTTACTGTAAATACAGTAACACACCATTGCGATACATCCATATGAAGACGTTGTTCTGCAGGTTCGTCATCTTTACGTTATATTCATCTCGCTCCGACTCTGGCTCGAACATGTAAGGCTTGATGGACAAGTCTTCCGTTGTTGACATTCTGTTAAAGGGTACCTATCATGGAATTTTGAAAATTACCTTTCATGTAGTGTGTAACATAGATCTAAGTGAACGAAAACATCCTGCAAAGTTTTAAATATGAAAGTTCACCGTATACAAAGTTATTATCTCTCAAAAGTAAGAGTCGACTCTGAGTCGTTGATATGAATCGATAGACGAACGATGCATTTTCTCTAACTTTCGTACCTCGCTTGTACAAGTTATTTGAATAAGATACGCCCACTCATTGCATTAGGAGACACCAGGGAAAACATCATGTCGACGAGACGCTGCTGTGTTTTGAAGTGCGACGCAAAAGCAAACTTTTTTCATCTGCCCAGTGAGGAGCATTTGAAGACTAAGTGGCTACAGTTCATAACTAGGCTATACCACAGAAGTATTATAGCCCGAACTTGTTATGTGTTCGCGTCATTTTGAAGATGATTGCTTCACAAACCTAAATGCTATAAAGTATGGATTTGCGAGCCGGCTGATACTGAAGGAGGGAGGTTCAGTACCGAGTTTATTTGGATCAGCTTCCTTCTCCGAATCACAATCTGTAAGTAGGCTGTTGGTTTTATGTTTGTATCATGTTCTATAATTATTTTGTGTGTTGTGTACGCACAGGCACAGCGCAGCTTCTAGCAGCTAACTTAGGTCTTCAATGTCAATTGTATTGAAATATGTGAAGTGTTTGTCGTTGTTAAAGGGTCATGAAACCCCAAACCAAATTTTCTGAGATTTTAACAGAGGTATGTGTGTTGAACACCATTGAAGACAATGTTAGCATCTGTTAGATTTAATAATAGGGTTAAAATGGTTAAATTTTAGTTTTTTTTCCGCTTTTTTCGTCTTCCGGGTTTAAAATCTTCATCGTGTCCACGTCACAGGCTGTGACGTGGCCGTGCACTGTGAGTGCTTGATGACTCATCGGTGTCTCATAATTATTAATGAGACTGAGTTCATATCCTATGAGAAGACAATGTCTCTTAATTATTCATGACACCACGTGGATCTTTCCAATGACAGACATGTCAAACTGTGATATCGCGTAGTAGCTATAGATGAGAGAGACAATCATGGGACGCAACAAGTGTTTGTTTTCGTGGTGCAAAAGTCCAAGTGGGTTGAATATGTTTCCCCGCGATGCTGCCAGGGCTGGACTCTGGCTCCGGGCGGCTGGTTTGATCAACCACGGACACATCTAAACTATAGTGTGTGCCGCAAACATTTTTCTCGAGAGAGAAATGGTGGACTTCGCCTTGTTGACGACCAATGCAGGTTGCGTCTTGCGAGTGATGCGGTAACGTTACCAAGTCCCGAGGACTTTTCTATCCCTTCAGAGGTATGTGTGTGTGTGTGTGTGTCTAAAATGAGAAGTCCTCCACCTCCACAGAGCCATCTTTATCATGGGAGTTCAGCGGGCGCGTAGATCTAGGCTATGCACGGAACGTTTTTTTTTAAGTGGAAAATTAATTATTTTCAAATATATGCATTTAGTGTCTATATAAACAACTATATATTTTATAATGACATTATAATTATACATGTAGCCTACATTAATATGTTTTAAATAGAATTACGATTACTGTAGGCTAATATATTTAGCAGGGCATTCAGTTACTTTTGAAAGGACAATAATAAAGTGTCAGTGTATTTCATTAGACTTTAACTTTGCCAGCTATAAACAAAATCTAGCATTTCCTCACGTTTTACCACTGCTTTTTAGTGACAGTCGATATGCATGGGCCACTGGCGATGTGATGGCCAAACCACACCCACTCCCTCCCTTCTCACAGCATCCACGCCCATTTAAGTTGCATTTTTCAAAAAGATTGTGAGCTAGACTTGAGCTGAAAGAGGGGGTTTCATGACCCTTTAATGGAGTTGTCACAGGGCTCTCGAGTGTCACGCATCACGCATTGAGCGTGACATGTCACTCATTTCGGTCTTTTGTCACGCTCTCCGGCCACACATTGTATTTCTCACGCTGAAAAACTATTTGTAATATATTTAATATGCCGCAGTGCCCAAAACTCACTCACTGTGGAACCGGCAGGATTCAAGCGCGTCTCCTCAAGTGTTGCCAGGTCCGTATGCCTGCACTGTTTCCGCGGGTTGTTTGTGTAGTGCACGCTGGTTGACGCGATTGTTTTATCCACTGGAACATGATTGTTATTGAGGAAACACCCGGAAACGCTATTTGAATATTTTTGGCCGTGATTGGGTTAGTTTTGATGAGCAATTGGGCTAGTTTTGTTGTGCAGACCTGGCAACCCTGGTCTCCTCTGGTGTTGTTCGTCTGGTGTTGTTAGCCAATCAGAAAATAGCACTGTTGTATCTGGGTAAGATCTAGCGCAACAACCAATGACACCCCGTCGGCTGGGTGTCTAACATATCACCACAGATTAGCGTCACGCAAAGGCGGGGTTTGGAAAAATGTCTCGCTAAACGATTCATATGGGAGTCGGTGAGCAAATCAGGTAAAAATAAATGCATATTATAAGACAACAAAAGTGTTTTTTGTCATTGCATGCTTGTAAAACTGTTGTTGGGGACTCCCAGAACAATATTAGGAACATTTTAAATGCCATAATAGGTACCCTTTAATAACGTGTGAATAAAAAGTTTCTGTTCCGCTAGATAATCGTATCTCTGCTATCAAACTACAAAAATGGGCGAACGGGGTGGAGTTGAACGAGTGTCACCTCTGCAACCTGGATTTAAAGAGACCGCACCAAAACGAGTTTCTCTCATACGCACATCAGAAAAGGGGTAGAAAAGGGGCCTGTATAATAATGAGGAACTCAGACCCAAGCATTGCAGTTCTGCTTTATGTAGACCACAAATGTATGATTTATATGTAAAAAGGAACGATTTAAATGCATGATATACCCTTTAATGACGATTGCTTTACAAACACAACAATCATTTGGGAGTCGGTGAGCAAATCAGGTAAAAATAAATGCATATTATAAGATAACAAAAGTGTTTTTTGTCATTGCATGCATGTAAAACTGTTGTTGGGCAGTCCCAAAATATATTAGGCACATTTTAAATGCCATAATAGGTGCCCTTTAAGGTCAGTGCAACATAAAATCCTAACACTAAATAAAAAAAAATCCCATGATTTGTTTTTATTTAGTGTTACTTATGCAGTCTGCTGATTGATTCAAAATGAACAAGCACACAGTAGCTAAATGAAAAACTATAAATTCTGGTCCAATATTGCATTAATATGTATTGTCCTCCCTTTTATTTTTCTGTTTCTTTCTCATTCTGTCTCTCTCCTCTAGCATCTGTTCCAGCCCCTAAACTCAAGTTCACATACAGGGTGAATGAAAGTAATATTGTGCTAAACACTTTATTACGTGTTTCCTGTGACACCCCAAGCGGTGCTCCGTATCCTGTAACCGTGTCTGTGGGCAAGCTGGAAAGCCCCTCACAGACCCCAGAGACCACAGAACCCTGGGTGATATCTGACGTCGTCAGTTATCCGAATTCAGTGGGTTTCAATATCCCCGCAATAGCCAAGTACGAAGGGAAAATGGTGTGCTGGTACCAATCCACTCGAACTAAACTGAAGAATTCTTATTCTGAATTCAGTAACACTGTTCCCTTAGTCGTATGTAAGTTTGATTATGCATTGTGTTTTACTTTTAAAAAATAATATATATTCGAAATTTTCTACTAAAATACCACTCTTATTTCTCTCTGTTTCCCTTTACCAGCTGCCCTCCCTCCTCCCAAGGTGTCTTTGCACCCCAATCTCTTTCTTGTGGGTGGGAATTACACGGTGTACTGTAATTCAACCGCTGGTCCAGTCACAAACTTCACATTAAGTCTGTATTACCGCATCCTCCCTGGCACACCCGGAACCAACTGGACCTTCGCTGGTTCGGTGTTTCTCACAGATGGCACTAGTATTATTTAAGACAGACGAATGCAGTCGTCCAAATAGAGTTTGTCTGCACTATGGAGATGTTGTACAATGGAAAAGTTTTGCATTCACTGCAGTCTAATATTGAGCAAGCAATTCCAGGTACAGAGAAGCAATGCATTTCTTTGTATATGAGAGTTAATATGTGTGCTTATAATTTATAAACACACACGGTCAAAAGAAAGAAGGATGAGATTAATAGGGGCTTTGAGATCTGTGACCAAATTATTTAACTGACGACTAGAAAAACAATAGAGATTTCAAGATTTCAAGTGCACCTATGTTTTCTAAAGACATGGTGCATTGTCTTCTCTTGTGCTCCATTAGAAGAGCTTCCGGTTCGCCTCTGGGAGCAAGATCGTGGAGAAAGCTGTCTGGGATACCTGGATGTCAAGCTCAAAGGCAAGTGGGAACCGGTTTGTCAGAAGGAAGTTGATACCGAAGCCGATGCATCTGCCGCTATTGCTACGGCTAAAGTGGTGTGCAGGGAACTGGGATGTGGGCATGTCCTGGAGTGGAAGAGGATTTTGCAAAACAACCGGCGTTTCTCAGACACAATAGGGGGTATCAGATGCAGTGGGAAAGAAGAAAAGACCAGAGATTGCCCAATGAATGAAATTGAATTGTGCGAAAAAGGAGGCATTCTCTACATAATTTGTTCAGGTGAGACAGATTGAGATTAATAATACAACATTTTTGCGATGTCATTTTACCCGAAAATGTTTTAAAGACCCCATGAAATGTTTTCATGAACCATCTTTTGCTACTTGCTAGTTGGCTGCAGGTACTAAGAAGGGTAAAACTGGACAAAAATCTGCGTAGTGCAAGATGAATCATCAACATTTTGTCCCATTTTCCCAGAAGAGAGACTTTTTAATGCCAATTTTAATGTACGGGTCCTGTATATCAGCTAAAGGTTAATTATGTCGACTTTTAGGAGTACAACTAGCACACAAGCTTATGTATGTCTTTATAAAAATGGTGCAAAGCCACAAAACACCGATTCATGGGGTTTGACTATTTCCTGCATACTTTACCTTTCTAATAAATGTCTTTCTTTCACTCTCCTCTTTGCCAGATGCATTGCCCACTCCTAAACTGTCTGTGATGACTTACGGTCCTGTCCCTAAACTGTATGTCACGGACAAACAAAATGTGGAAATTTCCTGCTCCATTGACTCAACTTATTTAAAATCAAGAGACTATGTACTCACTTCATTCACACTTATACTGTTACAGTGAATTGTTTTGAAATTACATTGCAAATATTGTTTTTGGAACATATGCAGAAGTTTTCTTTACAATAGTCTTTTCTATCCTGTTTAGGGGTACATCTTGTTTAGAAAGGATGGTGCTATTTTGAGTGAAATGTACAGTAATCCAGGCACCTCTGTGTCTATCACACGGTATGACAAAGTTGCTGGAGAATATGATTGTGTATACCAACTTCATTCTTCAAAAATTAAACCTGTGTCTCAGCCCAGCAATACAGTCTTCATTTACAGTGAGTACCTATAAACAATTACGTTTTTAATCCATGATAACTAACATAAATTACTTTGTTTCAGCGCTTTTTTTGCATCTAGTCATGCTCTTGATCTGTAATCTATAACTTTAAAGAACAAACACTAGGGGTCAGTGCTGAGCTACTAATTTTTAATGTTTACATCATTAAAAATTACACCTAAAGAAAAATGTTCTTTCTGTCAAGGCCCCTCATATCAGTAACCTAATAAAAGCTGTTTAATTTTAGATGGAGCAGGTCACTTCTTAAGGACTGATAGGTTAAACAAAGTTTTAACGATGTTTGCCACAAGGTCCTTTGGTTTAAAATGGAACTTTCTGTGTCCCTAAATGTTTTCCTGACTTTTCCATACTTTGATGTTTAGTTCTGTTTGTCTTTTGCAGTTTACAATCCTCCAGATCCGGTACCAATTGTTGCAGGTGTTCTCACAACTGTTGTTGGGCTGGCAATTCTGACATATATGTGTGTCTATAGGACCGCCACACAAGAGGTACAGGGCAATGAGTTTCCAGCATATTCCCAAGACCCAGCAACAAGTACTGAATACCCAGATAACAATGTCTACATACCACAGCAACTGTAGACCAAAGAACAATTATTTATGGCTCGAAATTTGTTAAACTTCACTAGAAATATATCATCCCAACAGCTTTCCACGTGAAATATGAAGTTTGATGAATGTTGAGAAATGTTAAGAGATGAATTTTGCAATGCAGTTGTACAAGGAGTTCCTGGAAAGGTTCATTAGCCCTTTCTTGCATTAGTTATGACAACCTCAGTCATGTTTTTTTTTTTCTGTTTTTATTGCCTTAGGGCATGAAAAACAAGATATTTTTAAAACATTTTTCAAAAAGATTTTTAGATTGAGTGGATACTATTTGCTTTTGTTTTTGACTGAAGCTATACTGTATTAGACATAATCAAATAGTAATATGTGAATCATGTGAAATCTTTAAAATACATACAAAAAAATTAATACAGCTTCAACTATTGCAAACACAACTGAGTTTGTTTCCGTTCGACCAGCAGACCGAGAACTTCATACAAGTTGAACTTTGCGTGTTTTTGATATCAGAACATGAGGACGTGATTCCATTAAAGATCTCTACAACTGTGGTGAAGGTGCAACTCTGTGAAAACCCAACTCAGACTATGTAGAAAATGCTTATGCTCTCAGGTTGATTTACCCGTATTAGTTGATCATTCAAATTATGTTCAAAATGGACAAATTTATACCATAGACTCTCAGAGAACATTAATCTATTGATGTTTTCAGACTGTGGAAAAACTAGTGATCAGGTGTTTTCAATTTAATTTTAAACACATTACAAGTAATATGCATTATGTAATCAGATCAATGTTTTGATGTAACGAATAAAGTAACTCATTAAAAGTAATGTGCATTACGTAAACAGATTACTTCTTTGATGTGATGCATTGCAAGTAACACATTATGTAATCAGATTACTTTTTGACATCTGGAGTATTTTCAAGAACAACAGTCACAGTATTTGTTTGAGTTGTATTTGAAATATAGCTATAGTGATGTATGATCTCCAATGTAGTGGACAGATGATTAATCAGAATTTCCTCCCAATCTAAAATCAATGCAGATGTAACAATATGACATGACTCCTTAGATGTTACAATATTTTTTTTTTTTTTTTTACCTGCAAGTGCCTCCTAGCAAAGTAGGAATAGATGGATTTTCCGGAGCAATTCAGCTGTCAGACATCTTGATTTGAAAAAAAAAAATCAACATACAATGGCTTGCCTCTTCCTGAAAGTGTATGTTCATTTAACATTGCATTAACACCCTAACCCTAACCCTAACCCTAACCCAACTCAGCAAAGATGCACTAGTGTCCACTAGTGGTTGATGTGCAACTTTGCCATCAAAACCTATGCATACTCAAGAAAATGGCTTTTTGAATAGCTGTCCACTATGCATGAAAGGGTTAAAAGAGAATTTTCAGACATCAAAATTTGTCTTCATAAAGTAAAGTGGTACAAAGTTAACATGGATAAAACTATATCTTGAAAATTAACTAACCTGGTGTTTTAAGAGTATTAAGAATAAGGGAGTCTGTAATGGTTGCAATAAGTAAGTTCTGCCTTGCAAGATGCTTAACATGTTAGGCAGGATTTTAATGAAGCCTAATTGAGGAAATAGAGCCAAGTGTCATCATCATAGTTTAAGGCCAACATAAGTGAAAATATATATCAACAACTTAAAATATATATAGCCTTTGAAATATCTCTTACTATTTATAGTTTCTTGGTGGTTCCATTGTCTAAATAAGCCATATGCAGCTATTTGATGATTTGAAAATGTATGGGACCCAAACAAAACAAGCAGTGAAAGACAAAGCAAGGCAAAACTTGTGGTCTCAGATTTATTGTATTTAGATTTTAAGTTGGGGTCAAGTCAATCAATACAAAATAAATCTGGTTGAACATGATTTCAGTGTTGTTGCATTTTTCCATTTATAAAAGGGATCGTAAAATATGCTCTGGAAGCAGTTTGAATGCTGGGGAAAGAGTAAGGTAGTACAGTCACCACAAAGTAAATGGAGCTCTCAGCTTCCAACTCAGCAAGTACTCAAAGTTAAGGAGGGATGGTCCACAGAAATGCCATTGTGCCTATTTTTTGCTGTAATAGATCTCCCTTGAATGTGAGGTAGCTGGACTTTGGTAGCCCACAAGTCATTGTCATCATTTACAGGTTGTAGGGCATGTTTTTATAGCGAATCTGTAAACTGACACTGACAGCCATTGCATAATGATAAACGACATAATTAGTCAACTAAAATACAGCAGGGAGTTGTAACACAGCACAAAACATTCAACCAGGACTTTACGGACCTGTATAGCACATCCCTGATCCAGTGAAACCCTGGTACTGCTTGTGGTCATGCTAATGAGACTGGAAATCCTATTGTTGGGAAAGGCCAAATTCACAGTGGTTTCTATGTGTATTTCACTCAAGTTTCTCTTTCCCCATACATACCAGTGCAGAAATAAAAATTCAGTGGCTGGGAACTCCATTAAATTCTTCCTGGTGTCATTTAAGTGTTAAGTTGCGTTGATGATTTAAAATGGCAGTGATACCACCAGACAATAGATTGGTGAAGGATCATTATCATCAACGCACAGAACAACCTAAAACATATTTTGTTTTTAGAAATCATTGTCCTCATCTCCTCATTAATAAGGGGTTGGCTGTCTGGCTAGAATATAGCACCATAGATGGTTTGAGTTGTAGAAAGGTTTGAAGTGATCTGGCTGCAGGTAAGGAAGGTGGGACGCTTGGATGGGTTGGGTTTGAAGGCTTCTCCTTAAAAGCGTCTACTGCTGACAGAGGAGACGCTGGTTTTGCTGATGGAGCTGCCACCGTATCCTGAACCACCACTGTATCCACCTCCGAATCCTGAAGCACCGCTGAAACCGCCACCATAGCCAAATCCAGAGCCACCGCCAGACATACCTGCAAAATAATGAAGGGTCAGAAACATATCCAACATGACCTGGATAATAAGATAAAAAAAGGTGGATTGATGGAGAGAGAGTGAGAAGTATTCACTTACCAGATGACAGACTTCCAGAGGTCTGCTGCACATGAATGGTGGCTGAAGATCCACCGCTGGTCAGTCTGAGTAAAGAATATGGCAGATTTGCTTAGTGATGTTTTTCAACACCCAGAGGTTGGTGGAAAAGTTCTGAGAGTGTAAATATCAGAGAGACACTTTTTAACACTTCCTACCTGTTCTCCTCTCCCTCCAACAGCTTCCTGTAGGTGGCGATCTCAATGTCCAGGGCCAATTTGACATTCATGAGTTCCTGGTACTCACGCACCTGGCGGGCCATGTCTTGCTTGGCCCTCTGGAGGGCTTCCTCAAGCTCCTTGATGCGGAGCTTGGCGTCCTTCACTGCCAGCTCTCCACGCTCCTCAGCCTCAGAGATCTGAGCCTCCAAGTTGGCACGCTAAAATTACAGCAACATACATAAAGTCAGCTTTTTCACATAAACAGAATTTGAAATATTTTTGTATCAATTCTTGCTCATCATTACCTGTCCCTTGACGGCATCAATCTCATTCTGCAGGCGGGAGATCATACGGTTGAGTTCAGCAATCTCAGCCTTGGTTGAGCGGAGGTCCTCACCATATTGACCAGCAGAGGACTGCATCTCCTCGAACTGTAACACATAATGAGACAATGAGCACTTACGTAGCTACAGATGAGGTGGGCTTCAAGAGTTGAACCTATAAGAGCTTGACCCACCTTCTGTTTGTACCAGCTCTCTGCCTCGGCGCGGCTGCGGTTTGCAATGTCCTCATACTGAGCACGGACTTCAGCCACAATGGAGTCCATGTCCAGGTTCCTGCTGTTGTCCATCTCTACAACAACTGACGTGTCCTTGATCTGAGACTGGAGCTCACGCAGTTCCTGCAAACACAGACCAAACAATCTGTAAATTGCACGCCATTAAAAAGCAGCAGTACTGTATGCTAAGTAGTTTTTGTTGGCCAAACACAACAGAATGGAACTTACAGCCTCATAGACTGCCCTGAGGAAGTTGATCTCATCTTGAAGAGCATCAACCTTGGCCTCAAGCTCAACCTTGTTCATGTATGCTGCATCAACATCCTGAAAGAAAATGAGAGGACATTATACCTTGCTATTACAAAATAAGACGAAAAAAAAGCTTAATGCAGTGAAAAAGGGAGGCAACTAGGGGTGTAACGAGATCTCGTGCCACGAGATCTCGCGAGACTAAAACATGACGAGATTTCCCGTCGAGTGAAAAGCTGTCTCGCGATTTCTATTACCATAGAATATTCCACCGCTACACTCACATTCGCCTAAACTATCGTTTTGCTGTTTTTATAAAAATAATTAAAAACCATTATAAACTAATGTAAAAGTCTGCTCTGCTCATCCAGCACGAGTTGCCGTTGCAATCAGTGCAGCACAAAACACAGTTCACTGATCGCGTGAGGATGGCGGAGGATTCGTGGCGCAACATGTCTGATCTTATGTTGTATAATGCACGCTCAGCACCGCTGCTATACACAGAGTACGCGCGGTCACGATAGTGAAAGTAAAACACAAGCTCGCTGATGTGCATTGCGCACAAATTAGGCCGCGAACATACAATCGTCCGTCTCCCAATACTCATCACTGGACTGTTTATTTGCGGCTATCGTCTCAGTTTGCACTTCGAATATTGAGAGAGTACTGTAATCATAATGTCGTATAGACAACAGACAAGGGAGGCTCTGTTTCTGAACTTATAAAAGGAACGCAAGAACAACTGTGGAGACAAACACACCAGGCTCGTTTCTCTACCGGCCTTTCCCGAACTCACCGCATTAACCCTATAACTGCCAGTGCAAAATAAAACACCAATTTCAAAACAATTATAAAGAGTCTGTGCGCTAACTTTGATTATGGTTGCACTTGCACTCATTGTTTGCACTTAATAAGACTTCTAGAGTTCAGTTAGGAGGTCACACACAGCCTCAATCAGAAGTTCTGAAAGCTCTTAAAGGGTACCTATTATGGCATTTAAAATGTTCCTAATAATGTTCTGGAAGTCCCCAACAACAGTTTTACATACATGCAATGACAAAAAACACTTTTGTTGTCTTATAATATGCATTTATTTTTACCTGATTTGCTCACCGACTCCCTAATGATTCGTTTGACGACTCATTTGTCCAAACCCCTCCTTTGCGTGACGCTAATCGGCGGTGATTGGTCAGATGACGCAGTCAGTTATATTTTGCGTTAGCCCAAAGCTTAAACATATGGATAAAGCACTGCAGTACTACAATACGCTTCACATAATTTCACATATTTCAAAAAACAAAACAAAAATGACATTGGAGACCTAGAAGCTGCTGAGCGTAACTCTCACTCTCTCTCACACACACACACACACGCACGCACACACACACATAAAAGCAACAATTATTAATAGTACTTACAGGTTGTGATTCGGAGGAGGAAGCTGATCCAAATAAACTTGGTATTGAACGTTCCTTCAGTATCAGGCGACTCGCGAATCCACACGTGAAAGCATTTGTGTTTGTGAAGCGATCGTCATTAAAATAACGCGAACACAGCTCAAGGTTGGGTTATACTTGTGTGGTATAGTTGTAAATATAAACTCTAGCCACTGAGTCTTCACATGCTTGTCCCTGGGCAGTGAAAAAAAAAGTTTGCTTTTGATTCGCACTTCAGAACAGAGTCTCGTCGACATGTTGTTGTCAGGTTTCTCTGTCTGCTCGGCGCGCGCACTGAGTGGGTGTGTCGAATTCAAATAACTTGTACAAGTGACGTACGAAAGTGCATCGTTCGTCTATCGATTCATATCAGCGACTCAGAGTCGACTCTTACTTTTGAGAGGCAATAACTTTGTATACGGTGAACTTTCATATTTAAAACTTTGCAGGATATTTTTGTTCACTTAGATCTATGTTACACACTACATGAAAGGTAATTTTCAAAATTCCATGATAGGTACCCTTTAAATGTACAGTAAGGTCTGAAGAGACTAATGTGAAATCATACAGGAGAAAAGCCAGTCAATAAAAACCTTTTATTATTAAAAGGTTATATTGTTGTATATTGTTTTCTTTCAATGCATTTGATAATTCATACTCCTAATGCATGTCATTTCAGGTCTACTTAATAAGATTATTAGCTAAACATTGCAAAATGCACCTGCATACTTTTCCAGTCATGAATTGTGTCATTGAGGATTTCTGTAAAATTGTGCAAAAATCTCGTCTCGTCTCGTTCTCGTGAACCCAATCTCGTGTCTGTCTCGTCTCGTGAGATAAGCGTCTCGTTACACCCCTAGAGGCAACCCCATCAAAAATATGAATGGTCATTACCTTCTTGAGCAGGACAAACTCATTCTCTACGGAAGCACGCTTGTTGATCTCATCTTCGTACCTGTTAAAAGATGGGAAAATGTGAGTAAATCAATTCTGTTCTCAGTGTTTTATCGGTTAAATTATTCACCTTCTAATTTACAACTTCACTCACTTGTTCTTGAAGTCCTCAACCAGGCCCTGCATGTTCTTCAACTCTCCTTCCAGCTTAACCTTCTCATTTCCCAAGCCATCGAGCTGTCTGCGCAGGTTAGAAATGTAGGCCTCAAACATGGCATCGATGTTAGAGCGGGTAGTGGTCTGTTCTTGGAGGAGACTCCATTTGGTCTCCAGCATCTTGTTCTGCTGTTCCAAGAAGCGCACCTGGGGGGGAAAAGGAAGAAATTAGTTTTGTGTTTTTTTTTTTTTTTTTTTTGTGTTTTTTTTTTTTTACAATTTTCACCGTCAAGCTCCTTAAATGAGGGTTAAACATAGTTGAGGAAGATTGAATTCTGGGAGAAAAAAAATGACTGAATGAAGTGGATTGGTGGTTTTGTCTGGCTTGTATAACTCCTTTGTAGTGCTGGCTCTTTAAGTATCTTTGTGTATGCTCTCTGGAAGCATTGTTTAAGGGAATACAAATGGTCATGAGTCATTTAAGCTGGCATTTTTTTCCTGCAGGGTGAAGTGAGGGAAGGGGGAGGGGAAGGTGAGAGTGGACTGACTGGGTGTGGCAGTACACAAGCTACATACTCCTAGGCTGGAAAAAAAAGTTTCAGTAATGGCCTCGCCCCAAACCTGCATTGCTTCACTGATAAAACAGCAACATCAGAGAAACAAGACATACCTGCCACACCCTAAGGCAGGTTTTGTGTGCGGTCTTTGGAGATCAGCCATACCTGATAGCACCTGTCTAGCTAATCTATTAATTTTTTTTTTCTAGATGTCTGCAATATGAATGTTGATGAAATATTAATAGCCTATTCTTCAAGACTTCTTGATTTAATAATGTTGAATTAACAATGATTTATATTTCCCTGTTATCTTAAGCCTCAGAAAAGGCTCAAAGGTAACCTGACCTGTAACCTACTAGCACGTTATAAAGCAGGGTATGTGTTTAGAGCATCTAGCGTCTATGGCCGAGGTGACTCATCCTGGTCACACACTGCTTACTGCAAATTCTCCCACAGGCACTAAAAAATAAAGGTGTGTGTGTGTGTGTGTGGACTGCATGCCCTTTAGGGTGTGTCTTCCGTCCACATTTACTCAGAAAGTTATGAAGTGTTTGTTTGCAGCCAAATATGGGTGTAACATACAGCTGACTTAAGTGAAATAAAAATGCACAGCACAAATGGATCAAAATGAATATCAATTTCACAAGCTGTGTGATTTTTTGTGGTGTAATAAAGTCTAGACTTTGGACTATGCACACTCTGGCTACTAGTTGCACTCTCTATGTTTGTGTGTATTTATGACTCACATGGTTGCTAGGTTATTACCTAAACTCCACCCATATTTGGATAGCTTCAGTCATGTTTTTTTTAGGACTTTTTTCCAAGGCTAAAACCATACTGAAAAAGATCTAGCACAAATGGTTTAACATTTTTAGACTTTACATTAGCTTATTTGCTGAACACTACTACTATGCTTGTACTGACCAATTAGTAAATATAGTACCACACAGGCGTCTGGTGTAAGCAGATGCATTTTTTTACAACTAAGAAAAAAGCCTAGCTTGCAGATATTCTTAAAGAATGCTGTTGTGCAAGGCAAAACATATTTAAGTGTCACTCAATTTACTTATTTTTTACAGCTGCAAGCTTTTATGGTGAGTAGTAACACTTGTGGCATTCAGTGTTAAGAGCCACTGGTTCAAAGGTCATACTTAGTAATAAAATGAGAATTCTGAATTTGAATGCACTCCGGGCACGGTGCAGAGCTATCTCATTTCATATATTTGCATAAAGTGTAAAATTCATTGTCATTCATTATAAGAGAAAACAATTGCATGAATACTCACTTTGTCAATAAATGATGCGAAGCGGTTGTTGAGGGTTTTGATCTGCTCTTTCTCCTGGGTGCGGACAGTCTGAATCGTGGGGTCAATTTCCAGGTTGAGGGGGGTCAACAGGCTCTGGTTGTAAGTTACAGCAGTGATGGGTGCTGGAATGAAGCCCATGCCTCCACCGAATCCTCCACCAAAACCACCACCATATCCTCCACTCATGCTGCTGCTGCTGAAGCTGCTGCCTCCAGCACCGAAGCCTGGGCCGGCACCCACTCCAGATCTCCTGACGGAGCTGACCCTGCTAGACCCGAGGGGAACTGCATAGGCTGACTGGCTGGAGTAGCTCTTTCTGATGGAGCCACCGCTGCTGCCACCGTAGCTGCCACTGTAGCTGATAGACCTGGTGCTTGCCATGGTGCCTGTGTCTTTCAGTTGTTCTTTGAGAGAGGAGTGGAGTGGAGGAGATTACTCACAAAGGAGAGTCAAAGTCCCTCTGTGTGTCTCTCTCTGCAGCTGGCTGACCGATTTTATACACACACTGAAAGGGGGTTTGGGGGCGGAGCCAGCCTCTTCTCTCACACACACACACACGCTCACTCACACACAGATTTACTCTTACACACACCCTACCTGTTAGACAGGTACGGAGAGAAAGTTCAAGATAAATTGTGTCACACCCAGCCCCAGGCTTTGCCTCTGGTCGAGTGAGAAAATGAGAGGAGAGGCAGAGACTTGAGGACAGACATTCCAGTAAAACTCTGAAAAAAATCAGACAAGACTGTGTAATTCTCAAGTCTGCCAGCGGGAGTGTTTCTGCCTCAGTATCTGGTTGGCTGGCCAGCCGTAGAGAGTGAGTTAACCTCTGCTCTTTTCAGGCACGTTGCAACTTTCACATTTATGAATGGCCTTTTTCCATCGACTTTTGCCAGTGTTTGAAACTGGCAGGGCTTTTTTTCCCCCTAAGAGAAGAAGAGTTGCATTGTTGAGATTTGCAAGGGAAAAAGAACAGCGAGCGGAGTTTCCGTCAGGATTGATATTGGAAAATGTGCACACACTCTTCTGCACTGTAGTGGCTAATGCAGCTCATGTATTTTATGACTCTAAACTCCACCATATGTGTGTACATATGAGTGTGTGTTTGAGGTGGAGTAAAGTGGTGTGATAGAGCTGGGAGAAAACAACAGCGAGAAATTTTGCCACAAAAGTACAGTACATTTTACTCTACCTTTAAACTTATTTATGATCACACAGCGTTCCCACGCAATACGCCCTGCATAGTCAGACCATTTCTCATTGCCAGTTCAAGTCAACATGATAAGCCAAAGGTTGGGTGTCACAGCCACCATCGCATAGAATTATTACACAATCATCTACAACTATCATGACACTATGATAGTATAAACCAGGTGTGAAAGGTGTGAGATCATGGTACAGCAATCATCGCTTTGTCCGAGTGTTTGTGATGAGTAATAAGCTTAGCTATGTCTTTAGCTATGGTGTGCACAAGCCCCTTTAAAGACGTCAGACGGGAAGGTAAGGCAGGAGAATGCATGTCCGGGCTGGATCTCCGGACATTGTTGAGAAAGTTTACTGTAGCAAACCATTACAGTAATCAGACAAGGGTTTGGCCTGGGGTTTGGCTAGACTGTAAGCTATCTTCAGGTGCAGACTCATCATCGACTTTTTGGAAATTATTCATGCACGTATAGGTGTGCAAGCATGTTTTTGTGTTTGCAAGTTTAGCAGATCTGAAGTTGGGGTGTATTATGCATATTTTCCAATCTGTACATTATTTGCACAGGTTACGTAACAGGGCATGGCACCTTGGAATTACTGCAATGCAGTATCCACCCGCATTTTCTTTGCTAGTATAGTGAAAAGAATATGCAAATATTTCTGTATCCAGGGTGATGACAGTAGATATGTTACTAAATAATATGCACACACACACACAACACACAAGGAAATATATAAAGCACAATTGAGCATTTATCTATGTATTACAGTTTTTTTGCCTAGTATACAGGTATTTTTTTTTTAAATCTCTACACGCGAGTGGTTCTTGAGGCCCACTTAGTGAAACCATTCACTCATGTACCTAATCTTCAGACCAAGTCTTCAAAACTGCAATGGAGCCATAGTTTCAGAAATGTGTGTAAGCAATTAAAAAAAAAAAAAAGTAAAGTGCCATGTTTGGTGATGACAGATCTGGCACATTCCTAGTTTAAGTATTGACAAGAACGGACACACCCTTTATTAGGGTCATCAACTGACTGACACTAAAAACACCTTTAAAATGATGCTTTGAAATACAAAAAAAAAAGTATGGATTAACATATGGATAGATTGGACCCACAATACTTTCTTTCAATACAGTTTTATTTCAGTAAGAGCAGTTCATGTGTATTATCACATTCATCACAAAAAGACACCAGTCAGTCACAATTGTAAAATAATTTTCAGTTGAGCGCCGTATTTGCAGATCAAACAGTAGTAGAACAGAATATCTTCAGATATGTATTTTAATGGCACCCAATAGTCTAGATCTGATAAAATAAAGCCAAAATCTTGTTTTAAATCCTATTTGTCTAGTCGCAGTAGTTTCTCTGACGGGAATTAACAAGAGAAACAGACAAAACACCTTTCTGCATTTTAAAAGCGTGCAAAACAAAAGTCAATACAAAAAAAAACACAACTGAACAGCACATTCATATGAATTTTTAATAATGCATGTGGGGATGGGATGTTATTATCTTTTCATTGTCCTATTCATGGATGATAAATTCAGTATTTCCATTTCAACCCACTTTGAAAAGGACTCATTATTTTAGGTTTTCTTTCACGTTAAGCATTTAGCTGGATTGTAGCGATATCATACTTTTGATCAAACACTGATCTTAAAACAATATCAAGAACAGAACATGTCTGTCTACTGTTAAATGCTGCACACGTGGATTTACTTGACTTTTAGATGCTGTGGTATATGTAATTTGCATATAAGCAGTGTTTTGTTGTTGTTGTTGTTGTTGTTGTTGTTGTAAATGGACAATGGAGAGTCACTCAGCATTTAGAATATAAAATTTTAATAGTTTACACAATGTTTTCTTAATAGTAAAAGATGTCTATTCTGAGGTATGCTGATCATGCAAAAACAGCATTGTTTTGTAAAGACTTATTTGGGACTTAATGAAAAACATCACCAAACTGATAAAGTAAATCCGCCCAGCTTTTAGATATGCAAATCTAAATCAAATTAGATCTCAGGGTTCTATAGTAAGAATTCAAATGAAAAAAAAAACCAGTCGGGGCAGTGTTTCTGGATTATGGAGGGTAGACTGAAGCCCACCTCTCATAATTTGCTAAACCTGTCCCAACTTGGCCGAGCTTCTTAAGAAGCACTGAATAAAAATGTGTCACTAATCACACACATTCAACCACCCAAAACTGCAATTGTCAAACCTTTTCTTTTGAAGGTCATCTTGATATGTACCAGATATTTTCTGCACACGAAAGTGAGACCTAATTAATATAAAGACACACAACCAAAAACCTACACAAAAGTACATCATGCATCGGCATAGGCAAGACTTGTCTCAAGACCATCAATGTGTTCGCAATCTTTTAGGTGGATCCAGAAACACCCTAAAAACTTAATGAAATCACTTTAATTTCTCAACAGACACACACACACAAACACACACACACACACACACACACACACACACACACACACACACACACACACACACACACACACACACACACACACACACACACACACACACACACACACACACACACAACATTAGGGGTCTGCCAAACCATTTCTTCAGGTATCATGTCATTCAAAAACTACAATAGAGATCGTATAAAACATGTATTCATCATGACTATAAGTGCAGCACCGAACCAGAATACTTTTGTATCTATTATAAATTTATTTTATTTTCCTTATTTTATTTGTTTGTTTTTTGTTTCAAAGGTCAAAGAGTGCAAGAAGTGTATGAATGGCTCTTTCTCTACATGCCTCTTTTCTTCTCCCTCTCCTACCTCATAGCATGAGCATGCCTTCTTATAGTGGACGGGTGTTGGTTTTTAGAGAAACTCACTCTGGAGTATCTCATTACTCACTAAGCGAGTTGCCAACTTCTGAAAATGCTGTGAACCAACGTACCTTGAAACAATGAGGGTGCTCAAATAAACAGCCACACTCATCTTAGTCTGCCAGTTCACAGAGCCGCCTTTTATGGGATTCAGGCACACCCATAATCTCAACAGATTTACTATTTAACTCAATAAAGATTAGGGAAAAAATATTGCACACACACATATTGGGGAGGCCAGGTTAAGCTATATTTGGAGGTGGATTTCCCCCAAAAAGTCAGGGCATATGTGTTGGTTTTATTTATTTTTTGTTTTATTTTATGCAATCCATTAATTATTATTTATGTTAATCAAAACCATGCATGGTTTGACATTTTTGTATGTTGCTGTAATGCTGTTAAAACATTTGTATGTTTTCTGCTTAAATATTTATGAAAATGCAGTAGCCTAAACATTTTAAATATAGATATTTGTGGACTTTTTTATATTAAAAAACATTACAAAATAAGCATAAAGCAGCATTTTCTCGTTGTAATAGATGTGGAAATGTTTTTTAGACTTTAGATTTTAAGGAACAGCCTATGATCTATACAGAAACTAAAGTAGGCCTAAATCTACCCTTAGAAATGTAAGACATTGTTGTTTTAAGAGCATTTCTGACATTTATACACCATTTCAAAAGGCCACTGAATTAAAAACAGCTGGAATGGTTAGGCAATGACACTTGACCAAAAGAAATTACAAGGTTCACTTTTTTCACAATATGTGTGATTCATTCTATAAAAATGCACAAGATACACACAGGGAAGAACAGAGCATCTCACTAAAAAAAGAGTGAGATGGAAATGTATGAGTGTTTGAATATTATTGCAGCTCCAGGCAGACTTTAAGACTTCATGAATGAAAGGATTTGCTTTAAAACAGTAAATTGCCAGTAGCTCATGGCCATTTACTACTCACTCGGAGTCGGATATCATTACTACAGAGAGCAATTACCTACTTGTTCAACATGATGTTGAGCAATTACTTGTAGTCAGTTCTGTTTTCAAATAAAACAGGTTCAGAGCTGTCCATATTATGATAGGTATACAAGACAAGTGTAAGCCTGAAAAGGCGCAGTTAAAAAATTATGTAATAAAATATAATAATACTTAAACTTAAGAGAAAGGGCCTTGACAGCAGGTGTGGTCGACTGGTGTGAAGCAGAGATAAACAGAACTCATACAGTAATTTCTTTATTAAAAAAATTAGATAAATGTCCTATCTTGGTTTTTAATGGTAGCCTAACCTTGCACTTTATTGCACCTTTGTTTTGTTTTTTTACCTCTGTAAAATTATAATAAAATATTTTTGGGACAGCTTTTGTCCTAATTCGTCATGTGCGGATCCATTTTTTTTTTTATTTAATTCAGCCTCAGCATTTTTTTTTTTTTTTTTTTTGCCTTTATTATGACAGGGCAGTTAGTTGACATGAAGCAAAGTTGGAGAGGGGGGGGGGGGGGGGTGGTAGCATATAGCAATTGCGCTATATGTCGGCGCTGCCCATGAGGCTATTGGCACTGACTGCATCAGCATTTCTTTCACAATCTGTCATAAATATCCACTATAATACAAACACCATAATAAAACAAGATAATTATGATTTATGTTAACTGGGATAAGCTCCAGCATCTCTGCGACCCTAGAACATGGATAGATGGATGAATGTTGCTTTCAAAAGAAAATGGTAACACTTTACATTAAGGTTCCCTTTGTCACAAATTGTAAATATCTTGCCCGTCGTCTGCAATGTTTGTTTTTGCGAATGGAATATGTCATTGAACGCTATCTCACGACCAATTTGTACGAGACGAGTGTTTAAAAGCGGGCTAATTCGTAATAATTCATACGACCTTACTCGTACGAATTTGTACCATTTGTCTAAACCCACGTGATGGGTATAGGTTGGGGCGGGGTCAGAGGTAGGTCATTCGTACGAATTCATACAAATTGGACAACTCGTAAAATATGTACGATTTAGCAAAAATCGTACTAATTCGTACGAGTGAGATCATATGAATTCTTACGAATTAGCCACCCCGTAAAATTCGTACGAATTGCCGTGAGATCGGGTTGGTTATTGTGTATTGTTGCCTTGGTCACATCGTGAAACTTCACACTGGTAAATCTATGATTTTTTTTCATCGTCCCGTTTGTCGACTCTGACATGTTGAAAATCTGATTTTCAAAATCCTTTAGTGTGAGCCAGTCTAGACCATGCTGACAAACTAAACACTGACCCCTTGGTCTAGAGGAGACTCCCTAAACTACATTGTCTAGTCTTGACAGTCTTTTATGTAGTGATGGAATCAGAGAGATGAAGTCGGAAGGATGGCTGGGCGGTGGACAACTTACTGTTGATTTCTACATCAGTAGCAGATACAGTCATATTTTCCCATCATATGGTAATGCCCCTATAATCCAGCAGTCAACAGTGACATGACCACAGAATGTTTTTTCCCATGGAAGTGCTTCTCTATTCTAAAACTAGTTTTGGATTCCTATTTTGAAGTGTTAGCATTTGCAGTCAGATCATATTTCTTTACAAAGGATAAAGTATCTCAGACCTGACTTGTCTCAACAGTCAGAAGAGGGTATTCCTGTAGCATTTACTATTGTTGCTTTTTGTTTTTCGTTACCTAGCAACCACAGAGTTTATGACGAAGACTTTCCCTTTCACAGTAGTGAGCTTTCAGTTCCTCTCCATTTGATTAACATCATATGCTCCATTCATAAGACTAAAGCCCACAGTGAATCTACTGCTGTAGCTTAAATTTACTTTATAAATGTTATACTCACTTTTGCCATATAAACTCATATTTTGAAGTGAATCATGTATTTCAGTTATTGTTTTCCTAAGTAATATACATACTGAGATCATTACCCAGAAGTCTTCTTGTCTAACTCCAGCCTGCAAATCTTTCTAGCTCCACATTTTTCTGTTAAATTCCTGCTACTACGCAACATTTCAAGAGAAAAGTAACAGGTTTTAGCTCACTTGCAGGTTTTTTTTTCTTTATTTTTTATACATTATTGTGGGGGAGAATAATGTGGTACTCTATATCTAAAATCATTGTTTCCACTTATATTCCAAAGACAATTTCCATGGCAACATATACTGTCACAATTCACACACACCCCTGTTGGTAACACATGCCAACTGCCAAGCACTTTCACCATATCAACCTCACAGTAGAACATGCAAACTCTAGCTTTTCTTGCCCAATGCCACTGAAACATCTGCTGCTTGTTATCTGTTCTCTGTCTAATCTGGTGCACTTGTTTTTGTGCATACACATTGTACTTATTACTTTTTGACACCATGCACAATGGATCTGTCAATCAAAATTAACAGAAGAATCCTAAAAAGGATTGCTGATAATCCTGTGAGATTTTGAACTTTTTAGTTCACTTTACTCCTTTTATTTACTTTAGACTAATAAAGGCTAGTACAATAACTGAATGTTGGAATAATTTCATATTAAAATGAATAATTGGGTGCACAAATATAACTGGAAAATGTTTATAATCATGTTAATTTATAACATTAAAGTATTATATGAAAAGAAATAACTATTTTACATCATTTTTAAATCTAAATGAAAGTTAATTTCTGCATATACTAATACATGTTTAACAGTTAAAATGAATTAACATTATTATGAATGAAAGAAAAATGTTTAAAAGATTTTTCATTGGTAATCTAATGCATTAACTAACGTTAATGAACAATTTTTGTAAATCACTGTAATAGAACATGGCAGAATGAGATGCTTGGATAATTTTGTGTCCATATCAATTAAACAATTGATTTCTTATCTATAAAACAAGCCCTTTAAATTACATAATTACAATGCCAGTTGACAGTCTAGTAACATCTCTCAGCAACCTGCTCAAACCAAATTATATGCAATTCTTTTGTAACCTTTCAACAGGCACAACAGATTCATTTCTGTGAATATAATAGTGTGTGGTTATGTGTATATATATATGCATGTAAATGTGACATGAAACTTTCTCAATCTGTTAGACATTGACAGACAGTTTTTACCCAAAGTGACAGATTAGTGAATTTTCCATCCAGGCCTTGAGGGTGTGGATCATACCATGCTGAGGCGTTCCTCAAGCTTATCTCTTTCTGAGTGAAGTCATCCAAACACATAAAATGCGGGTGGAGTCCAGGGGGTTACTAGTTTTACTCTTGTAGTTTGTGGTCTAATTTTTATTACATAATCTGTATATCTAAAAAAAGTGATACTACTTATGACACTTGTATGCGCCATTACATTACTGAAAGATTTATCCCCCCCCCCCCCCCCATCACCCCTGATGAGGGTATGTGTTTGGACAAGTGGACACTCCCTCCACATACATCTACACCCATACAGGTTACACTCGCTTTTATGGGACATTGGAAGTTTGGTTAGCTGACAGGCCTTGAACAAAGCCGCCACTGTCTTAAAAATAGACAAGTGTGAGGATTTACCGCTTCTGGGAGAAGGGAAATGTCACTAAATAAGCTCCTTTAGGTTTCAGCATTGACAACTAAGAAAACTAAGTCAACTTAAGTACACAGGTCTATACAAGTAGCTGTCACAAGACGGTGTGTGTATCTTAAAGTGTGACAGTGTTTAAAAGGTTAACCAGTTTGAAGGGGAAAAAAACGAGTTATACAAAACAGACAACACCTAATGTTACATTCCAAACCTTTATAAGATCTTTTACCCTCACACATGCAAAAAAAAAAAGCAAGGGAAAAAAGCAATGAGGTCATATGATAGTAATATTGATTATGCTGGGAGTGTCTAAGTTCTCTGTGTTGTGCACCTTGATCTATACCGATCTTTCAGACTCCACAAGTGATCACAAACTTATGTACACATGTACATGTGTTTTATGAGGATTCTCCCTATGATGATTTTATTATCAATATCATATTTGATGATATTTCCCCGGCCAATATTTGATCACTTTTAATGTTATCGTTATCGACCCAATAAGAAAATTCAGCCGATATATTAAAGCCAATATATAATAGATTATTTAATTCAGCTGAGACACTTCAGATGCACACTGTTCTCCGTGATGTTTTTGAATTGCTTGAAATATGATTTGAATCCCTTCAAAAAAGGAAAATACAGTAATATGTGCAGCGCAAGTCTGTCATAGGCTACATAAAATTATAATGAGAAAATTATAATTGTGTGCTTGAGACATGGCTTTTAATGGTGAGAATTTTGTTTTCGTAATCAGGCTCTCAAAAATCTTTTTTTTTTTTTTTTTGATTTATCTGCCAATATATCGGTTATCGGCTTTCAAATATAAAGAATTAAAGGTTACCTTGTCTGTAAAAAAAAAGGGGGGGTCTGTGTTTTTAGGTTTTCATAAATAAAAAAATAATAATGTTTTCCTCATGTTTTCCAACATATGGAATACCTGGACAACACACACACACACACACACACACACACACACACACACACACACACCACACACACATACATGCATAAACAGCTCCGGCAGGTTTGCAGCAGCAGTCTTGTGTTGAAAACATTGGCCTCATACACATATGTATGTTCAAAGGAATGTTCCATTTACTTTACTCTATAGAGTAAACCCACACCACTAGCCATATTCATGAATATGATGTTACCCAGAATGACTTGAGAATGATCCCAAGAACATCTCAAGATTTTAAAAAAAATCTGACATTTGTGCAAAGGAGTTTACATGGTCAGTCACAAATTTGCTTACATTTAAATTGTAACCAAGAAATAGTGCAGATGAGCACAACATTGTATCTTCATTGTTTAGTTTTAACACTTAAAATGGCTTGTTTTATAAGTTTAAATGAAATATATATATATATATATATATAAAATAAAGAATCACATTCAGAACTTGTTTATTTCAAGGCTTATATGTGATCTGAAACTTCTGGATCCCACTATATGCATTATGCAGTATGTGGCTAAAACCAACAGTATACATATTCATTGCATTCACATGAGTGAATTTCGCAGTATCACTTGCAGTACACACTTGCAGATTTGTAAATAAATGCAGAAGCGTTAACTAAAATAAATCTAATGCAACTGAAACAGTCCCAAAACCAAGAAAACTTTGAGCCAGTAATTTCTGCTCCTTGGTTTGTTGGTTTCTCAAGTTTCATTCCAGTATAGGGTGGACACTTAATGAGCAATTGATTGTGAGAATAGAGCAGAATAGCTGAAATAGCTACTTTCATTGTTTAGCTTAGCTTAAGAATGAGACACACCTGTCAGAAATATCTATCAGCTTATGCAAATAAAGAGTATATGAGAGAGTGACAAAGATGCTTGATGTGTCCCTGCAGCCAAAAGGAATGCAAGAAACAGCAAAAATACTAAAGGCCCTTTAACATTTAACCTTTAACAAAGGCCCTCTCTCTCTCTCTCTCTCTCTCTCTCTCTCTCTCTCTCTCTCTCTCTCTCTCTCTCTCTCTCTCTCTCTCTCTCTCTCTCTCTCTCTCTCTCTCTCTCTCTCTCTCTCTCTCTCTCTCTCTCTCTCTCTCTCTCTCTCTCTCTCTCTCTCTCTCTCTCTCTCTCTCTCACACTCATCACACACACACACACACACACACACACATTCTCTCTATAGAGAGCAGAAACAAAAAGCAGGCTATAAGTGCTTTTCTCTCTACAAAAAGCAGGCTATAAGTGCTTTCCCCAGTTTGTTATCTTTCACTGACCTCCTGCCCTAGATCAAGTTTGTTTTAGCCTGTGTATTGTGTTTCACAGATTCACATTTGAGAATGTTTATCAAAGTGATTAAGAAAGAGGTAATTAGGTTTTGATTGCTGTCTGCAATGGAAGGTACATTTAAAGGGTCGATTTTAAATTTGACTAAAGCAATAATTCACCTTTATAAACTACCATTTAAGCACTTTAGACCAACTAAATTCATACACACAAATTTTTTTGTGAATTCGTACTAACAGGACTTAATGCAATAATAGCTCGGCTTTATCCAGCAACACGTTAATCATAATAGTTTGTCTTATTCCGTGGGCATGCTCCGAAAGACATTCAATTATGCGTATCATGTATACTCACACAGAGAAATGTGTTCTCTTGCTGTTGCTCGACTATGCAAAAACCTGCTACAATTATAATTATGCATGTAAATGTACTTGAAAATATGGCAAATACTACTAGACAGAACTATACTGTAAATTCAAGGTGGAGATGCAGTTGTGGAGAGAGAGGGATCGAACAAGAATTGTAAAAAGTCGCTGATTTTCCAAATTGTAATTGGCTGAGATGAACACATCCCTTGCAAAAGCCAACACTTCATTCAAAAACATTTTAACTCTTCTAAAAATTTTGTTTTTGCATAGTAACTCTACACACAAATCATTAAATGATTGGCCACATACACAACAAACTACACACATATGTGATAAATTTAAAACACAACTATCTTGTTTTGCTGGTTCATTGTGCAGTGGAGCACACAGGGGTTTGTCACACACAAATACACTGGACAGACAGCATTTAAAGCAGAATTGTAATTTGTTATTGTGAAGCTGCTTTGAAACAATCTGTATTGTGTAAAGTCAGAAATGAAGGTGACTTGACTTGTGCATTTTCAGTATATATTACACAATAAACAGAAATGCAAGGGTCAAACGTGTATTTGTCTCTCAAAACATTAAGATGTTATTTATGTATACGTGTTTCCCCATGATCATTGGGTGTAGGTATAATTGGTAATTATTGTGGCATTTAAATGGCAGTGTTTTCTACATGCAACACAAGAGCTGTTAGTTTTGAATTACGTGTCTAATGTAGAGAACTGTGTTTAGTATTTTGCTAAAAGTTTGTTTTACAAATGCAAACTGAGTGTAAAGCATATAATGTGCTTGCAGTTTTGCAGACTTGGTCTGAAGATTAGGTACATGAGTGTGGTTTCACTGAGTGGGCGTCAAGAACCACTTTTAGTGCGTAAGCATTTAAAAAAAATTAAAACAGAGATACAAACACACTCCTTTGCGTATATTGGTGCAAGTGCACGCGTATGCATATGTCTTTTGCAATTTCATGCAGTTTGTGTGCATGTGCGCATGTGAAAGAGAAGTTAAAGAGCCCCTATCATGGATTTTTGAAAATGACTGTGTGGAATATAGCTTTAAGGATGAAAACATCCTGCAAAGATTTATATCTGAAAGTGCACCGTATATAAAGTTATTGTCTTTCAAAAGTGAGAGTCGACTCTGAGTCTAAATGAATTGTGTTTGAAACGAGTCATTAGCTGTTTTGTAGTGACGTAGATGCGAAAATTAGCATATTGGCCGCGCCCAGTTACGCGCACAGACGGAAGTGTAAACTTGAAGTCTAGAACACATTCAAATACTTCAGCTGAATAGCATCATGTCGAGAAGACGCTGTGTTCTACAATGCAAAAGATAGTTCAGCCACTTTGTTTTCATTGCCCAGGGACAAGCATGCGAAGAATCAGTGGTTAGAGTTCATATTTGCAACGATACCACAACAGTATAGCCGAACCTTGCGTTGTGTTCTCATCATTTTAATGACGAATCATTCAAAAACATAACAGGTAAAAATAAATGCATATTATAAGACAACAAAAGTGTTTTTTGTCATTGTATGCATGTAAAACTGTTGTTGGGGACTCCCAGAACAATATTAGGAACATTTTAAATGCCATAATATGTGCCCTTTAAGGTGTCAATTGAGTTCATTTTGAAATGTAAAAAATTTTAAGAATTTTTTGTTTGGTATCTCACAAATGTACTTGAAATGTGGTATGTAATATGGCTGAATAGACCTGCCCACATTGAGTTACAGCAATATTTAATGAAGAAATAGATAAAAGATAAAAACAGCACACTTTCACTTTATGATGAAAAAAGTCAGAGATTATGCAGCATGCTTTGACATTAGCTGTAAATCTTTGCAGGTTTTTGGCTCTAAATAGTTTATACTCATTTTAAGTGTCTCTAGGCCTATGTTAAAGTAACTACTATGTTTTTTGCAAACCATTAGAAAAACACATGGGGGAGGGCTCAGTTACCTTGTCCTCAGTCCATCATGTAGGGGGCAGATAATTATGAACGATAATCTGGCAACAATTTATTACGTTAGTTGTTGTAACATGGCAGATCGGAAATGAATGCCTGGTGAATGTCGCTAAATGGTTAAAGCTACACTGGGTAATATTTTAAGTCGATTCTTAAAAATTCTTTCAAAATTATATGTGCTCATTCATGTGTAATTACTTCCACCAACTAATCAAGTATTCTTGTAAGCGTACCATTCAGAATACATACGAGTGAGTCGCTCGAATGGCGGCAGCCATGTTGCGCCTCCATCTTGAAAATACATTAGCCAAAGAGGGACATACCTGGAAATTCAAGCTTCGCCTTTCGCGCTTTTACAGTCGGCACCGTGACGAATGCGAGGGGGAGATTACTCACGACTGCCGGCAGATTTGAAAGCCTGTTGAAGATGGAGGATCACGCCTCAACGCTGTAAACATTGCCTTACACTATAAATCTCGTACAATATACAGAATAACGATAGCACTGATACTTTACTAACATTAGCTTGCATTCGTTTGGTAACCTGATAGCTGATGTTAGCAATGAAATTGTACCAAAATAACGAAAACATCTATTGTTTGTTTTACTTAGAGGTCATAACCTACATGTTAACTGACTAAATAAATAAATGCAAATTGTAATAGTTTTCTAAAGTAACCTCATCACTTAAAGGAACACTCATGGACGAAGTCAAACAGGAAGCCATGTTAAAGGAGTAGTTCTCTTACGAGAGTACTCTCGTGTTGCGTAAGCTAGCTTACGCTACGGGAAAACTCCTTTTCTCGAGAATACTGAAGCCAAAAAATTATCCTATAATTTTCTCATATTTAAAACGCATGCTTGCACAGAGCAGACCTAGAATAGGCAGCTCGTGCGCCTATTGGCTGCTCTGCGGCAAGATGCTGCAACCTATCGGTGGACTGGGAGTGACGTCAGCACCAATAGCAGCGCGGGTGCCCGAGTGCGTCACGTCCCGCCAGAATAGGCGTGGCTTACCTCTATGTAAGCCCGGTCCAGATAGGGTGTTCTTTGATTTTTCTCCACTTCAGCGAAGTATTCACATCGCTGACTCTCCAGAGAAGCCGCGCCGTCGAAACAAGCACCTCAGCGGGACGAGCCCTCTGCACTGCAGTTGGAAGCCGCCTTCGCCGCTTCATCGCCGTACCTGCTGCGCTATCCGGCGCCCATATCCTTTTTCATATTCCTTCTCTAGTATTCTAAAAGAGCAAGAGGCGTTGTTTCAAATGCCTCGAGTTTCCAAATGCGGCTCGTGTCGAGCCCCTCTCAGCGACAATGCGCGAGTCTCGCCGCGGCCGGACCGCCATTGAAAGCAGCACGCATCGCTCTCACAGCTCCCTCGACGGAGGCGGCTGGAGTAGTGAATTTCGCAGCCAACGAGCCCGTTACGTTACCCGCTCGCCTGCACACAAAAGCCGTTTTCACGGCTACCCAAAAAAAAAAAAAAAAAAAAAAAAAAGTGTGCGCTTCCCGCCTGGGACGAAACCGCGCGTAGCTTCCTTTACGTTACAAGGAAGCTACCGTGCCCCCGCATCAATAGACTGCTGTTCTAACCGCGCGTAGCTTCCTTTACGTTACAAGGAAGCTAGCGCGCCCCCGCAGAAGCAGTCACTCTGCCCCTTGTGGGACCGCGCAGTGATAAGCGCCGTTCCCAAGGGCTGCCGGAGCCTGTAGCCACAGCGACGCGCTCGCCGGAAAGCCTCCCTCGAGCCTCGCTTTTTCACCTTCCGCGCCTCCCTTCACCGACGCGCAGCTGCCGCTCACGAGCCTCACTGCCGTCGCGTCTGAGGTTGAGGGACACGCATCAATGGACTGCTGTTCTAACCGCGGCTAGCTTCCTTTACGTTACAAGGGAGCTACCGTGGCTGCTCGCGCTACTCAAGCTTATGTTGTTTCCCCGTGGCTCAGTGGCTAAACTCTAAGCTTCCGCGCCAGAGACCCGTGTTCGATCCCGGCTCTCGCAGCAGAAAAAATTTATGCAGCTCTCCTCTCTGAGCTCGCGACCAGCTTTCTTACGTACAGGAAGCGAGCGCGCGAACCGAGACGTCACCGTCGAAAGAAAGTGTGGTTTTTTGTCCCGCCGAGGCCTGACAAACTCCCTCTTCTTCTCAAGCATTTTCCAGCTCCTCCTAGTACGAGCGGCCGGTAATGTCTATACTGCAGTAGTGTGCCTGTTATACACGCACGCCTGTAAACAGTGCCGACACACACGAAAACTGTGATGACGCTCTCTCTCTCTCTTATCTGCTCGCGGCAACTAAAGCTTACGTTGTTTTCCCTGTGGCTCAGTGGCTAAACCCTAAGCTTTCGCGCCAGAGACCCGTGTTCGATCCTGGCTCCCGCAGCAGATAACATTTATGCAGATTCGGCTCACGCCGATGGTGTTTTAGTGTAGAAAGGTGCCCACATCTCAGTGTTCACCCCTACGTACATATAAATGTAATGAATTATTATTATTATTATTACACGCAAGCACGCTCGTGTTATTCACAGAGCCCACTCCCTTAAAGCGGGCAACCGCTCGAGTGTTGAGCTTAGGAAATGTGTCCGCGAGTTCGCGTCCACGCCTATTTTTCTGCCCGCTCTATCACTAAAGACTCACGGCTGGACCACAGTCAAAGTTTATTTCCCTGTCAGTCCCCTTCAAAAAGGCTACTGCAGTGGTCCATTTAGCAGCCAACGAGCCGGTTCATTTACCCTCTCGCCTGCACACATACGCCGTTTTCACGGCGACCCAGTGAAATCTCAAAGGAGTATACTGTCTGGTTATCCGGCTCACGCCGTTGGTGTTTAAGTGTAGTGCAGGTGCCCACGCCCCAGTGTTCACCCCTACACACAAGCACATCAAATCTCGTGTCACTCACAGAGCACACTCTCATAAAGCGCAGAGAAGCCGCTCGAGTGTTGAATATAAGAAATGTGTCCACAGGTCCGTGCCCACTATCTGGCCGCTCTGTTACACGTTCAATAAAACAGGTTATGAATGTAAGTCTCGTGCCCGCCGGAGAGCGTTCACGCTTACTAACACACACCTCCCCCCGGGCGCCGCCCGCGTGTTAAAACGAAACACAGGGCATTGATATGACGCTCCCTATCCGTTATGATCGGGGCGTCACATACACTTGCAAGTCTCGTGCCCGCGCACACGCGCTCACGCTTACAGAAAGGTTTTCCGCCCAAAGCGCTGCTCGCGCGTCAAAAAGTGAGAATAAAATGCTCCCCATCCCTTATGATTGGGACTCCTCACATAAATCAGCCGGTCTCGGCTTTCAGTGAGCAGCCATTGCCCAGAACCGAGAGCGCGCGCGCCGCGCTTTCGGCTCCGGTTCAGTTTCACAAGCCCGCAAACGGCGGCGATCTGAACCCGGAGGCCATTCGCCCCCTAGCGGCTCACATAGCTGCGTGGGAAATTATCCCAGGGATTTCAGAATGGGTTCTCAGCACAATAAAGCAGGGCTATACACTTCAATTCATTCGCCCTCCCCCGCGCTTTCGAGCCCGGTCCGCGACGATAGTGAATGCGGAAGTAGCACACCTACTTCACGCAGAAATAGCAATACTGCTGTGCAAAGGGGCTATAGAAAAAGTACCGCCTTCTCTTAGCGAGTCAGGCTTTTACAGCCGATATTTTCTTGTACCCAAGAAGAACGGAGCTTTCAGGCCCATCCTAGATCTGAGACATTTGAACAAGGTGCTTGCAAAAGACCATTCAAATGCTTACAACCAGGAAAATCCTCGCGCACGTTTGCCCGAGGGACTGGTTTATTTCTCTAGATCTGGAGGATGCCTATTTTCTGTTTCAGATATCACCCCGTCACAGGCAATTTTTGAGATTCGCCTTCGACGGTCAGGTATATCAATACACCGTCCTGTCGCTCGGCCTGTCTCTAGCACCCCATACATTTACGAAGTGCATGGACGCAGCGCTCGCCCCCCTGAGAACTCAGGGGCTGCGAATAATGAACTATCTGGACGACTGGCTGATATTGGCTGTGTTCGCCACCTAGCCGCGTTTTTCCAGAAGGGCAGCTTTCTCCCTTTGAAAACGTTTCAACGGATGCTGGGCTGTATGGCATCAGCTGCAGCGGTGCTCCAGCTGGGCCTATTGCGCATGCGCCCGCTCCATCACTGGTTGAATGCTTGCGCGTCTCGCCGAGCCTGGTTTTCTGGCGGCCAAAAAATCAGAGTGACTCAGACCTGCATAGCGGCTCTGCAGCCCTGGTTAGTAGCCGACTGGTACCAGCAGGGAGTGACGATGGGAACCATCTCTTATTGGAAAGTAGTTTCGACAGATGTGTCCAACTCGAGTTGGGGCGCGCTGTTCGAAGGCAGACCGGCCTTTGGCCAGTGGTCAGACCAAGAGAAGTGTTTTCACATAAACTGTCTTGAGATGATAGCGGTCGAAAACGCGCTGAAGCGCTTCCTCCCGTTCATACAGGACCAACACGTTCTCGTTCGCTCGGACAACATGTCTGTGGTTTCCTATGTAAACCGTCAGGGTGGTGTCAGATCCAGGAACCCCTGCAATCTGACGGAACGCATCCTTGTTTGGTCCCAGGTGCACCTGTGCTCGCTGAGGGCGGCGCATGTGCCTGGCCATTCGAATGACGGTCCAGACAAACTGTCCAGGGACAACGTTCCCCTGGGGGAATGGTCCCTGCACCCCCAAACGGTCCAGAAACTGTGGCGCCTATTCGGCAGAGCGGAAGTCGGCCTATTTGCGTCAAAAGACAATGCTCATTGCCCGATGTTCCCTTTGAAGAACCAGGATACCCTGGCCCAGGTCTGGCCCAGCCTCCCTCTGTATGCTTTCCCTCCGGTCTCTCTGTTACCACAGGTAATCAAGAGAGTCAGGGAAACGCGCCACTCGGTGCTCCTCATAGCTCCGCACTGAGAGAATCAGAATTGGTTTCCGGAACTAGCACGGCTGTCACATGCAGCTACGTGGCCTATTCCGGTGAGGGCAGATCTCCTCTCTCTGGCTCGCGGCTCGATCTGGCATCCCCATCCAGAGCGCTGGTCTCTGCACGCATGATTGATCAACGGGTACTCGTTACCCTGCCAGAAAGAGTGATGAGCACGATCACGCAGTCTAGAGCTCCTTCCACGGGACGGCTCTACGCGTCTAAATGGTCAGTGTTCTCCAAGTGGTGCACCGACAGAGATCTGGACGCACGGTCGTGTGAGGTTGTGCATTTGCTCACTTTCCTACCAGAGCTGATGGATAAGGGGAGGTCCCCATCCACGCTCAAAGTTTATGTGGTGGCCGTGGCGGCGTTCGCAGAATCGACGCACGGTCAGTCACCGGGAAGACATGAGCTGGTCATCCGCTTCCTTAGGGGAGCTAGAAGGATGAATCCGCCGCGCCCCCTGTCGGTTCGTATGCGGCCTCTGCAGTGCTTCGGTTGGGTCTGCTGCGCATGCACCCCCTCCAGCGCTGGCTGAAAACACGAGTCCCGCGACGAGCTCTCTGTGAGAGCGTCATGTTTGGAATTTGGGCCTAATGATTCTAAAGTTACGCTCAAACCAATACATGGTTATGTCCCCAAAGTGCTCTCTACTCCGTTCAGAGCGCAAGTCATTCCCTGTCGGCCCTTCCGGGAACCGACAGTGACAGCGATGTAAACTTCCTTTGCCCGGTCAGGGCTTTAAGAGTTTACGTTCAACAAACCGCTGCCTTCAGGCAGTCAGAACAGCTGTTCGTTTCGTTTGGTGGCCGCACTAAGGGGCTAGCTACCTCGAAACAGAGCATTTCCAGATGGATAGTTGATGCTATCGCCTTGGCTTACAAGTCTAAAGGCCTTCAATGCCCTTTAGGTGTTCGAGCCCATTCCACTAGAAGTATGGCCTCATCATGGGCTTGGACTAGTGGTGTTTCACTCCATGATATTTGTAGAGCGGCAGGCTGGGCCTCTCTGTCTACATTTATAAGGTTTTATAACCTGGAGGTCCCTGCTTTGCAGGCCAAAGTGTTATCTGTATGAGATTGTCATACACGCTGACTGTTATACTGTGTTATGCACTCCCTTATACATATGAGGCGTCACCATATGGTCAATATGTGTTAGGGCTCACTTTGTGTCGGCCCACATATCTTCACTATTATGTGTTCCCCGGGCACTGGCCCTTGGACTCAATGTGAATGGTCTCAGCATACACGGCGCTTTAAACTGGGTTCCCGTAGCGTAAGCTAGCTTACGCAACACGAGAGTACTCTCGTAAGAGAACGACACTCGGTTACTAACGTAACCTCAGTTCTCTCTAGAAGAGGGAACGAGTGTTGCGTAACCCGGCCGTGTTAATGCTGCGTTCTTATTTCGCTTCAGTGTGAAAAACCAAAGAACACCCTATCTGGACCGGGCTTACATAGAGGTAAGCCACGCCTATTCTGGCGGGACGTGACGCACTCGGGCACCCGCGCTGCTATTGGTGCTGACGTCACTCCCAGTCCACCGATAGGTTGCAGCATCTTGCCGCAGAGCAGCCAATAGGCGCACGAGCTGCCTATTCTAGGTCTGCTCTGTGCAAGCATGCGTTTTAAATATGAGAAAATTATAGGATAATTTTTTGGCTTCAGTATTCTCGAGAAAAGGAGTTTTCCCGTAGCGTAAGCTAGCTTACGCAACACTCGTTCCCTCTTCTAGAGAGAACCGAGGTTACGTTAGTAACCGAGTGTCGTTCACTTTTAAAAAAACTTTTGCTGATTATTTACTCACCCCCATGTCATCCAAGATGTCCACGTCTTTCTTTCTTCAGTCGAAAAGAAATTAAGGTTTTTGATGAAAACATTCCAGGATTTTTTCCATACAATGGACTTCATTGGGAACAAAACGGTTCAAGGTCCAAAAGACAGTTTCAGTGCAGCTTCAAAGGGCTTTAAACGATATCAGACGATGAATAAGGGTCTTATCTAGCGAAACGATCAGTCATTTAAAAAATAAATAACAAAGTTTGAGTTTTATAAGCACAAATGCTCGCCTTGCTCTGTTCTGTGATGAGCGTTCGTGACTCTCCTGTTCGAACTCGTTCATCAAAATTAACAAATCTTTTTTCGAGTCATGACTCAGAGGGTCCTAGATAAGACCCTTATTCATCGTCTGGAGTCGTTTAAAGCCCTTTGAAGCTGCACTGAAACTCTCATTTGGACCTTGAACCGTTTGGTTCCCAATGAAGTCCATTATATGGAGAAAATCCTGGAATGTTTTCATCAAAAACCTTAATTTCTTTTCGACTGAAGAAAGAAAGACGTGGACATCTTGGATGACATGGGGGTGAGTAAATTATCAGCAAACGTTTTTTTAAAAGTGAACTACTCCTTTAGTCTTGGAATAATACGGACACCATAGGAGTTAAAACGCTCTCGGAATGGGAGGGGCTAGAAAGAAATATTCAGTTGGTAGTCATTTACAATTTCACCGCTATGGGAGAAAATCTTACACAGTGTAGCTTTAATGCTCTATCGTGTTATATGTAAATAACTTACCACTTAAATCAAACCCTCCCTATACATGAAACAAAACTGCAACCATGCTATTTTAGCTTGTTTCTACAAGTCTTCGAGCTCTCTTATCTTGATTCAGCTTTCTGCATCACAAAATCAAAGTTACCGAGCAAGCTTAATACCTGAGGAAAGCTAAATCACTCTTTCTGTAAAACCTCAAACAAGTTTGGGTGGTTTTTTGTGCAGACAATTATCACTCACTAAAACATATTGCACTGTGATGCACTCGTGTTGCAAAAACTTTTGGCTTTTGCAGTTGGACTACTGTATTTTTACAGTATGCAAGTGCTGAATATACAGACATTCGGTAATATTTAGTACAATTCTATACTTGCAGTGTATACAATTTATTCACCTTACTACTACTAAGTTTCAATTACTATACTTTTTTTACGTAATTGCAAACTTTGTTTACTGTTACAATATACTTTTTTTCTGTTACTGCATGCTCTAGATTATGTTCTCCATGTATAGTGTCTAATGAATGATCTGTAGTGTTTATATTTTGACTGGCTTTGTGTAAGATTGGAAAGCATTATTTGATTTTGACCACAGCAGATAAAAAATTTTTGAGGCAATTGTTTGATTTTACCAGAAGAGTCCAATGTTCTCTCAATGTAGTTTGAAGATTTGGTTTTGTGCTTAAGATTTTGAAAAAGAGTGATGTTTTTGAGAAATGCGTTTTAGCAATTCAGAAAAACTGCAAATTCTTATCCATAAATGGGAAATGAAATTCATGAGCAATATGTGACAGAATGAGTGCAGATGTAGGACTCTTATGGAGAGGCTTGACCAGAGCATCGGCCCTGTAATCTCTTGAGTTTCTGTTGGTATCCTCAGCACAGAAAGAGAGACTGACATAGAGAGAGTGAAAGAAAGAGAGAAGGTTTTTTAACTACTTGACAGGAGATTATAAAAATAATATGATATGTCAATAAAAGGGAGGAGTGAATGGTCAAACAAAGAGAAACTAGAACAGATTGCAGCTGTTGATAGCACAATGTCAGAGTGAATAAAGATGGATGTGTTGCAGGAGGGGTGTGTGGGAGGGAAGATATGGATCTGGTTAGGTGGGTGTTTTTGAGGTGTGGTACTACTCAGGAAGAAGGTTAAATACCAAGGGTCGACATGTGTCCAAATGTATCACCAAAATCAAGCATCCACTGAACTGCTATGTGTGGTATTCTCTACAAGGGTTCACTTACTCACCTTTCAGCTAATTATAGATTTTGTATAACAAACCACAGAAAACAATAACTGCCATAACTGCATCTTATCTAATCATAGTAATAACTTCCAAATAACTGCACAGCTAGAGTCAATGAAGGCACATGAAACCGAACATAATAGCTCTGTGCATGTTGTGGCAAGACTTGAGAAATTCCAGTGCAACTTATTGTGACTTGTCCCCAACCACAAGGACCATTTATCACCACAAGGGCAGGTTTTATTTATTTCATTTATCAATAGCCAGCTATTCGGAAGCAAATAGTTTTCTAAACGACGTTTGAGTAACAATTCTTATTAGGCTACTCAACGTCTGTGATTTCATGTAGGCTACCGATTCGGGACGGGACTAGCATCTCCGTGTTTATTACAGAAGTAGGAGTGTGTTTTCTAGACGTGGACGTATATGTCTTTAATTTATTATTGTTGATATGATTTTCATTTACCATATAAAAAAATACATTAAAGTAAATATCACAAGTTTATAGCAGTGGCTGCGTATAAATAAGTGAGCAGAGAAATCTAGGCAAGTATCTTACGCTTACTGCTGACATATAGCCTATAGCCTACAAATGGGCAGTCTTCGCAGTTTCGCGATTTGGCTCTATTTATGAATTGTATATGTTATTTTTTTCGTCGGATACCATCCATATCGAAACAATTGGTGTGCAGACGGTAGCTCAGGTAGGTCAAAACACACAAGGAGAAGCGTTAGGATAATACAACATCAGCATTAGCAATCACAGACATTCTCATTAGATTTCAGAGGACGGTTGTGTTTTCCGAAAAACAGTAGACTTGCCCTGACATTTCTACAGAGATTGTGTGAGGAAAAACAAACTTGGCAGATTGGGACATGATTAAAATTGCAAAAGTAGGCTATACGTCTAAACACAAATGTCTCTAACAACACCTAGTCCCATCCAAATAGGGCTATTGTCAGTTTCTTTAGTTTAATATATCATGGGTGCATACATAGATATAGATAATACATAAATATAATCATTTAATAGATTTGTAAAAGTAATTGGTTATTTCTAAAATAATTCAATAGCCTAGTGCTCAAATGATTGCGAAGGATTAGGTTAGTCTGAGCGGGTTTTAGCCCTACACCAGTTCATAGTGTGTAGTCTAAATTCCCTTACTGCAAACCCTTAAACGGTAGTGTTAGCTAAAAGGAAAGAGACAAATGCAGTTATTACCCGGCTACTCTCACAGAGTTCCAGATATCACATTCACATTTGCTTTAAAATAATCGCCAATATTAGTCTGTGCAAAAGCATTTTTTTTTATTTGAGTTCAAAAAAAACAAGCAATTGATTGAATTTACTTGATATAATCTGAACCAGAAATATTTGTAATTTTTTTAACATTATACATTTTTAAAGTTAAAAACTCTTGGTTACTTTTTTCTGTGCACAACCCCTCCTGTTGGTTAAGAATGGAAGTGCCATCAAGGTTGGTTCACCTTCAAATAGGCAAATTCAAAGTAAATTGCTGAACTGCAGACGTGTTGAAAGCTCAAAGAAAGCAGTTTTATTGCGTTGCATCACAGGTTTTTTCTTTAGAGAAATCAACAGTCAGTTCATAACTGACTGTCAATATGATTTTTCCAAGTAAGACATGTTCCTGGATCAACATTGTGGTGAGCAGGACGAGGTCGAGGGACGTGAGAGAATGGTGGCGTGATTAATGATGAACGATTAATGATGAAATGTGAGACACACCGGTCTCGTATCTCTCATGGAGGAGCGGAAGCGTAAAGTCCGTGAGGAGCTGCTGGCTTATACTTTTGTTTTTGTATTTGTTTATTTATTTTATTAAAAGTGTTGAATGTTCGCTGGTTCCCGCCTCCTTCTTCCCGTAACATCTAACCTCGTTACAAACATATTTTGTTGATCCTGGAACAACATTCCTGTCTGAAAATGTTGTCATAAACCAAATCCTATCCCTAAACATAACTCTACCCATTACTTAACTAAAATCAAAAGGAAATGATAGGTGAATAACACTGAGGAGCACCTGACCCTGGCTGTAAGCCTAAACATGACATAAACTGTAAACTTGTCTCTCAAATCTGACTGATTGATTGATTGGAATGTTGTTCCAGGATCAACAAAGATGTCAATCCAGGAACATCACAATCACCGTCAAGCAGACCGTATTAAGTCATATATTATATGTCTGTGAATACATTTTCTTCATATTTGGAACAAAAGTCTATTTCTGCTGCATCAGTGTTAGGCTTTCTAGACTAGAGTACATAAAATAAAAAGCATAAAGACTTCAAAACTCATGGTTGGAAATGTACTTATTTATTTTTTGCTCCATTCACTTTATTTGAATATAGGCCACAATAGTAATCAGAAAAGTGCACAAAGGATGTTGCTCCATTTGTTTTAATGTGCTTAGACTGACAGACATTAAGTCATTATTAGTTATATGGAGCAAAGTAGAAATAAGAGAATATATGAGTTTGTCGTAGGGCCTTAAAAATATATAACGTATTTAATATGATATACTGTATAACATTCATTTTGATCAACAGATGCTAAACTCGACATGCTAATGGAGCCCAGGGGAGGGGGTGGAGGCCAACCTATAAAAATCTGATCCTGGGCCCTGTACACAAGACAATCCTTTCATCTGTTCTTTCATCATTCAAAAACATCCTCCTCTAGTTTGCCTGCAGACAGATCCATCACTTGCATACTTCCCTCTATATCTGCATGTTTGTTCTCACTGGTGATGATGGTGGTCTTTGTGCTTTTGGTAACAGTGGCAGTGCTGCTGACGAAGCTGCTACTGCTGTCACCCCTAGCAATCGTGACTTCCTTCTTAACCAGGCCTGTGTTATGAACATCTTTCCCAGCATTTTGGGATGAGAAGTGGTTGCTTCCAATGTCGTAGTTCAACGCTAAGAAAAAAAGTAACAAATGCTGTTCAAATGCAGCGTCTTACATATGTGGGTAGCTGATGTGAAATACTTCTAGAAGCATGTATATTAAAAGAAATGCTTTATGTGCCTAAAGAAACTCACAGTTTGGTTTAGAGATGGAGAAATTCTGGAATGAACTATACATTCTGCGAAGGAACACACAAAAAGTACATGACGTCCATAGAAGTCCATTGTGATTCATTAAAGTTTCATAGTATTAAACAAGCACTGATGTCTCAAGCTGCACCCACCTGCTCTCTTCTCCTTCCAGGAGTTTCCGATAGGTGGCGATCTCAATGTCCAGAGCCAGTTTGATGTTCATCAATGATTGGTATTCGCGCACCTGTCGAGCCATGTCCTGTTTAGCTCTCAGAAGAGCTGCTTCCAGCTCCTGCAGACGGAGTTTAGCATCTTTCACAGCTAGTTCACCACGTTCTTCTGCCTCTTTGATCTGCTCCTCATAGTTTGAATGCTAAAATAAGAGGAGACAAAATATTAAATCCTTCCCACCCTCTGGCACATAAAACTTGTGATAGAGTTAATAGAGTTCTTACCGATCCCTTAATAAGTTCCATCTCAGAGTGTATACGTGCAATTATTCGGTTGTACTCTGCGATTTCAGCCTTTGTGCTTTTCAGGTCATCCCCATGTTTGGATGCTGTCAACTGCATTTCTTCATACTAACATTGTGTAGGACACATGAACATTCATGTACAGACACATACACACAAAAAATTACAATATAATAAAATAAGCATGTTTAAAAATGTGTGATTTTTGACATGCACACACACAATGCAAGAACGTTAACTCACCTTCTGTTGGTACCAGCTCTCTGCTTCAGCACGAGTGCGACTGGCAATGTCCTCATACTGAGCACGAACTTCAGCCACAATGGAGTCCATGTCCAGGTTTCTGCTGTTGTCCATCTCTACAACAACTGACGTGTCCTTGATCTGAGACTGGAGCTCACGCAGTTCCTATAACCATGGAACAAGAATTACTGAAAACATTCTGATTCTTGTTTATGCGTCCATTTATCACTATTTTTGAAGGTATAAGCTCTTATGAGTTATGTTTTACTATCAGTTAAGATAATACATTCTATCTGCAAAGTGCATATGTGACTGTAGGAAAAGATTTATTAGAAATGTGAAGGATGAATGTTACAGTCTCGTAAATCTGCCAAAGGAAGTTGATCTGATTTGTTAGGCAATCAAAATTGCTTTCCAGCTCCACTTTATTCAGGTATGCACCATCAGCATCCTAACATAAACATAAAACAGTACAAAATATATTTATAATAATAGAAGTATGGTAATTATAATTAGTTGTCAAGTTTGTATGGCCTGGTTTGGTTTCACAGACAGGGCTTAGATTAAGCCAGTATTAAGCCTTAGTTCAATTAGGGCATTAAAATAGCTTTTGATAAATGTGCATCTTAAGACAAAACAATGGCACTGACATATTTTAAGATTTGTCAGTGCAAGTTGCTTTCAGTTAAAACAGCTCAAACATGCATTTTAGTCTGGTACTAAACCTTGTCTGTGAAACCGGGGGTAAAAGTATTTGATCTGTGTGCACTTATTTTGTGCTTACCTTTTTAAGCCGCACAAATTCATTGTCAGAATCATTCCGTTTGATAATTTCATCTTCATACCTGAGGACAAATGTACAAAGTTTGTGTGGAACGTCCTTAAACTCTTTAATGTACAAACACGCCAGATTTGTGCAGATGTTTCCAATGCTCTCACTTGATCTTGAAGTCTTCTACCAGGCTGGTCATGTCCTGCAGCCCAGTCTCCAGACGCAGCTTCTCATTCCCCATACCATCCAGCTGTCTGCGTAGGTTAGCAATGTAGCTCTCAAACATAATATCAATGCTGGTTTGGCGGCTAGTCTGTTCCTGTAGGAGACTCCACTTAGTCTCCAGCATCTTGTTCTGCTGTTCCAGGAAGCGCACCTGGGGAAAGACAAGAAGAGAGTGGAAAAGAGAGAGATAGAATTTATTTTAGGTTAGGCTTTTTAAGATAAAATATAATGCATACATATGGATAGTTGACAAATGACATGGACATAAATTAACTTCTTTTCAACACTTTTATATAAAAAAATGTATAAGCCCAGAAAAGTGCACAAAGGATGTTTCTCCAATTTTTTTTTACATTTTTATGTCCCATAACTATCAGAACTGTTTTATGGAGTTTCTATCCACTAAAAGTATTTCCTCAGCTGAACAATTGTAATGTTAAACAACAGTAAAAATCCATTAAACACACTGTGCTTCTCTGTACAGTCGTTTTAACGTTTGTCAAAAAATAAATATGCCATTATTTTGACTTAGGTCTATGTCTAGATATATTTTTAGATACTGTAACTGGTCACTATTTAAGAAACATATATTTGTTTTGCAATAAAATGTAAATAAGATTAAAGTAAATAGTCATGCAGAGTTTCAAATGAAATGTTAAATGCAGCCTAAGTGCAAATGTCTCTCTATTGTCCAGACTATGTGAGTTCAAAGATGTGTGCACAGATAGGTGTGTGCGTGTGCGTGTGTGTGTGGTGTGTGTGTGTGTGTGTGTGTGTGTGTGTGTGTGTGTTGTGTGTGTGTGGTGTGTGTGTGTGGTGTGTGTGTGTGGTGTGTGTGTGTGTGTGTGTGTGTTCAATAAAGGCATGTATAAAGGAGCGGCTGTTGCACCTGATAGTAAACTGATACTGCCCCAAAAAAACGACAAAGGTGTGTTTATGGCAGAAAATGGACATTGCCCCTTCAGGTAAGTTAGTGAAGTGGGGTCCTGATAAAATATGACACTGATAGGACTGGACCGACTGTTACTGACGTATTATTACAACCACATACTTCCTCACCCCAGCATATGAATCACACACATGCACATGCATTCGGTTAGAAGTGAAAATCTAAAAGGTCCACGGAAAAAGTTCAAATGAAGTATAACTTACTTTGTCAATAAATGAAGCAAAACGGTTGTTGAGCGTCTTGATTTGCTCTTTCTCGTCTGTCCTAATGGACTGGATGTTTGGGTCAATCTCCAGGTTCTGAGGTACCAGAAGACTTTCATTGACCTTTACAGCTGTAATTGGAGGGCAGAGAACAGGACTGGAGCCCCAACCTTCCCTCCAAACCATCCCTGAACGAGTGAGGGGGGTCCGCCTGTTGCTCCTCACACCCGCTGAGGAGTGACTGCTGAAAGACTTCACGGTTTTCTTCGTGCTCAGCATCTCTGGACAATACAGAAATCAGAGTCGGAGAGGACAGAGAGTTGAGGGGTCAGAGTGGTGGGATGACAGACGTGCCCTCAAACTCTTATATTGAGTGCAGGGAGTGGCTCAAGACCAGCTTATTGGTCAAAAAACTATTTTCAAGATATGTACGAAGAGTTATGGGGTTGAACGTCAAAAGGACAATCCTACAGTTATACATTAACTGCTTCACTTAGATCCCTGAGCAAAGGCGAAATGGTTAGAATACTCCAAAACTTACGTAATTTTTTTGGTGATATCTGAACATGCTTAGACACCATGAAGCAAATACTTTTACTTTGCATCCTTAATTGACATGAGAGCACAGAAAGTAGATCCAGGATCAGCCAATCAGAGAAAATGACTCGAGGACCAGTCAAAAATATTATGTCAATTATAAGATTAAAAAAACCTATAACTGCACAAAATAAAGTGTATAACATTTCACAAGTGCATAACCATATCTTTTCGTTTCCATAGTTCTATATCCACCCTCTTAGAATGGATCATTAATTGCTGACTTGAGCCTGTCCCCACTATCAACAAATGCAAAAACAATTAGCCTTTAAACTCATTATAAAAACAAGTCTGATTTCCCCTTGTAGGCATATCCTCCTCCATACAAACACTCCATTGGTTGTTTGCATGTTGTACTTTTCTGGTGGCAAAAGGCATAATGGGTTGATCCATCCAACTTGTTGTAAAGATAACAGTCCAAGACTTTCAACTGCTGGGTGCATATTTCTGGCTAAGTTACTAACTGCAGCCAACCCTTTAACTGTGAGCTCCACAACATAGTATAATATGACTATAGTATAGTATAAAATGAGTACCTAATGGAATGACATATATTCATATAATGTTATGAAGAATCTAATATGTTCTTGTGAACTTACAGAAAAAGCAATCAGATTTTTTTCTAGATCTCTAAACTATGAATCAGCAGGAAAGACATGATTATGGTCCCTGGATAATAGCGCCTTATAAAGGGAGGGTCCACCAAAAAATGAAAAGTATGTCCTTATTTATTCACCCTCATGTTGTTTCAAACCTGTATAATTTTCTTTCTTCTTCTGCCGAACATAAAAGGAGATATTTTTATTAGGGATGCACCGATATGACAATTTTGACTGATACCGATATCCAATAATTCTTTATATTTGAAAGCCGATAACTGATATATTGGCCGATAAATCTAAATTCAAATTTCTTAATATAATTTTTGAGAGCCTGATGACAAAAACAAAAGTCTCACCATTAAAAGCCAAGATACAAACACAATTATAATGTTCTCATTATAATGTTATAGCCGATATGACAGACTTGCGCTGCACGTTGCACTTTAAATGGATTTTCCGTTTCGAGGTGTTTTTCAATCATATTTCAAGCAATTTAAAAGCATCATGTTGAAAAGTGCACATCTGAAGTGTCTCAGCTGAAGGAAATAATCCATTATTTATCGGCTTTAATATATCGGCTAAATTTTCCTGTCCAGCCGATAACATTACAAATGATCATATTCAAAATTTTCATTAGTAGAGAGTTTCCCTTTAAATATAGATTCCCAAATTTCTACCAACCCACATCCCTTATTCTACTAACCCTAATAGTCTACTAATACTCAACTAATACTCCAATGAGAGTTAGTTGACATAGTTAAAATGTCTAAAGGGCACCATCAAAATAAAGTATAACTAATAAGTTATGGCCTTTAAGGCAATATTTGATATGTGTATTCATATACGTACGTGTATCATGTTCGTGTTGTTGCTGAGTGTAATTTATAGGGGAGAAGTCTATGTACTTTTGTCATAAAAATGTCTAAATCTTTTGTTCCCCTTTTTCATTGAAGGTCACATGCCACTAAAGACACATTTCAGTTCTCTTCTGCCAATGCAGATTAATGCAGACTAAAGGCATGCAGTTGATTAAAAAAAGTTTCCTTTTACTGTCTTTTTTAGGTGAGAGAAAACTTACAGCACTGGTACAGTAATTGTGAGCGGCTTGTCGTGACATTAGAAAAACGATTAATATCGGCAGCTTGCCGTGTAGACAGAAAGTAGTAGACGTGGCACTCGTTTGTAAGATTAGATATAAAAGTGCAATGACTGTTACTTTTGCTGGAGGATTCTCTCCTATGGTCAGACAGACTCTGTAGGAACTAGAGCTGAACTCAACAAACAACTTGTATGCAAACTGTATGCGATAAGATGTGAGAGTCTAGACATATGATACACAAAATTAGAAATTATTGAACAAATATCGCATTTTACTGGAATATTGCAAGTTATTGACAGCACAATGCAAGATTATGCATTCCAGCTTTCCAGCACTAACTGCCAAGTTAACAACAGTTACAACAGTCTACATAGAAACCTGGAGGGGAAAAATGGAGAGAAAACATTTTATTGATCAAAAGTGTGAAGTCGGTAAGATTTGTTTTAAAGGTGCCCTATAATGTGAAATTGAATTTATGTTGGCATAGTTAAATAACAAGAGTTCAGTTCATGGACATGACATACAGTGAGTTTCAAACACCATTGTTTTCTCCTTCTTATTTAAATCTCGTTTTTAAAAAACACCCCTGAAAAACAGGCGAATCTCCACATAATACCGACAGTGACGCAACAGTCGGGGATCACGCCTCCAAAGATTTGCATATCCCACCCCTCAATGACAAGCACTGCACAGCCGAGTCATCAGAGCAAGCGAGGATCAGAGAGAAAATGGCAGATCATGGAAATAAATGCTATGTTCCAGGCTGTGCAGGGGATGTGAGGTCTTTTCATACCCTTCCCACAGAAAAGAAATGTCAACAGGCGTGGATGATGTTTATCTATAATCGGATACCGCAACAGTTTAATTTGAAGTTGTTAGTTTGCTCTGCCCATTTCACCACGGACTTATTTTAGAACCTTGGACAATATCAAGCTTCTCTCAGCGTCTCAAACTGAAGAAGCGGGTAATTCCAACTATATTCCCGCAACCGGTAAGTAGTGATTTTATTAACGATAATTTACACTGTGTTAGACCCAGCGCAAGATCCTAGTACAGTAATAGCAAACTCCAAGTAACGAGCATAGCTGCTACATAACTAACGTTAAATAGGCTAATTCTCAGTGAATAAACTATACAGAAAGCGATCAAAGAACAATCCACACAGCGCGAGTTTATCACTGCACAACGAAGCTCTTACTGTATGTCATCATTTGCATTAGTGAAAGCATGAGAGAGAGAAACTGCGTTGTCTCGCGATCAACAAACTGTCATCTGCTTTTGCTCAATGCTCATCACAGCAACATTTTATGTGATGGGAATAGATCTAAATACTTTAAAAACATCTCACGATTCGTTAATCTCGATAGCTGTAATAGTTAAAACGTATTTAACAGCTGTAGTGAAAGTATTCGAGAGTTTCACATGTCTCATTTCATATGCAAGCATGTCAGCCAATCACAGCAGTGGCCTGTTCTCACAGCAGACACGCCCCTTTAATGTTTTCAAAAAAAGTCTCTTATGCTCACCAAGCCTGCATTCATCTAATCAAAAATGATCAAAAACAATAATATTTATTTAAAAGACCTGTTTTCTATTTGAAGATATTTTCAAATTTTATTTATTCCTGTGATGGCAAAACTGAATATGCACATCAAAATTTAAAAAAGATATAAATCGAAATTCTCCTTGGAATTAATGATTAAACATTACACAAAAATCAATAAACGAAGTACAACATAACTGCATATCTATTCTCTGGCAGACGCCATAAAGAAGTAAATACTGTAGTCCTGACATATCAGACCCTCAGTCACCTCCCAGCAAATACACACACAGCCTGTAAAACTAATACATTATTCAAATTATAACATGAATATGGGTCTGAGTGAGAAGAGTGGTGACTTATCTTATTCATCAAGAATTTATTATTGAATTATTGATTAATAATATAGTTATATTAATAATTGTTAGTAAATTCATTGTGCTTCTAAATAAACCCAGAGGAGAGTATAACATTAAGTAAAATGGGGATGGTCAAGACACAGAGTAGTAATAAACACACAAATCTCCTTAAGGGCTTTCTACTATTTCGTGTCAATTCTGATGACTCCTGGAAGTCGTGTCAATTTCATTCAAGTAACAGTGTAATATGACCACAAACAAGCCCAAACCAGCAGCCATTGGTGACCTGTTGTTGCTGGCTTGAGGCATGCGTTCTCAGCAGTATAATTCTGGTTGTACTCTTCATACTCTTCTTCTGTATTTCTGTAAAAAAAAAAGGGTGTGGTGTCCTGAAGGCAAAAACAGGTGGCTGTCATTAAAACAGATCTTTCAGAGAATTGCACCACTACTGGTGTTCCCTTTTGAGGCACCAGGGGGTAGATCTATGACAACACTAATAAGAAATAATTGGCTCATGAGTGACAAGCTATGTGAAGGCAGGCATAACATCTGTTTGCTTTTGGATAAATGTTTCACCAAAGGAGAAAGCCTTCTTTGTGAGTACAAGGTGCTGAACTGAAGGAGGGAGCTGTTTTACATAAACAGTACTCAGGTAAGTTTTAGTGAAGACAATGAGGAGTTGTGTTAATAGGTGTAGCCTACTAATAGACGAAGACAAGCAATCTGAAAATATGTAGGCCTATATTGGATGACTGCAACATGTTGCATTGCAGACATTAACAACATTTAGAATAGAATTAATTGCTTAAGATGGATACAAATGTGCTCTTAGCCAGTGAATCGTGAGAGAAAAATGTCTGAGAGTTGATGTGGAAAAGAAGCTAAGCAAAAACATGTGCTAGCTGTAAACTAACGTCTGTTTTGTGTTTCCCCAGTTTGTGGCGGATTTGAGCACTCCCTAGTGGCTAAATTTGGAATCGCATTTTGTCTACAGAGCACTAACAGAAGATTGACTTTTGGTTAAACCAAGGAGTTTAGGTTTAGCTGGTTAGCATGGGCTAAATAATCATTTTAGATAGATATTACGCTATTTTGTGGGAAAAAAAGCAACTTTCTTCATTGACAGCCATTCAAAAGTAAGTGTATAGGCTAAACAAAAAATATTTTTGCAAGCAACAGAATTCCATGAGGGAAGGTTTGGTCTGTGTGCACTCTTGCGGTGCCATTCAGTGTTGTCAGGACATCATTTTCCTGTAGCTTCACTCTCTTTTGCCTTTTCTCACCGACTGAATTAGGACAATCATGAAAATGATTTCTTAATCTGCTGAGAAAATTAATTTAAATGTAGCATGTTGCTGGGTGTGTCTGTTCTACTAATTCATCATAACATTTGACCTCACCCGAACCAATCACACATCTCACAGCCTTCTATCTTTGCTTTAGTCTACTGACACCGAAAACAAGATTACTCGTGTAAGTAAATGTCAAGTAGCCCAAAAATCTCATTGACATTTAAATTAACATTGCAATGGCTTTATATCAAATACTATGTTGACATAAAATATTCACTTTTGATTGTGTATGTATGATGTTTCTGGGTGCACATTTAAAAATGTATCAAACTACAGCATTTTTTCTTATGCAAAAAGAGATGATTAACCTTTAATTAGCATTACCATAGGTCATCATGCCACACATTCCATCTACAAAGAGTCATCATATTCTGCCCTATTAATCATTAGGGTAGCCATTGTTGTGTATATTTCTGACTGCTTGTTTCATGAGAGAACCTTTGTCTTTAATTTCTCATTGTACTCACTTATAAAATACTACTGTTAAAAAGTTTCTTTTTTCAAAGGAAGTCTCTTATGCTCGCCTATACTGCATTTATCTGATACAGAAAAAACAGTAATATTGTGAAATATTACAATTTAAGTGTTTTTATTTTAATGAATTTTAAAAGTGTAATGTATCCCTGTGATGGCAAAGCTGAATTTTTTTTAGCATTATTACTTCAGTGTCATGATCCTTCAAAAATCTTTGTAATATGCTGATTTAGACACAATTGGAACTGTCCTTCGTCACAATCGGTGGCGTGTGAAAGCTCAAGAAACATTTTTTATTAACAACATTAAGAACAGTTGTGGTGCTTGATATTTTTTTGGAAGCCATTGTCGAGACTGTAGCTAGCATTGTAGAGGGTGTAGCTAAAACACATTCTACACACATTGCTGGTTTGGTGGTGAGTAAGAAAAGGGAAAAAGAATTCTGATTCCAGTTTCCCCTTACTGAAGGATTTAGCTTTCCCTTTCCTTGTTCTTTTCATTATTCTTTTTTATTTTCACTTTCCTGAGTATGTCCGAGTTGCAGATAATGAGTGAGTAATGCAGAGGGTGACTGGGTGGAAACATAAATAAAAAAACACAAACACAAAAGAGTAATAAAAAGTTGATTTTAATATGATTTGCTAAGGACTACATCCCGTCCAGCCAATTGCATGCAGTTTCATCTGGAAATGGGTGCGACTGAACTAAAAATGTGATTCCACCATTTTCAAAGCATGACACATTATTTATTTTTTAAAAAAGGCTATCAGGTTCATAAATGTAATGAATATAAATCTGAGCCTATTGGTTAAGTAATAACCCTAAAACATTGCATTCATGTAACTGAGAAATAAAGCATGCACGTTTGTGGTAAATGTAGAAAATGAGTTTAGGAGTGGGGGTGGTCACATGTTGAAAAAGGGGGCAGGGTGGTGAAATTCCTTCACTCTGTAGTGTGACTCACTGTCCCTCTATTTCGCTGCTTTTCCTCTAACTCTGTCTGCTTGCTTTCTGGTATATGTGGCTGCCAACTTTTCATTCGATTCTTCATTTGTAAACCATGATGGCTTGACTGTGCTTTGCAGACCTTATCAACACAAGGAAGATCTTTGTTCAGACATGTGACATCCACTATACTGACCAGAAAGAATTGAATAATGAAGTGAGAAAAGGCTGTAAAACGATTTTCTTATGATCAGCGTTCTATCCTCCTGATTTAAGTGATGTATCTCAATGTGACTATTGTTGATGTGCACAGCGCACTGGTGATGTAGCCACAAAAAAGGAAACGAAACTGTTGCTAGGAAACAACAAAACACACACATAAGGTTGCCATGTGTATGATTGAAGCAAACACTCAGTTTGATCCTTCAAGGTCTTGAATACGACAATGTACTTCCGAGCACATAAAGCAAAAGCTCTATAGCTGGAGACCATGCAGGGGACTTAAAGCATGAAGGAGAGAGAGAAGAAAGAAGAGAGGGTTGAACAAAACATGCACTTTTCTCCTGCAGGGCAGTTTGTGATTTGTATTCAGAGCTCTCGGAAATCATGGGATGGATGACTCATCTGGTAACCAAAGCTCTCTGGAATCTATAGACATCCCATCCAAACAAAGACACTGCAGATTGCACTTTTGACAGAGAAAGCACTATAGACACAGACACGATCCAGTTAGCATTCTGATCCAAGTCAGAGAAACATTCCATGAAATCAATGAACTCAGTCTGCTGCCTGTTACACATCACAGGTATTTTAAGCTGCGCATGCAAACGTTTAATCGAAAAAAGTGAGACACGATTTGTTCCTTGATGTCCGTTATAAGTTTGTAGCAATTTGCAAACATTGTGTGAGTACAAAAAAAATATCATTCAATACAAGTTCTACTGAGAACACTGAACTCAAGAAAACAGATAAAAGTTTGGATAAGCACGTTAACCTTTAAATGCATGAATATTTCGCCAATCATTATTACATATTCGGGTCTTTAGTGGCCCGGATATCTAACATGGATGGATCTCTTAGTATAAGATCTCTTAGTATATTATACTCAATAGTATAAAACTCTCCTGATATTTTAATATCAATTACATATTTTATTACAATAAAGCATATTTTGTTAATTTTTGGAACTCTGAAAGATTCAATTTGAGATGCTTTTTACCATCACCACTGTCCTCGGCAGAGCTCATTTCCCAGTACATTCAGCATCTGGCTCATATTCGCAATCTCAACTATATTCTCAAAATTATCCTTGTCAATGTCTTCAAAATCAAAATTTTGATCACTGACAGCTTCTTTACTAGATCAACCATCAAGTGCAAGATTCCATACAGTACTTATTCTGCTGTAGCTTAAATCACTGAGCCATTTCAAGTTTTGCTGAATATGTTTTCTTTTGTTTTATGCCTGCAGTAATTATGAGTGAAACATCACGTCATTATTGTGTATCAGACATTGCCACCTTGAGGAATAAAGATCAATTGCACTTAAGTAATCAACTATTGTTGTGCAGAAATAAATACTTACACTATTACCTACCTTTTTGGGTCCCTAGTGACACTTTACACTTTTTACAAAAATGTCATTAGAAAACAGACATTCCATTAAAAATCTTAAAGAAAGAAAGAAAGAAAAAAGATCATCTTTCAAAAATGCTTTTGAAAACTCCTCATGTTTCTTTTATCTCCTGGGTGTGTTAGGCCTCTGGGTGTCTTGTTCTTTGGATCACAGGAATTTAAAGCAACATCTTCATCACAACAATTAGCTGTGTTATTGTTTTTTTGTCCTTCTCGAATTTCAAATCCATAAAATAAAGGTCAATGTGGTCTAATGTTGTTTTGAGGGTGAGTAAATTATGACAATTTTGGGTGAACTATTCCTTTAAGAACCTGAGTTTAATTTTTTTTTTTTTTTTAGTTTAGTTTAAGGCTGGGTTCATACTGTACAACTTTTTACAATCCTTAATAATTGTTGCCTGTCAGACTATTCAATATGATCCTAGTGAGATCTTGGGTAAAAGATCAACATCAACAATATGTTATGTCCACATCGCAGCCAAATTTTGCACATTTTCCAAGTTTTGCGCTACAAGAAGAAATCTCTTCTGAATTTGGTCTCAAACAGCAAAATTGCTACCAAAATCGTAAAGTTTAAACCTGGTAAGTAGGGTTCAACACTGTTCCTCATTCAATGAACGTACTCGGTTACTAACGTAACCTCGGTTCTCTCTAGAGAGGGAACGAGTACTGCGTAATATCTAACGCTATGGGGAAAACTCTTTTCCTCGAGATATTGAAGCCAAAAATTACCCTTAATTTTTTAAAAATGTAAAACGCTTTGCAGCAGCAAGCAGACAAGGGCGAGGCAGCTCGCGCACCCATTGGCTGCCTTGCTGGAAAAGCTGCAGCCTATCGAGTGAGGCACTGCGTGACGCAATGACGAATGGGGGCGCTTCGCGCCCATTTCGTCATGTCCCGCCAGTAAAGGCGTGGTCTCGCCCTATAATACCCTCGATAGCTGTATTTCCTCTGATTTTTCAACGCCGAAGCGAACCAGAGCGTATTCCAAGCACGGCAAGATACGCAGTACTCGTTCCCCCTCTAGAGAGAACCGAGGTTACGTTAGTAACCGAGTACGTTCTCTTACGAGAGTATCTCTCGTACTGCGTAATATCTTACGCTATGGGGAACACAATGCAACACGCCGTGCTGGTAGGGATCCAACACCAAAGTCCCAGGGGCCGAAGCCCGGGGCGAATATAGTGCATAATCACCATAAACTCACAGAGAGTGAGGGAAGAGAGGCTAGAAGCATCATTCCCTGTAAATAGCATCCGAAAGGAGCTAATCATGTGACAAATAGACCATACCGTCAGGGTGAACATTCAGCCTGAACTGGGTGGCCACAAGTGTGTCAACATTTTAACGAGCTGCTGTACCGGTCAGTGAGCAATACGCAGGTCAAACTCAGTATCCGAGCCGCACAGCGGGCAGATAGCACTGAATTTTTATACCGCCAAAAGCTTAGCTTGTAAGGCGGGAACCTCCAGGTTATAGTATTTTATAAATGTAGACGGCGAGGCCCAGCCCACGGCCATACAAATATCTTGCAGGGTAACCCCGCTAGACCATGCCCACGAGGAGGCCATGCCTCTTGTGGAGTGCGTGGAGTGCGCCTCCAAGACCGTGGAAAGGTCCCATGTCGGGACTGAAGGGGGCCTGGGAGGGTTTAGCCTCCGAGCTCCTCTAAGTAAACGCACTGACTAAGTCGTTCTTTCCTAGTGACTGGCCAGACACCGGTTTTGCAAACGTTGCTATGGCCGCCACGTATACTTTGAGCGTGGAAGGGGTCCTGCCCTTATCCAGTAGCTCCTGAAGGAAGGAAAGCACTTCCGTAACCCCGCAGTCTACAGGTGAAAAGCTCTGCGCTTGACACCAAGCAGAGAACACAGACCACTTCGAGGTGTAGAGCCGTCTGGTAGACGGGGCTCTAGCCTGCGCGATCGTGTTTAACACCCCCTCTGGGAGGTCAGCGGGTACCCGTTGATGGCCCATGCGTGCAGGGACCCCAAATCCGGGCGAGGATGCCAAATCGAGCCTCCCGCCTGAGAGAGGAGGTCTCTCCTCAGCGGTAAAGGCCATGGGACAGCGCTGGTCAGCTGCATCAGGACAGGGAACCACGACTGGTTTGTCCAGAGCGGAGCTATGAGTAGCACTGGGCATCCCTCCCTCCTGATTCGCTCCAACACCTGAGGCAGGAGTGAGACAGGGGGAAAAGCATATAGGGGGCGGCGGGGCCAAACATGGGCCAGCGCCCCCCGGCATTTCGAGAAGAATCTCGGGCAGTGAGCGTTCTCTTTGGGACGCGAACAGGTCCACCTGCGCTTTGCCAAACGTTTCCCACAGCAGCTGGATCGTCTGCGGGTGCAGAGACCATTCTCCTGCTGGGACGTTGTTTCTGGACAGCCTGTCTGGCCCCACATTTAGGTGACCAGGCACATGCGCCGCTCTCAGCGAGAGCAGGTTGTGCTGAGCCCAGACCAGGAGGCGTCCCGTCAGCCTGTAAGGTTTCGGGACCTGACGCCGCCCTGGCGATTTATGTACGCCACCACTGACATGTTGTCCGACCGGACCAATACGTGGTGGCCTTTTATCTGGGGACAGAAGCGCCGTAGCGCTTTGTCGACTGCTATTAATTCCAAGCAGTTTATGTGAAGGAGCTTCTCCCGTACTGACCATAGGCCAGCTAGCGGTCTGCCCTCGAGCAGCGCTCCCTGCCCTGAAGTGGAGGCGTCCGTAGACACCACCTTCACACTCGAGGGGATCCCCAGACTCACACCTGACTGATACCAGTCGGTTGCTTTCCATGGTTTCAGAGCCGAAATGCACTGAAGGTCGACCCTGAGGCGAAACAGACCTGCGGTCCACGCCCTGGGGGGAACTCGTGCTTTTAGCCATAGCTGCAGTGGGCGCATGCGGAGCAGGCCCAACTGGAGTACGGAGGCTGCTGAGGCCATCAGACCCAGCATTTTCTGAAACCTTCTGAGCGGGACTATAGAGCCGTGGCGGAAGGATCTCGCGACGTGCTGAATATTCAATCCGTGCTCCGGTGACAGGCGTGCTGTCATGGATAGCGAGTCTAACACTGTTCCCAGAAAGGAAATTCTCCGACTGGGGAGCAGTGAGCTTTTCGCCCAATTGACTGTAAGGCCCAACTCCTCGAGGTGCTCGAGTAATGCGGCCCTGTGTTCTATGAGCTCCGTTCGTGAACGAGCTAGAATCAGCCAATCGTCCAAGTAGTTCAAAACTCGCATGCCCCGAAGTCTCAGGGGGGCGAGGGCCGCGTCCATGCACTTCGTGAACGTACGGGGTGCTAGGGACAGGCCGAACGGCAGGACTGTGTATTGATATGCCTGGCCCTCGAAGGCGAATCTCAAGAATCGCCTGTGATGGGACGCTATTTGTATTTGAAAATAGGCGTCTTTCAGATCTATTGACATGAACCAGTCTCCTTGGCGCACTTGCGCGAGGATTTTCCTGGTCGTAAGCATTCTGAACTGGCGCTTCACGAGCGTTCTGTTCAGCAGTCGCAGATCTAGAATGGGTCTGAGCCCACCATCTTTTTTCGGTACCAGAAAATATCTGCTGTATAAGCCCCCTTCGCCCTGAGATAGAGGTTCTATAGCCCCTTTTCTCAGTAGTTTCGCTATCTCGGCTCGAAGTAGATGAAACACTTCGCTTTACACCGTAGTTTCGACTCGCGCCGTATAACGGCGGGGCGTCGAGCGAACTGTAGCGAACAGCCTCTCGTTATAGTGTTCAACACCCATTCTGATACCCCGGGAAGCCTTGACCACGCATCTGCGTGAATAGCTAGGGGTAGAATGAAATCTGGGCTCTGGCCGCGGCAGGACGGCGTCTCGAGAGCCCCTGTGTACTGGGAACACAACACCGTGTTTACAGCGTTCGAGGCGGGGGGCGCGCTGATCACAGCGGGCAGCCTGGCCGCGCTCCGCTTCTCTATGGCGGGACGCGCAGAGAAAGCGAGCGGGGCAAATCCCGTGGGATTCGGCGCGTGTGAGGGAATGTGGGCACATTTACTAAATGCGGGCACATTTACTACACTGAGAATACTGTCAGCTCGCGCCGACTAAATCACTGCTGTGTTTACAGCGTGCGAGGCGCGCGCTGATCACAGCTGGCAGCCTGGCCGCGCTCAGCTTCTCTGTGACGGGTTGTGCAGAGAAAACGAGCGGGGCGAATCCCGTGAGATTCGGAGTCTCTGTGAGAAATGCGGGCGCGAGACAGCGGGCACATTTTCTGCACGGAGAACACTCGGCTCGCGCCGACTGAATCAACGCTGTGTTCACAGCGTGCGAGGTGCGCGCTAATCACAGCGGGCAGCCTGGCCGCGCTCAGCTTCTCTGTGACGGGTTGTGCATAGAAAGCGAGCGGGGGTGAATCCCGTGGGATTCGGCGTGTCAGTGAGGAAATGCGGGACAGCGGGCACATTTACTGCACTGAGAACACTGTCGGCTCGCGCCGACTAAATGTGTGTTAGTTTCGTTTTTACAGAAACCAAGGGACACGCATCGTGTAGTGTAAGCGGGCATAGTATGGGCGCGTTCACTACATTTTCTGCACAACCAACATGAGTTGGTTTTATTTGTGCTAGCCCTGCACCGTGGCGGGCTGTGTCTGGGTGTGGGAATGGGCACTGGGACGTGGGCATTCTTACAACACTCGTAACACCATCGGCCGTGGCCGGAACACCAGAAAATGCACTCTTTATTGGATTTATCTGGGTAGCCATAGAAACGGCTTTTGTGCGCAGGCAAGCGGGCTGAGACACCGGCTGCTTCACTGCGAAATACACTGGGACAGTCACAACGCATGGAACTGAACGAGCGAGAAGTTTTGGTGGAAATCCGGCCGCAGCGGGATCTGAACACCGTCACTTTCCTAGAGAGACTAGGAAGGCCTTGAGACCTCGGGCTTTACCTCAATCCTCGGCCGGGGCCCGCGCTGAGGGGGGGCGGCGTCCAGCAGAGCGAGAGCGCGGTGTTTGATCTCGGGCCTGGCGGCGCTGCTAGTTAGCCGAAACGACGGCCTTTGTGCGCAGGCAAGCGGGCTGTGGAACCAGCTTGCTCACTGCGAAATACACTGGAACAGTCACATTGCTTGGAACTGAACGAGCGAGAAGTTTTGGTGGAAATCCGGCCGCAGCGGGAACTGAACACCGTCGCTTTCCTAGAGAGACTAGGAAGGCCTTGAGACCTCGGGCTTTATCTCAATCCTCGGCCGGGGCCCGCGCTGAGGGGGGCGGCGTCCAGCAGAGCGAGAACGTCGAGGAACACGGAGCGCTCAGCTTCCGTCATCTCGGATAGCGTTAGCCACAAATGTTTCTCACCATTCAGGGGGGGAAAGGCGCGGGTCTCGACTGTGACGGAGCTTCGTCTTTCCCGAGAAAGTGTCCGTCCAGCCTATTGCGCGTTAGTTGCGAGCGCCTTTCAGTCGAGGCCGATGTAATCCACGGCTTGAGAGAGCGGACGCATCGGCTCAGTTTCAATGCCGTCTCCGGTAAGTTCGTCGAGCTCAAGTGCGGACGCGGCGGCAGACGGCGGCCGCTGTCCGTCTGGGAGCGACTCGAGCGAAGCCGGCGAAGCTGGCGGGCGAACCGGCGAGCTTTGGCGGGCTGGAAATAGCTCGGGCGCACGCTGGCCGCGGCGCTTCTTGCGGCGCGGCATCACGGCGGGCTGGGATGCGGGCTCGGAGAACGAAGCTAGGCGAGTCCGCAGAGTCACCATAGGCAAGCGTTCACGATGATGGCCTCCGCCGTCAGCGAGCGCGGTGGCCGCGTGATCCTCACCCAGGTAGGACACGCAGATGACGTGGCGGTCCTCGTCGCTGAGTGGGGCTCGGCAAGAACCACAGGAAGGCATCTTAAAAAAGATGCCGCTCTTTTAGAGGGGTGGGAAAAAAAGCAAATAATGCAACACACACACTCTAAGCAGGGTAAAGGATATAGTACGCCGGAAAGCGCAGCAGGTACGGCGGCTGAAGGCGGCTGGGCCAGCGACTTCAGATGATGGCACGTCCCGCTGAGAAGGCTACAGGTCAACGGCGCGGCTTCTCACTCCGGATCCAGCGATGCGTGAGCTTCGCTTGAAGAGTAGAAAAATCAGAGGAAATACAGCTATCGAGGGTATTATAGGGCGAGACCACGCCTTTACTGGCGGGACATGACGAAATGGGCGCGAAGCGCCCCCATTCGTCATTGCGTCACGCAGTGCCTCACTCGATAGGCTGCAGCTTTTCCAGCAAGGCAGCCAATGGGTGCGTGAGCTGCCTCGCCCTTGTCTGCTTGCTGCTGCAAAGCGTTTTACATTTTTAAAAAATTAAGGGTAATTTTTGGCTTCAATATCTCGAGGAAAAGAGTTTTCCCCATAGCGTAAGATATTACGCAGTACGAGAGATACTCTCGTAAGAGAACTCAAAACCTTCAGACATTATCTTGAGGTTTTGCCTTAAGGACCTTGTTTTTATACAACTCCCTATTTATTCAGAGTGTTTAGACTTTATCAATGTTTTTTTAAACATAGCACATCACATATTTGGACAGTTATGTAATTTTGACCTTAAAAGGCCAAAAGCAAGTGAAACTATTTGTAGCACTGCAGTTTGCAGAAATAGTAGTAATAGTTTTAGATGTTTTAAAGGGATAATTCCCTTTAAATAAGTATTTTTTGTTCATACAATAAAGGTCAATGTGGTCCAATGTTGTTTTGAGGATGAGTAAATTATGACATTTAGCTAATATCTTAAGATAGTTAAAAAAAAGTTTAAATCCAATCCACATGTGGCCATTCTTTTGAGAAAATGAACACATAGTGTGCATATCCCACACAATGCCTATCCCAAAGGTGCCTGATCAAAATCATAAACCATTGTTTTCTTTCTCAAGCACCGTTCTACTCAGTTGGATTTGTCATTTAAGCTTTCTCAAAAGCATTGTGAGACTGAAAGCACAAAATGAGCCGGATCTCAAGGCTGTATCTTGTTGCAGTATGTATATGTGGCCGGGGCCAGACGAGCTCAGGGACTGGGTTCAGATGGAGGGAGGCAGAGGGGTGAGATTGAGGCAGGAAAGGAGGGAGAGAGGATGTGGGAAGGGCGTTAGAGAACACCGAAAAAAAGTAAGGGAAAAAACGGACCATGTGGGCAGGGTCTTAGCTGGTCAGTGTGTGTGTGAGTCAGAGAGAGAAAAGGAGGAACAGAAAGAGTTTAGTGGGGGTATATAAGCTGCACAGTTCTCTTCCTGTGGCTCTCAAGGGTTGACTTCCCTCAGCGTACACTCATTTTCTCGTGCAGCCAGTACTTCACTTCTCCACCACCATGAGCTTCTACGTACCTCAGTCCTCTCACATGTCCTTCACCCGCTCTGTGCCCGCACACCGTGCTGCTAGTACGTATGGTGGGGCAGGTGGACAGGGCACCAGGATTTCGTCCTCCTCTTCCATGTCTCTCCGTTCGGCCCCTAGAAGTGGTGGCCTTTCCTCTTCCTCGGCCTTCAAGGTGAGCTCAGCCGGCATGGGTGCTGGATCAGGGGGGTCCCTCAGGGCCGGTGCTGGCTTTTCAGGGGCACAAATGGGCAATGAGAAAGGCCAGATGCAGAATTTAAATGACCGTTTGGCCACTTACCTGGACACGGTGCGCAGGCTGGAGCAGGAGAACAGCAAACTGGAGATCCAGATCAGAGAGGCCCTGGAGAAAGGTGGACCAGAATCTCGTGACTACAGCAAGTACAACGCCATCCTGGATGACCTGAGGAGGAAGGTGAGAGACATTGTTGGGTTTACATGCTTTCCGTGTGTGGGGGTTTCCAAGCATTTGAGAGTTTGAGAAAGAGCAGGCAGTTATTTATGTTAGGAGGAGGAGATACCAGATGTTTTGAACTAAAAAGAAAATCATAATCAAAACTTTGAAGTGATGTAAAAGTTTTGCACAAGCAGAAAATAGTAATTTTATATTTTAATTTCAACAAACACAATGAATTCCTATAGTGTAGTGTGCTGAAGACATCTTGCAATTTATGGTGTGTAAAAAATGTATGTAATATAATAGTCACAACATAAATAATTTTCTTTTTTTTAGTTTGTGTGGATATTAAACTATGAAAACTATGTGTTTTTTTGTTGTTGCTTGTTTGCCACCAAAACCTGAGCCTCTTTCAAATCTTAAGAATAAGTTAACAAAAAATGTTCATGAGAACCCTTCAGTGAAATAAAAATGCATGATCAGATTTCCGTACATCTCAATGGAGGGTGTGGCACACGCCCTGTTCCTCTCTCTCTCTCTCTCTCTCTCTCTCTCTCTCTCTCTCTCTCTCTCTCTCTCTCTCCTCTTCTCTCTCTCCTCTCTCTCTCTCTCCTCTCTCTCTCTCTCCTCTCTCTCTCTCTCTCTCTCTCTCTCTCTTCTCTCTCTCTCTCTCTCTCTCTCTCTCTCTTCTCTCTCTCTCTCTCTCTCTCTCTCTCTCTCTCTCTCTCTCTCTCTCTCTCTCTCTTTTGTTCTGCTTTTCATTATGCATTCTGGTTACTACAGGAAATGCCACAAAACCTTCCAATTTGGTTTCAAAAATCTATGCGACCATGACATTGGTCAACACAAATAAAACATTCGCAATTGCAAGTTTGACGGACTACAGCCAGCTGAAACTTCCTACAGAGTCTCTAAGTAGAGTCATAATGCAAAACAGATGTTGGATGAGCAATCGCACATACGCTCATGCACCCACACAGTCACAACAGCACTCTCTCGCACAACAAGAATGTAATGAAGAACTGCATTATTTTTAGCAGATGTGGCATTTACAGATTACAGAACATTTAGTCATTACAGAACATTTAGAGTTTAGAAATGTCTTATTGTGTATAAGAATCCTTAATTCCAGCAATACTGAAAAGCAGACAACTGAGCTAATAAATAAAAACCTAACCTAAGATGAATTATTGCTATATTCTTAATTTAGGAAAATCAATTTAAATTATGACATTTCAAACAACCAGGTCTGATAAGCTTCCGGATTCCCTGTGGCACATAGACAAACTTTGTAGGAGTTATTGTTTAATCATAACTTCTATTTCAAATGTTCTGCTCTACACGCACACGTCCTATAGCAATAAACCCTTTCTGCTTTTTTTTCATATTTTATAGTCTTGCTTAATCAGACCCTTTAATGCTTCAGAATTTCATAAAAAAGAGGTTAATTCAGTAATACAAAATATGATTCCAGGTAATTAGATAAGAACTCATACGTCTGAACCTCATTCCAAGAACGCTGTAATCAAAACCATCTGACAAATCTTATCTTTCGCCACAGAAAAAAAGATGGATGGATGTCAAAAACAGGTTTTGTTTGGTGAAATGTGTGCTTTGTTTTGCCTGTAGGTGTTTGATGCCACTGTGGACAATGCTGGTTTTGTTCTGCAGATTGACAACGCTCGTCTGGCTGTAGATGACTTCAGAGTCAAGTTAGTTTCCATTATTACACCACACCACAAGCATCTTGTAACTTGAAATCAAATGAACATGCTTCTGAGAATGTAATCATTTTTAGAATTACAAAATAGACAAGCCAGAAATCGACGGATGGACGTGATGAGGACATGCACATAGAAACACTATAGTGCATTACTTTAAAGACTTGTATGTGTGTGTGTGTGTGTGTTATAGGTTTGAGAATGAGATGGCCATCAGGCAGTCTGTGGAAGGAGATATTGCAGGTCTGAAGAAGGTCCTTGATGACACCAATATTGGACGCCTGAATGTGGAGAGTGAAATTGAGTCTTTGAAAGAAGAGCTTGTCTTCCTCAAGAAAAACCATGAAAATGTAAACAACCATTGCATAAGAACCACTTAACAACACACACAGACAGAGATTCTCAGAATAAGCTTAAAGACCCCATGATATAATTTGACGCGTGTTTTTTTTAATGTATTTCCTATCAAAGAAGAAATTTGGGGCAGGACAAATCAGGGTGGTCAGCAATAGGCTTTTGCTTTATCACAACCACAAACCATGATTTGCAAGTCAATTTCAGGGGGGTATTAGAGGGAGGAGCAATTCTGGAGAGCATTTGATTGTAGAAAAATTTGTGTGGAGCAAGATGAGTCATCAGATGGATATTCTCAGAAGGGAAATTTGTGTAAGCGTTTAGGGGTATGCTAGCATATAGATGGATTTATAACTTAGACATAGACTAAAAGACACAAAACTTCATGGGGCCTTTAAATTGTTCACAGTCGAAATTCAGAAAAGGCATAATTTACTCCAAGTGTCTCAGATTTCTTTTCTGTTCAACTTTGACAGGAAGTTGGGGAGATGCGAAACCAGATCTCCCAGTCAGGTGTTCAGGTGGATGTCGATGCACCCAAAGGACAGGATATGGCTCAAGTGATGGAAGATATGAGGGCTACCTATGAAAAACAAGCTCTCAAAAATGCAGAAGAACTCAAAATGTGGCACGAAACCCAGGTACAGAACCCTTGACGTGACAACAATTTTGCAATGATCTAACAAACTAACCAATCTAACCATCAAACTCTTTCTCCTTAGTTGTCAGAAGTTCAGGGGCAGGTCGCTCAGAACACAGAGGCATTGCAAGGAGCTCAGATGGAGATTAATGACCTTCGGCGACAGATGCAAACACTACAAATAGAGCTCGCATCCCAACAAAGCCTGGTAACGTGCACATGCACGCCACTTTATGAATGTTATAGATTTCAGATATCATATTTCAGATCTATAAAAAATATTGAAAATATATGATGCTATACTTTCTAGAAAGCATCACTTGAAGATACCCTGCGGAACACAGAGCAACGTTCAAATGCAGAGATGGAGAAGTACAATACCATCATTCTGCAGTTTGAAGCTGAGCTGGGACAGCTGAGGTCAAATATCACAGAGCAGGGTCAGGAATATGAAGCCTTGCTTAATATGAAGATGAAACTGGAAGCAGAGATCAGCACTTACAAGAAACTTCTAGATGGGGAAGACTTCAAGTAAAGACAAAGTAAAACTTTAGTTGTTATATTTTACAGTGTATCATGCATGCACACTTACTGATTCTGATTTTTCTCTGTTGTTTAGACTCCAGGATGCACTAGACGGCCTATAGAAATATACAAGAGGCAATCTTGAAGAGCAGACCACAGAATGTGCAAACGACTCCTCAAATAAAGTTACAATTTTAGATAGCATTCACATTGAAACTTGTGGCAAATCTGTATCATTTGAAAGTCCCTTTCCACTATGTCTAGACACAACAAAGTCTGTCATGTTGGTTTCATTTGGTTGTCATTTACAGGTTAATTATTACTTTACGTCAACAAAGCCTGTTCCAGCAGTCTGACTTAACAGACAATATGAGTTACAGAACAACAGAGGCTGCTTTTTAAACATTAGTTGAGTATGAGTCTTTATAATACACAATTCCATTTCATTGCACATTTATACAGTAAACCTAACCATTACGATTAAATGTGAAGAGAAATGTGAACTTCTCTATCAAGTCAAGCTAGTAATGAAATAAAAACGTGCTTTGTGAAATTTGTGAAAGTGAAATTTGGAGTCAAGCAAATATGAACAGACATCTAAAATCGTTTAAATACACTACAATGGTTTCCCCTTTTCGAAGTTGTCCAATATCCACTAGATTGAATGGCTCTTAGTGCGCATAAATGGTCATACAAGATGGTCTATTTCACACAAAAATTCATTAAACTCAAATTTTAGTACAGAAAGTCTAGCCACTGCTCATTATTCGGTCTCCAGTTGTCAGGTGGGTCAAAATTAATGTGCTCATATATTCCAAATGAAACAAAACCTATCAAAAATGTGACTGGCTCTTTTAAGGCAGGACTTCCATTCTTACTGAGCATTACAATTCCACATGATTTATACAAGTGATTGGTTTAATATTTGTGGTCTATGGATATGGTTTAAGTCAGCTGTTGGACTATCACCAAGACAGGATACAAAAAGAAGGCATTTGATAGAACACATTTAAAATCATATATAGGTACAGATGTTTTAGTTGCCAATGCTGTTCCACTAACAAGAGTCAAGACACACAAGCTTGTAAGCATTTAATGTTAGCCATTTGAAGAGCTGTGAAGGGCATCTGGTTTCACTCCAAGAAAAACCTCTTACTACAAATCCATATGAGTTCTAGTTTATAAAAAAAAATTAAACAGTATTAGTACATGATATTTTGCTACGTTAGCTAATTTTCCTATAAGACAACGAAGTATATATATCAATCTGGAAAAGTCATTGGATTTTGTTTACTTGACTTTTGCACAATGAGCTAATGCCATGATAGCTAATTAGCGAGTTAGAGATCCATTGCTTGGGTCCTGTAAGCCTCTAACTAAACTGATTAGCTGAAAAGCTTAGGTGGATTGATTTTGAGTTCTCCAAAAAGATTGAGACACTGTGAATAGCTCCAAAAGTACCATTTCTAAATTAATCAACAAGAAATATAATGCAGCTGCTTATTTGATAACAGTCCCATACGTTGCACAGTTACACTTTGGCTTCACAACGGAAGTAATTTTAATAAAAATTATAATAAAAAATATTACACTGGGGCAAAACGTTTTTTTTTTTTTACTAAACACACACATCTAAAATATTCTGAAAGAGCTATTATAGCCTATTCGCAAGCAGACAGAAAGCAACGTAAAATCAGCTGAAATATACAACAACTTGTGGGCTGTATGTATACAGTGACATATAAATTACAGCATTGTAATCAATGACCTGTTGCAAGTGGCTATTCCATATGTTTATCACACAACAACTGAGAGTTTAAACTTACAACAGAGAGTAAACTTACAGAAGATGTAAGAAAAACAAGTTTGTTGGGGAGGGGGATGTGTAAGCGCCAAAACAAGTGTCATGGCTAAATTGATGTCTGGTGAATAGCTTAAAATATATTAATTGATGTATTTTGATGGCTAAGACGCCATACATTATTAACATAGAAACCTCCAATAGCCTACCTGAAGAAAAGTTGTTAGCATTCCCAATTAGTGTTGCATGACCTGAAGGCTGCCATCTTTGCTACAGGAACATTTGTCATGTGACGGATCACCTGTCAAAGGAAAATAAGGGAAACATTTTTTGTACATTGCTGAAAAACCTTTATAGCTATACATTTAAAAAGAGAGCAGCAATGTTAAAAAAAAAAAAAAAAGATGAATTTTACAATGAAGTACTTTTTTTTAAAACTGTCCAATGAAAGTAATGACTTGAATGACTTTTCTGTTTTGGGCAATAGTGTTGATCTATTTTACAAGCTTTTCTAACAAGAGTTTGCAAATGTATTTCTACAGATGAAACTTTGCATGTTAATTAAGAGTTAATTTCTCTTTTTTTTTTTATCTTTCTCTGGAGAGTGACTGGTTCTCTTTCATAGGTTCTCTCAACGCTGCGGAAAGCGCAGTGGGATATTCTCTGAATGTGCCGATTGTCTGAAGCCTTATAGAATCACGCCAATTCATTGGCTGATGGCGTCCGCGCAATATGGCTCCGCCCCGACGCTCTTACGTCGCATCATACGTAAATGGTAAATGGTAAATGGACTGCATTTATATAGCGCTTTCACAGACCCAATGGCCACCAAAGCGCTTTACAATTTGCCTCACATTCACCCATTCACTCTCTCATTCATACACCGACGGGCGACGGCAGCCATGCAAGGCGCCATCCAGCTCGTCGGGAGCAGCTGGGTTAGGTGTCTTGCTCATGGACACCTCGACACTTGGTCAGGTGGAACCGGGGATTGAACCACCAACCTTTCGGTTTGTAGACAACCTACATGAACCACTGAGCCACTGCCGCCCGTATTCGCGCGCGCGCCATCTGCTCCTCAGATTTCTCTGCCTTCAGAACGAAGCGGTCACGTTTGCCCTTCGCTCGTGATTTTTCTGAGCTACAATTACATCTAGGATTATTCTCGGCGCTTCTGCGACTGTTCAAGCGGAACTCTGTTTCTCCTTACGGTGAAGCTGCCATGGATTACAGACGCTGTACTCCGCCATGTGCTCGTTACATCGCTAACGACGACCCACACAGTAAGTGCGTTAAATGTTTGGGTTTTTAACATGCGCGTGAGGCAGTTATAGGATCGTCTAAATGCAAATTCTGTGAAAATTTGTTGCTCAAAACCCTCAAATTGCGGCTCGCGGTCTTTGAGAGGGAATCATTCGTCTCCCCCTGTCGCGCTCCCGAGGCCTCTCGAGGATCCGCGACCTGGGGTTCGGATGTAGAGCTTGAGGATGCGGAGTTCGAGCAGACGAGCCCCGCTCTTTCTCTCCCTCCCTCCCCTCGGCACGCGCGAGACATGCCAGTCGAATTTTCACACGATTATTTGCGCCCCAGCCCGGGAGCACGCGACGCGGTTTCTTTCGGGCTGGAGGATATACTTTTTACCGAGGCTTCCGACTCCGAGGATTTCGGGCCTACTCTCGCCGACGAGGTTATTCCGCCGAGCGGCCAGGAAGCGCGGCCTACTGCGGCCTACGCGGAGCTCGTTGACGTGCTTTCGCGCGCTACGGAGAAGCTCACTATTGATTGGCCCGACGAGCCACGTGAGTCTCAGTCGTCGAAACTCGACGAAAGGCTTCTCAGTGGCCCTAATTCTAGGCCTCAACGGAGGAAGCTGCCATTTTTCAGTGATCTGCATCATGAGATCTCCAGATCCTGGAAGCAGCCTTTCTCTTCGCGCCTCACTAATGCGGCTGCTGCTGATTTCACCAACCTGGTAGGTTCTGTGGAACAGGGCTATTCCGCCATTCCGGCGATTGAGGAAACTTTAGCCGACCATCTTGCTCCGTCGTCTGCGCCGTCCTGGAAGTCGCGCCCCCTTCTCCCTTCTAAAGCATGTAGGACTACTTCCTCTCTCATTGGGAAATCCTACATGGCGGCTGGGCAGGCAGGCATGACCCTGCACACTATGGCCATTCTTCAGGCCTACCAGGCGGACGTCCTGAAGGAAATGGACGAGGGTGACGGTGTGACCCCTGAAGCGGTCAAGGAGCTTCGTAAGGCTACGGATTTAGCCTTAAGAGCCACCAAGCATACCGCACGTGCTATAGGTCGCTCTATGGCTGGTTCTGTTGCGGTGGAGCGCCACTTGTGGCTTAATCTCACGGAGATCCGTGATAAAGAGAAGGTTTTCCTCTTGGACGCCCCCATTTCTCAAACAGGGTTGTTTGGTGAGGCGGTCAACACAGTGGTTGAGAAATTCCGCTCCTCCAAATCCCAATCGGCCGCGTTCAGACAGTTCATGCCCAGGAGGGCTAGGGAACCTTCTGCTCCCCCCCCCTGGTGTGACCCAGAGAACGTCCCTCTCATAGACCGGAGTTCTCTTCCAGAAGAAGCGAACCAGGGCATCCCCCACCTGCCACGGTTTGGGGAGCCCGCGGTCGCCCGTTTCCCCGTCAACGGCCTCACAAGCGCCTCCAGTTGAAGCGGTCCGACAAACCGACTGCTCCGGCGGCGCAGAGCCGTTCCTGACCCTCCGGTCAGAAAAAGGAGAGCTCCTCTGGTTCCTCAGGGTTGGGTCAGACCGCGCAAGCGTTTCTGCCCACCTCCCAGCTCTCCTTTCCTTGCCCTGTCACCTTCGCCACTCAGAGTGTCTCGAAGTGCAGGCCATATTTCACCTTCTCTACTCAGTCTGGTGCGGGAGGAAGGAGACGCTTTCGGCTTTCTCCTCACCCCCCCACGCTCTCTATAACTACCGGCCGCATCCTCGGAGGCACTTTCCGTTTTCCTCCGAAGCAGGCGGACCTGGTCACCATGACCCCAATCTCGATGCCTCCCATCACGTGCCAGGACGCCGATGGCCCTCCTGCACAGTCAACCTCTTTACCCCAGGAGCGTCAACACGGCACCCTTACTCAGGTATGTCGTCTGCATTACAACATCCCTCCTCCTCTGTCACATTTCCTTCCAGAGTGGGAACGCTTACCAGGGGTATCGTCCTGGGTTCTTTGCACAATTCGGTTCGGCTACACTCTTCAGTTTTGCCGCAATCCCCCCTGTTTCAACGGGGTGTTTCCTACTGTAGTAGACAGCGCCGCTCAGGCTTCTGTACTGCAGCAGGAAATTTCTTCCCTCCTTCTCAAAGGAGCAATAGAGGAGATTACTCCAGGGGAAACCGAGCGGGGCTTTTACAGCCGTTACTTCCTGGTCCCGAAGAAGGGCGGCGGTTTGTGTCCCATACTGGACCTCCGCCGGCTAAACTTCGCCCTTTACAAAGGGAAATTCAAGATGTTGACGCTGAAAGCTATCATATCTCAGATTCGGCCAGGGGATTGGTTCGTGACGATAGACCTAAAGGATGCTTATTTTTACATCCAGGTTGTACAGCGACACAGGCAATTCCTCAGGTTCGCCGTTGGAGAAAGGGCGTTCCAGTACAGGGTCCTTCCCTTCGGCCTATCTCTAGCTCCAAGGACATTCACAAAGTGCATGGATGCAGCTCTGGCCCCATTGCGGCTCCAGGGCATCCGTGTTCTAAATTACCTGGACGATTGGCTCATTTTAGCCCAATCCAGGGAGCTAGTGGCCCACCACAGAGACGTCGTTCTGAGTCATATCCAGTCTCTCGGTTTGAGGTTGAACTCGGAGAAGAGTGTTCTTGCTCCGGCTCAAAGCAACCGTTTTCTTGGGGGTGAACATGGATTCCGTTCTCATGCAGGCCCGTTTGGCCCCTGCACGGATTTCCAGCTTGACGACATGCTTGGCTCGTTTTTCACTAGGCCATCATGTGTCTGTGGCACCTGCCGCAGGATGCTGGGCCTTATGGCTGCGGCCTCCTCCGTGCTACCGCTGGGCCTACTCCACATGAGACCCTTCATGTGGTGGGTGAAACTCTCAGGGGTTCGACCCTCCGGGTCAACCCTTCGCCTACTGAAGGTATCGCGCAGTTGCTTTCGAGCCCTGTCAGTTTGGCGGGACCCTCTTTTTCTTCGGAAAGGGGTCAGCATGGGTGCGGTATCTCGTCGCCAGATGATTACGACGGATGCCTCTCTCACCGGCTGGGGAGCGGTTTTCGAGGGCAGACCAGCGTGTGGGGTCTGGACCGGAGAGGCTCTCTCCTGGCACATAAACTGCCTGGAGTTAAGGGCCGTTTTTCTGGCTCTGCTTCATTTCCTCCCTCTTCTGGAGGGTCACCATGTCATTGTCAGAACGGACAATATGGCAGTGGTGTCTCATGTGAACCGGCAGGGAGGTTCTCGGTCGCGCACCCTAGACAGGCATGCGCGTCACCTTCTCCTGTGGTCTCAGAGCAGATTCCTATCTCTAAGAGCGGTTCATGTCCCAGGGGTTCTGAACCTCGCAGCAGATTTTCTGTCGAGACAGAAACTCCGATCGGAGAGAATGGATGTTGAACCGCCAGACGATGGCTCTAATCTGGAAGGTTTTTGGAGAGGCGGAGGTGGACCTCTTTGCATCTCAAGAGTCATCCCAATGCCCTCTTTGGTTCTCCCTGAGTCCCCCGGCCCCATTGGGGATAGATGCGTTCGCTTACCCTTGGCCAACGCAGAAACTCTATGCCTTCCCGCCCATCAAACTGATCCTGGCGGTCTTGGCCAGAGTGAGAGAGGCGGAGTCCGCCTCCTCCTGGTAGCTCCGTTCTGGCCATCTCAGCCATGGTTTTCGGAGCTAGTTCCTCTACTGGAGTCTCCCCCCTGGAGGATCCCGGTCAGGGAAGATCTGCTGTCCCAGCTACAGGGCAGGATATGGCATCCTCGCCCAGACATGTGGAAGCTGTATGTTTGGCCGATCAGAGGCCGTTAGCATTAAGCTCTGGTCTCCCAACTGACGTTCAGGAGACTATTGCGAGTGCTAGAGCTCCTTCTACAAGGAGATTATATTCTTCCAAATGGAAGGTTTTTGAGACTTGGTGTTTAGCACATGATAGGAGCCCAGTTAACTGCCCTGCTGGTTCAGTACTGGAATTCCTGCAGGAGAAGTTTGCGGCTGGAGCAGCCGCTACCACTCTCAGAGTTTATGTCGCGGCTATTGCAGCGCATAGGGAATCGGATGAGATTCCCCTAGGCAAATTAAGGTTAGTTTCTGCCTTTATGCGTGGGGTGAAGCGCCTGAAACCGGCTCGCTCCCCTAGAGTCCCCTCATGGGATCTTTCTGTTGTCCTAGAGGGTTTGACGAAAGCCCCCTTTGAGCCCTTGGAGTCAGCTCCGGATAGGATTCTGACTCTTAAGGTTTCTCTTTTGTTAGCTTTGTCCTCATTAAAGCGGGTGGGAGACTTACAAGCTCTTTCTGTTAGCGAGTCCTGCTTGGACTTTGCCCCTGGCCTGGTCAAAGTTTCCTTGAGGCCGAGACCAGGGTATGTCCCCAAGGTTCTTTCCTCAAGTTTCCGCTCTCAGGTAGTTAACCTTAATGCTTTCCACCCTCCTCCATTTTCATCTGAGGAAGATAGGGAGCTTAACTTGCTCTGCCCAGTTCGTTCTCCTTAAGATATATGTAGACCGCTCAGGCGGTTGGAGGAAATCTAACCAGCTTCTGGTTTGCTTCGGTGCTAGCCGCCGTGGGCTTGCTGCATCGAAGCAGAGGATTTCTCACTGGGTCACAGAGGCTATCTCGTTGGCTTATGGGGTGCGTGGCTTGCCTTCACCTCTTAACATTAGAGCACATTCCACCAGAAGTGTAGCATCTTCTCAAGCTCTTTTCAGAGGAGCACTTTTGGAGGATATTTGTGTTGCGGCAGGCTGGTCCTCTCCGCATACTTTTGTAAGGTTCTATAGCTTGGATCTTGACGTGACCCCGGGTTCCCAGGTTCTTTCTGTTTGAACTCGTTTCGGTCGTTGTCTCTTTTATCTACCAGTCATAAAAGCGCTCTAGCTTGGCGAGTTTGGTAGTCCGTTCCCACTGCGCTTTCCGCAGCGTTGAGAGAACCTATGAAAGAGAACGTCTCTGGTTACTTACGTAACCTATGTTCTCTGAATAGGGAACGAGACGCTGCGTTAGCGGCCAAGCTCCTCGCGCTGCTGACAGTTTCTTTTCGGCAGAGAAATCTGAGGAGCAGATGGCGCGCGCGCGAATACGTATGATGCGACGTAAGAGCGTCGGGGCGGAGCCATATTGCGCGGAACGCCATCAGCCAATGAATTGGCGTGATTCTATAAGGCTTCAGACAATCGGCACATTCAGAGAATATCCCACTGCGCTTTCCGCAGCGTCTCGTTCCCTATTCAGAGAACATAGGTTACGTAAGTAACCAGAGACGTTATCAAGTGTCCCTTCAGAGACTGACAAAGCGGCTGTTCAAACAATGACAAGCACAAGCATATGTTAAGCACATAAGGTTTTCAGTTTTGTTTTGACTTTTAAATATGAATTTTCTATTTAATATATATTTCACACGGCAGGGAAACGTTTCCACATAAAATAAATCAATTTTGTAATTAATTGTGACTTCAATAAAAAGAATGCAAATGATTACATGAAATCTGTTTGGACGAGGGGAAAGGAAGAGAACACAACAGAGAGCTTCTCCAAAGCTCATTTATGTGGAAGGATTCCTCTTCGCATTCCAGGGATCTTCAACGCCTCAGCAGTGGAATTTCAGACAACAGCACCCTCAGCTGTTTATAGATAGAAGTTATATTTCGATATCCAGATCATTTTATCCAGATCATTTAAGGGTTGTTTAACAAAGCCCTCAGAGAAACACAGACATACATTAGACAAATAGAAGTTATTGCATTGAACTATACTTATTAAAAAGCAACACCAATGCCATGTGTGCATGATTTATAAGACAAAGTTGAATATGTTAACTTAAAAACAGTAACAGTTATTAAAAATTTAAATATCCTAAAGAGATTTCCTCTCTCTCTCTCTCTCTCTCTCTCTCTCTCTCTCTCTCTCTCTCTCTCTCTCTCTCTCTCTCTCTCCTCTCTCTATCTGCTTAAATACTTTCAACAAAAAGGGAGGGTAGGGGGAGGGGAGGATTTGGGTGGGGGAGGGGCTGTGCATGTGGGCTGTTGTCACAGGGACAGAGGGAGGTAGTGCAGAGTTGGATAGAAGAAGAAAAAAAGAAGAGGCAAGACAAAAAAAGAGTGTGAGAGGCATGGCAGCGTAAAGCTGGGAATTTACTTATAACTGCAACAGTGCAATGGGGATTCACAGAGAGGGACTGGTATGTTTCTTAATGCATGTGGAATACAATGACAGCTTTTATCTGTTTACATTTTTAAAACCACTCTGTCTTCATCTCTGTCTCTCATTATCTGTTAATAGTCTTTTGCTTGTGAAGTTAAGGAGAGTGAGAGAGAAAAAACATTTTGGTTGCACATTTTATATATCATAATGTCTACTGTTTGTTCCTTTTGGTTTGTATGGTTATGGGTATGTGAGATTTTAAGATGGTGCAATTTTAATTTTAAGAAAGTGTGACATCATGCAAAGTATAATTTATCTCTCTTTCTTTTAGGTATCCGTGTTTATGAGCAATGGTGGAAAGATTTGTGCACCCCAATAGTATTTACAATCAAGAATAACACGCTGGTACAGAATTCTGGTTAAAACAGCATGGTGAGTTAATGCATATTTATTATATGTCTGTGTAGATGTGTGCATATGTTGGATAAGATTCTGCTGGAAAGTGTGTGTTCAGCAGTAGCCAGAGAAGAGTAATGACTTTACCAGCTGTTTCTTTGCTTTCAGCTCATTAGCCTTTTCACTATATCACGGGAAGAATAAGAAGTCTTGAATATTATTTGTTTTACTGATAAAACAAAAACCTTTATTTAGACATTTTCAAACTAGAGGATGGCCAACAACTAATCAAAGGTCATTTGCAGAGCATATGATTATGTAATATAATGAATAATACATTTAGCATCACAGAACTTCAGGCATTTAAATAACTCTTCTTATGATGTCCAATCTGGTGTGTGTGTGTGTGTGTGTGTGTGTGTGTGTGTGTGTGGTGGTGCGTGCGTGCGTGCGTGCGTGCGTGCGTGCGTGCGTGCGTGCGTGCGTGCGTGCGTGCGTGCGTGCGTGCGTGTGTGTGTGTGTGGTGGTGTGTGTGTGTGCGTGCGTGTGTGTGTGTGTGTGTGTGTGTGTGTGTGTCGAGGATGTGCTTTGTAAAAAGATTCCAGGCTGAATTCTTGGCATTCCGGGTGCAGCCATATTTATGGATGGGATCCATATCTTCAGCGGAAGTTCTAGGAAGTGTGTCAATTGGAGGGAAGCAACATAAAGATATAAAGACATAGATAAAAAGCAGATTTGTATAGAAACAGGCATGTGAAACATTTTTAAACGAAGAAGAGTAGTTGTGTTTCGCAAGGATTTGTTGGGATTAGCAAGGAATCTCAACTCTCTAGAACCCTGGCTAATATGTTAATGTTCGTGTACATTTGTTTCAAATGAAATGATCTTAAATTCTTAGTGTGCTGTCAGTCTCCTACCCTCTCTAGAACTTCGCTCTAATCTGACGATTCTAATCTGCCTTCATCTTCCAGAAGGCACACGAAAATAGACACACATGCACACACACATATATAAATATAACTGCTTGTAAATCCAGCGTTCAATCGCTCATTTAAATCGTCTTCCCCTCATCAAAATGTGTGACGATGATGTGTGCAAGGTTACTGAGATTACACTCGCACAGATTAAGATGCAAAGAATAGATCACATCTTGTCCAGATTACTAAACGGTTCCATATGGTGAATTCTTGTTGCAGTCCAGTTGTGAACTTGAAGTGGTTTTGCAAAACCATAAACCTTGTGATTTTGCTATTATTTTCTATTCCTGGTGGAGAAAAATGCACATGGTAGCTTAAGGAGTTTACTCAAATGAAAATTCTGTCATCATTTTACTCACAGATTGGAATGAGGGTGAGTAGCTAAATGATAGGTCTTATGAATTATTTCTTGTTGGTAAACTGTCCTTTCCCTGTCATGTGCATTATTTCTCAGCGATGAGTAAAAAGTATAATAACACAATACAGAATTTTCAGAATTTGTATTTTTGGTTAACTGTCCCTTTAAATACCTCCTCCAGATATATTTTGCATTATTTCTCAACAAAGGATAAAAAGTAATAGTATCATCATGCATAATTTTCAAAATTCCATTTTTTTGGGTGAACTATCTCTTTAAATAACTCCTCTATCTATCTTTGCACTTACATTTTAAGTATAATCAAATTGGCTTTACAACTCATTGCAACTTGAATTGTATTAAACTGACTTTTAAAAATCTTAAGTTGAAAGTATTAAAACATATGCTGTCATGACTTGCAGTGATAGTCATTTTTTACAGTGAAAAATTAATAAAAAGTAAAAGTAACATCATGCAGAATTTTCTGAATTGAAATTTTTTGGGGAACTATCCATTTAAATACATCCTCTTAGCCTGGATGCCAGCCCGAACTCCGCCCACAACATTTTTTGGTCGGGAAGTTCGGTCTGGACTCGATCCATTGAGGAGTAATTATGCCCGGTTCAGAAATCGTCGGGCCATTCAAATTGCCAGGGCGGGCTTTATACGATGATGGACAGATAATCCATCCAATAACGTAATCATCACGTCCTCAAACGTATTTCTTTCAAAAATGCTTTTCGTGTTTGCATGCAAGTAGGCCTACTCCGCGAATCCATAAATTCTTTTTGCAACACCGGCAAAGATCGTTAACACTCATTATTTTGTTCATACTTTTTCCGAGTGCATGCAGTTGAGTTCTGTTGATAACTATGCGTTGCTCAACATACGTCACTTACTGCGTTCCTCTGATTGGTTGTCGGTCTATTCAATTGTGTGCAGAGTTGTTGTTTTTCCTGGTTCGGTTAAGACACGCCTCAAAATCAAAGCCCTATGGAGCAGTATCAGACTCATGTTCTGACTAGAATGTGAGTATGACGAAGTCAGGCTAACATCCTCTAGCTTTAATGTGCATCTTTTCTCAACGATTAATAAAAAGTAATAGTAAATAAACTATTAACTAATAGTAAATAAAGTGTTTCTTTAATCACCTCTTTTCTTTATCTTTTTCATTATTTCTCAACGAGGAATACAAAGTAGATAGTAGCCTAATACCATGCAGAATTTCGGAACTTTAATTTTTCTCTAAGTGATATTGGGTGAAGTCACTTCTTGTTGACGTTCAAAATATTATCAAACAAAACGAAGGCTAGTTAGACCCTCCCTCCTCCTAACCCCCCAAACCCCACCCCTAAATCCTTCTTGTCGGTTATTGGCTGGAACAGTTTGTTATGTTTCGTGGTGCGGGTTAGCCCAGTTTGTTTTTGTTGTCATTTGTGGAGCCTGGGGTGTCTGCAGAGACCGCGTTTTTTTACAGTGTGTTCAGGGGACAGGCAGCTAGCTTATAGTGAGGAGATGTTTGCTGTATGTGAAAAAAAAAATGTTGGCCTAAATGGTGACATCGCTTAGAGCACCTTTAAATACCTCTATAGCTATCTTGTGCCTCATGTTTCAACGATGAATAGAAAGTAATAGTAACATTGTGCAGAATTTTCTGAATTAAAATTTTTTTGGTGAACTATCCCAGATGCCATCTAATATTTTTTTAGCATTTACAGTAAGCAAAAAAAAGCTTTATTAGTTTATCATTAAATATTTTGATTTTCCAGGTGTGGCAATGATGTGGTCATCTGAGTGGGCGGAGCAACACTATGATGTCTCCTCCACCACATCATCTCCAGTTCACCCTAAGCCCCTCCCATTTCCTCAGCCCGGTCGTCCTGCGTTCTCAGGCTACACTGATGACATCACTGCCCTCAGTGCCTCTAGCCTGCTAAAGCGCTATGCGGAGAGGTATTCCTTCAACTCGGCCTTACCAGAACATGGGAGTTTCCTGAGAAGTGAGCAGCACCAGGAGCCGTGGCCTGGGGGGTACAGCACAGACGGGCCTCCCGGTTTAGACCCACTGAAGGGGAGCGGAAATGATCTTTCAGAGCAGCAATACAGCAGTGGTCCCACGTCCCAGGATTACCCTTCATCCTACAGCAGCCAACATCTGCTACCTAAACCATCCTATCTTCCGTCACCAGCGTTTGCCTTGCCGTCTGCATACCTTCCCCCCGCACCAGGCTACGCTTATCCCCAGCAATGCGGTCTGACGGCTAGTTACCCCCACAGCACCCCTGCTCTGCTGCCCTCGGGTCTCCACACCCCCACACCACTTCACAGCAGCCACGGTGCTGCTGATCTCCCACGCAACAGGAAGTTTGGCTTCGACCAGTCCAAAACGGCCAGAGTGTCACCTTACACAATCAGGGAAAAGAGCGAACGGCAGAACAACGACAGTGGTGGAAATGTCAATGAAAGCTGTGGGACGGATATTCAGAGCTACAGGTCCGATAGACTTTCCACTCAGTCCGATCTCGAGGCAGATTCTGTGGGCAAGACCAGTCATCTGAGGCCTCCGGAGACACGGTCTTACGGAGGTCCGGGACAGTACACATATCCTTGAGTCTACTTGATGTAGTCAGTCTATTTTTTTCTTTTTTTTTAAATACATGATTATAGCAATACTTGAACGTATCAAACATCAGGGCGAATATTATTACGGTATGAGACCAGATGACGGTCTGAGAAGATAGATGTCTCTCTTATGCACATTATCATTATTCCTGACTGCAGCTTCCATGTGACCTGTAGCAGTGGCACACACACTCTTTTATATCCATGAAATTACTTTCTTTTTTTATTCTCTCTCTCTCTCTCTCTCTCTCTCTCTCTCTCTCTCTCTCTCCTCTCTCTCTCTCTCTCTCTCTCTCTCTCCTCATATTCTATATATTATTATATATATATATATATATATATATATATATGTATATGTTGTGCACTGAAGCACATTATGGTGGCAAGCACTAATCCAGCGCTTCAATCAATGAAATCCAAGCCAAAGAAAGACTGAAAGAGAGGAATGAAAAAGTGAGAGAAATATGGTAAATCAAAACACACATTTGATTGTAAAAAAAATCACAAAGCACATATGAAAGTTTATGTCATATGGTTTTCATACATTTTGTTAGTGAGCATGTCAGTGGTAATTGTCATGGATGTTCTTCAACACTGAAGTCAGTGGGATAAAACTTTTTATTTTAGGAATATTATCTAAGATTCCTCTATAAGCTTTGAATGTAAATCTGATTTCCCTCAGGAATTGTGAATGAAGCCATACTTAATGTTTATCTTATACATGTTTTTGAGTTTGACAGATGTTTTTGTCTTTATTGTCTAGTTAGTGTAGTTTCTTTGCCATGTCCATCATTTAAAAAATAAATTGTAATCTTACAAACAGTATTTCAATGATTAAAATGCAAAGTGTACAGAACACATAATATAGCTTTCACAGGGCTACTCCAAAAAAGACTTTGCAGTCTTTTCCACAATTCACCTATTATGGCATTTACTATGGAAACCCACAGAGCTGTCCCAGCCCCCTGAGTTGATCACTGGATGTGTTTTCCTCTGACCCTCTGACCCTTCTCTGTTTTAAATGAGGCAAATGAAAGAATAGAGAGCTTTTGTTATAGAGAGGCAAGCGGGACATACACTGAAATGAAAATGACAGTCTAGCTGTTATTTTAAAGTCAAATTTTTATGTTATTTTAACACTCACGAATGCAATATATGGGACATACATGTACAATTTTCATCTACCTCACTGTTACATTGCTGTATGTTCAAAGTATGCAATTGTGTATTACATGTCTAAATGTCTACCTCAAGAAAAAAAATACACAAAATAAAAACTATTGTACCAATACAGCATTTGCTCTCTTGATTTTTGTTGTTACTCACAAAAGCAGTAATATTGTTAAATATTACTACAATTTACAAGTATTTTAATAATTCTATTTTAATATATTAAATATGCAGTACTTTATTCCTGTGATGGCCAAGCTGAATTTTCAGCATCATTACTCCAGTCTTTAGTGTCACATGATCCTTCAGAAATCATATGCTGATTTTGGATTTGCTCAAGAAACATATCCGCTTTATATTTATTTGTGGAAACCATCATATATTTTCAGGATTCTTTGATGAATAGAACATAATGAACATAGAAATCGAAATGTTTGTAAGAATTTAAAAGTCATTATAATGCACTTTTGACCAAATTAATGCATCTTTGCTGAATAAATGTAGCTGATATTGATATAAAAAAATATATATAGTAATGAATGCAGACCTCAAATAGACAGTGATTTAATTATTCCACAATCTGCTAGTATTATGGCTTTTACAGGCTTTACAGTTCCATAAGGGCCAGATGCACAGCTGGTGCCGTCAGGTCACCTTGTATCCTGTCCAGGATAATATTCACATATCATGGTCTTCCCATGATACTCCCAACAGAAAATCCCAACCCTATGGCTGTGCAGATGTGTCTATATAAGCCCTTCAATCGAATGGTCTTTCAAGGAAAAGGTCAAGGGGGTTTGTGTTCTTTTAAATCTATAAGCTATTTTCTTTTTTAATCAATATTTTTGTATTGTCCTTTTATTAAAACACAGTGATTAGTGATCTAAAAGTCTATAAATCACACTCAAACCTAATTGTATATATTTTTTTTTTACAAAATTAAAAAATGTTACGCTCTTTTCGATTATCGACAGTTACAGTGTATTATTTGTGTGTGCCCTCTAGTGGCCAACCATTTAAACACTCTCAAACTATTCTGAAAATCATAGAATATTCCTTCTATTATAATTTTTTTTTCCACACAATCTTTTTATTTTGGAAGTCCTCAACTCTCTCAAACTAAACACTAAACACAGATGCTGACTTTTGACTTTCCACTTCTTCCTTATGGCGACCCCCCACCCGAAAGCGCTCCCTGCAGTCACTGTGCAGCAGAGTGTGACAGATGCTCTATTCTCTTCGTCCACCCCCCACCTCCCAGCACACACATCCCTCAGCGCTTTGTTTTTCAGAAGTTTCAATACTGTTCTCTGCCTCAGTGTGAGCCGTTTAATCTTAGACTGATGAATCGGGTCTTTCGTTTTACGGATCAAAATCTTTGTGCAGACTAAGACCAGTTTTGAGAATGGTTCTTGGTCTACTAATTTAAATGACCCATACAGTATATAATATATTTATATATATATTTCAAATTCTGATTTAGATAAATCTCTATTGATAACCAACAAAATCTCTGTGATTGATCTTTCAGCACTTTACTCTCTATTATACAACATTAAGACAAATAATAGCATGTATCTATCTACAATAAAATCAGTGATAGATGGGACATATATGAAGGTGAACATCTAACATATACCGTATGACACATTATTTAGTAACAGAAGCTCTGTACATGTTATTGTATTATTTTTTCTCCTGAGGATGATATTCCCCCTGCAGCTGCTCTCCTAACACATTTAATGAGAGAATTTGCACAGAAATTTAAATTCTGTAACCATTTACTCACCATCATGTCACTCTATTTACTCAACGTCATGTCACTCTATGCTTTTCTTTCTTCTGTGGAACACAAAAGAAGATAAACATGTAAAGTGACTGTGTCCCAACATTTTGGCCCTGTCAGGTTCAAACATCCTTTGGTTAAAACAAATGTTGATCTGCTGGTTTTTAGTCACATATTTAAAGTTTAAATATTTACCAGTTACACAAATTTACCAGTAATTGGGTGTGGTGCTGGGCAAAGTGCAGCAAAAACTTGATCAAGTGAGTAAAAACTAGTCTAGTCTCAGTATAGGTTGGTAATTCAGTCATTTCACTTCAAAGACCACAAAATTATACTGCCTGTTCTTTTAGTCAAGCTTTGTTATCTCTCTATCTTTTTTTTAAGCACCAGTATGTAATGGACATTTGGACTTTTGTTTTTAGTGATTCTTTGTTTGGCTCACAGTTGACGGGGTTGGAGTGGATAAATGCTCTTCAACAGCCAACAACACAGCCTTCAATTCATCATGATAAGAACACAGAAAGGGAACATACACAACCCCATCAATGACACCGAAAACAGAAACCTTAGGAAGTGTTTGTCAGCCGTCCTTACAAAGTCAATGTTGCGTGGATCCAGCAACACCATAGAACAGTGATTCCTGAACAGAGGATGTAGCCTTTACCTTGAGGGCCCAGGAGGTACTTCTGGATTTTTTAAATATAATTTATACAACAGTTCGTTATGGTTCTCGATTCTGATTGGCTGAGAGCCTTTTCCAGTCATGCAATATTCTACAAGTATCGCCACGGGAACCGTAACACCGTTTGTATCACTCCGCTTGCAGCATTTCTCACGGAAAGTGTCATGGCGGATGAGCAAACCATATCAAGCGGGCAATATTTGGTCTTATTAATCTATTACTTGTTCCAAATTGATTTGGCCAAGGGCAAGGTTAAGTTTCATAACATTAAATATTTATATAACTGAAATCCTGTAGTATAATTAGTGCTGCTTTTGTACTTTTGAATAAACTGTTTGCTTGTGTTTATTTCATATTGTACAGACTTCTTATACTTTTATAATGGCTAATGTTGTTTATTTAAATATTGTTTTTTTATATAAATAAAATGTATTTTATATAAATAACATGCCGTAATAATGAGACTGTTTTTGAAAGGGAATAATAAGGTGAAGTGTGTAAACCACAAGATGCAACTTACAAATGCGTTGACTAGCGCTGTCATGGGGAATTAAAGGAGAGGTAAGCGATATTTGAAAAACGCTGTTTGGAAGTTATTTGGACCGACACACGAACAAACAACAAAGTTGTGTAGCTAATCAACATTAGGGGGCGTATTAAGGCGAAGGAGAGAGAACGAGCAAGAGTGAGATTTAAAGAAAGACTGCAGAAACAGAGATGAGACACAAAGAGTAAAGCTCAGAAGAAATCACTGGAAAATGAAGGGTTATGACTGGGCAAGAGCGTTAATATTAGAAAGGCTTTCCAGCTCTGGAGAGAGCTAAGCGAGAAGGCCTGAAAACAGATGCGAAGATTGCTTTGATTCCACTCCACACTGAGTAACTGGGTTTGAGTGTCATTGTTTGTCTGGAGCTGCTGTGCTGTAACAACAAACTGTTAATTGTTTGTCATTACTATTGTGTACTGTACTTTCTTCTGTCGTTCATCATCTGCGCTTTATTTTTCATCCACTCATGGATTACATGCGCAACGGAGGCCAGCTAGTGAGAGTAGCATACAGAGCGCAGAGCGGTTAGGATTGGATGGGGGAGTTTTGGAGGCAAAGCAATAAAAAAAAGAGGTGTGTTTGTTTGGATTTAATTAAAATATCAAAAATGTCCAACAGTGTTTTTGAAAAATCGCTTACCCTAACTTTAACAAAGATATCGCTTTCATCAGTGGACATTCGAACTAATTTTGTGATTATGAATATAAGATTGACCTGCAAGATGCAATACACTCGCTTTGTCAATCTCTCTCTCTTATAATAATACAAGCTTCAATGGAACAACTCAGCGTTCCTTTGTTGCTAGTTCTAAAGCAAGTGACGTTTTGGAATTAGTAATGGAGGCTTACGCTCAACTGTTAAAGGTGTTGTATGTAATTTTTTTGACTGTTTTTCGCATTTTTTGAAAAATACCATAATATGTATGCAGATATCTAGGAAACACGCTAAGTTAACATACTCGATTCACTAAAAAAAAAACAATGCTACAGTCAGTTATTCTAATGGGCTCCTTGCACGTAACTACTTCCTTACCGGAAATGCAGCCTCGTCTTTTCCGGCGCTATTCTACACTATAAGATGAGATGTTTACAAGAGTTGCCGAAACTTACAATAACGGGCGTATATCGGCTTTGTAAGTCCACCTCCAAATCACCTACCAGCAAATTAGAGAGAATGGCTTTAAAATGTATGCCTCTTCATATATCCACGGATATGAAGGCAAACTTTATGGCTTACGTTAGTTTGCTAGCTTACATTAGGCTAATAAACAATCCCGGGCTGACAGAATATGTGTGTTATAATGCTGTACTGTTTTCTAGTATTAGGCGGAAAATGTCTATGTTGTGTCTGTACGCCTTCAAACAGGAAGAGAGCGAGCCGTATTTACCCGTTGCGGATATGACGTCAGGCTGCTATGTGCAAGGAGCCCATTTACCCTCGGTTTCACAGACAAGGCTTAAGCAACTTCCTGAATAAAATGCATGTTTAAGCTGTTTTAACTGAAAGCAACTTGCACTGACTGAGATATCTTAAAATGTGTCAATGCCATTGTTTTGTCTCAAGATGCACACCAGTAATGTTTTCTTCTAAGGCACGCTTATAAAAGCTATAAATGCCCTAATTGAACTAAGGCCTAATCCTGACTTATAGGGTCATGAAACCCCAAACCAAATTTTCTGAGATTTTAACAGAGGTATGTGTGTTGAACACCATTGAAGACAATGTTAGCATCTGTTAGATTTAATAGTAGGGTTAAAATGGTTAAATTTGAGTTTTTCCCCGTTTATTTTTCGTCTTCCGGGTTTAAAATCTTCATTGTGTCCACGTCTCTATACAAAAAACATGTTGACAACCAATGCAGGTTTCGTCTTGCGAGTGATGCGGGACCAAGTCCCGAGGAGTTTTCTATCCCTTCAGAGGTATGTGTGTGTGTCTAAAATGAGAAGTCATCCACCTCCACAGAGCCATCTTTATTATGGGGGTTCAGGGGGCGCGTAGATCTAGGCTAGAGGGTTTTCACGACAAGCCTCATCAATCCGAAAGTCGGCCATTTTGGAGGTACTGAACGTAAACAATGGCACTGAACTGAACCGACTTACATATTTGGCTGATTATTGCTGCTGAAAAATTGTCGTGTTTTGGTCTGTACTAATCGGTCGCACCGGGAAAAAAACATTTCGAGTTCTATAGACTGCCAAAAGATAAAGAGAAGAGTGCAAAAAACGGATGAAAGAAGGCGTTTGTGGTTGAGAGAGGCACAGCATCAGCCACATGTGTAAATTAAGCGTTGACTATGGCTAAAATGTTGACGTCAAGTAGTTAACTATGGCTACATTCACACGGTCAGTCCAAATCCGATTATCTTTGTATCCGATTGGAATCTGACCTAAAATGATGTCCATACTGTGTATCGCAACTGTTCAGATCCGAGTTGTGTGATCATGCAGCTCTTTGGCAATATGTCAATGACGTTGCGTTGATGGAGGGGTTTGCATTAGCAATAGAGATCTTGTCTTAAAGGGCACCTATTATGGCATTTAAAATGTTCCTAATATTGTTCTGGGAGTCCCCAACAACAGTTTTACAAGCATGAAATGACAAAAAACACTTTTGTTGTCTTATAATATGCATTTATTTTTACCTGATTTGCTCACCGACTCCCATATGAATCGTTTAGCGAGTAATTTTTCCAAACCCCGCCTTTGCGTGACGCTAATCATAGCCCAAAGGAGTGACACCGAGCCGACGGGGTGTCATTGGTTGTTGCGTTATATCTTACCCAGATACAATAGTGCGTTTTTCTGATTGGCTAACAACACCAGACGAACAACACCAGAGGAGACGCGCTTGATTCCTGCCGGTTCCACAGTGAGAGCAGGGTTGCCAGGTCTGCACAACAAAACCAGCCCAATTGCTAATCAAAACTAGCCCAATCAAGGCTAAAAATAGTCAAATAGCGTTCCCGGGTGTTTCCCCAATAACAATCATGTTCCAGTGGATAAAACAATCGCATCAACTCGTGCACTACAAACAAACAACCCGCGGAAACAGTGCAGGCATACGGACCTGGCAACACTGAGTGAGAGCGGCGCGGCCAGAGTTTTGGGCGCTGCGGCATATTAAATATATTACAAATAGTTTTTCAGCGTGAGAAATACAATGTGTGGCGGGAGAGCGTGACAAAAGACCAAAATGAGTGACTGTCACGCTCAATGCATGACACTTGAGAGCCCTGCCAATTGAATTGACATTGAAGACCTAGCTGCGCTGTGCGTACACAACACACAAAATAATTATTGAGCATGATACATAAAACATAAAAGCAACAATTAATATTAATAATACTTACATGTTGTGATTCGGAGAAGGAAGCTGATCCAAATAAACTCGGTACTGAACCTTCCTTCAGTATCAGCCGGCTCGCAAATCCATACTTTATAGCATTTAGGTTTGTGAAGAAATCATCTTCAAAATGACGCGATCACAGAACAAGGTTCGGCTATACTTCTGTGGTATAGTTGTATATATGAACTGTAGCCACTTAGTCTTCAAATGCTCCTCACTGGGCAGATGAAAAAAGTTTGCTTTTGCGTCGCAATTCAAAACACAGCGTCTCGTTGACATGATGTTAGTTTTCCCTGGCGTCTCCGAACTAATAAGTGGGCGTATCTTATTCAAATAACTTGTCAAGTTGACGTCAACTAGACAAAGGAAAAGCATCGTTCGTCGAACGATTCATATCAACGACTCAGAGTCAACTCTTACTTTTGAGAGACAATAACGTACTCGGTTACTAACGTAACCTCGGTTCTCTCTAGAGAGGGAACGAGTACTGCGTAATATCTTACGCTATGGGGAAAACTCTTTTCCACGAGATATTGAAGCCAAAAATTATCCTTAATTTTTTATTAATGTAAAACGCTTTGCGGCAGCAAGCAGACATAGGCGAGACAGCTCGCGCGCCTATTGGCTGCCCTGCGGCAACAGCAGCACCCTATCGAGAGTGGCTCTGCGTGACGTCACGACGAATGGGGGCCTTTCGCGCCCATATAGTCACGTCACGCCAGAAAGGGCGTGGTCTCGCCCTATAACTAGGCTCGATAGCTGCTCTTACGTTGGTTTTCATCGCCGAAGCGAACCAGAGCGTATTCCAAGCACGGCAAGATACGCAGTACTCGTTCCCTCTCTAGAGAGAACCGAGGTTACGTTAGTAACCGAGTACGTTCTCTTACGAGAGTATTTCTCGTACTGCGTAATATCTTACGCTATGGGGAACACAATGCAACACGCCGTGCTGGTAGGGATCCAACACCAAAGTCCCAGGGGCCGAAGCCCGGGGCGCATATAGTGCATAATCACCATAAACTCACAGAGAGTGAGGGAAGAGAGGCTAGAAGCATCATTCCCTGTAAATAGCATCCGAAAGGAGCTAATCATGTGACAAATAGACCATACCGTCAGGGTGAACATTCAGCCTGAACTGGGTGGCCACAAGTGTGTCAACATTTTAATGAGCTGCTGTACCGGTCAGTGAGCAATACGCAGGTCAAACTCAGTATCCGAGCCGCACAGCGGGCAGATAGCACTGAATTTTATACCGCCAAAAGCTTAGCTTGTAAGCGGGAACCTCCAGGTTATAGTATTTTATAAATGTAGACGGCGAGGCCCAGCCCGCGGCCATACAAATATCTTGCAGGGTAACCCCGCTAGACCATGCCCACGAGGAGGCCATGCCTCTTGTGGAGTGCGCTCTAACACCCAAAGGGCACTGTAGGCCCTTAGAAGTGTAAGCCAGCGCAATGGCACCGACTATCCATCTGGATAGGCTCTGTTTCGAAGCGGCAAGTCCCTTAGCACGGCCGCCAAACGAAACGAAAAGCTGCTCAGTCTGTCTGAAACCAGACGAGCGGGACACATAAGCCCTTAGTGCCCTGACAGGGCAAAGGAGACTCGCGTCCTTCTCCTCATTGAGAACCGGAAGGGCAGACAGGGAAATCACCTGGGCCCTGAACGGTGTGTTGAGGGATTTTGGCACGTAGCCGTGCTTCGGTTTGAGTATGACCTCTGAGTCATTAGGTCCAAACTCCATGCATGACGCGCTCACTGAAAGCGCTTGCAAGTCCCCTACGCGCTTCACTGAAACGAGAGCCATAAGAAACGCTGTCTTGAAAGACAAGTGTTTCATGTCTGACGACTGGATTGGCTCGAATGGGGCACCTTTCATGGCCTCCAAGACCGTGGAAAGGTCCCATGTCGGGACTGAAGGGGGCCTGGGAGGGTTTAGCCTCCGAGCTCCTCTAAGTAAACGCACGACTAAGTCGTTCTTTCCTAGTGACTGGCCAGACACCGTATACTTTGAGCGTGGAAGGGGTCCTGCCCTTATCCAGTAGCTCCTGAAGGAAGGAAAGCACTTCCGTAACCCCGCAGTCTACAGGTGAAAAGCTCTGCGCTTGACACCAAGCAGAGAACACAGACCACTTCGAGGTGTAGAGCCGTCTGGTAGACGGGGCTCTAGCCTGCGCGATCGTGTTTAAACACTCCCTCTGGGAGGTCAGCGGGTACCCGTTGATGGCCCATGCGTGCAGGGACCACAAATCCGGGCGAGGATGCCAAATCGAGCCTCCCGCCTGAGAGAGGAGGTCTCTCCTCAGCGGTAAAAGCCAGGGGACAGCGCTGGTCAGCTGCATCAGGACAGGGAACCACGACTGGTTTGTCCAGAGCGGAGCTATGAGTAGCACTGGGCATCCCTCCCTCCTGATTCGCTCCAACACCTGAGGCAGGAGTGAGACAGGGGGAAAAGCATATAGGGGGCGGCGGGGCCAAACATGGGCCAGCGCCTCCCGGCATTTCGAGAAGAATCTCGGGCAGTGAGCGTTTTCTTGGGACGCGAACAGGTCCACCTGCGCTTTGCCAAACGTTTCCCACAGCAGCTGGATCGTCTGCGGGTGCAGAGACCATTCTCCTGCTGGGACGTTGTTTCTGGACAGCCTGTCTGGCCCCACATTTAGGTGACCAGGCACATGCGCCGCTCTCAGCGAGAGCAGGTTGTGCTGAGCCCAGACCAGGAGGCGTCCCGTCAGCCTGTAAAGGTTTCGGGACCTGACGCCGCCCTGGCGATTTATGTACGCCACCACTGACATGTTGTCCGACCGGACCAATACGTGGTGGCCTTTTATCTGGGGACAGAAGCGCCGTAGCGCTTTGTCGACTGCTATTAATTCCAAGCAGTTTATGTGAAGGAGCTTCTCCCGTACTGACCATAGGCCAGCTAGCGGTCTGCCCTCGAGCAGCGCCCCCTGCCCCGAAGTGGAGGCGTCCGTAGACACCACCTTCACACTCGAGGGGATCCCCAGACTCACACCTGACAGATACCAGTCGGTTGCTTTCCATGGTTTCAGAGCCGAAATGCACTGAAGGTCGACCCTGAGGCGAAATAGACCTGCAGTCCACGCCCTGGGGGAACTCGTGCTTTTAGCCATAGCTGCAGTGGGCGCATGCGGAGCAGGCCCAACTGGAGTACGGAGGCTGCTGAGGCCATCAGACCCAGCATTTTCTGAAACCTTCTGAGCGGGACTATAGAGCCGTGGCGGAAGGATCTCGCGACGTGCTGAATATTCAATCCGCGCTCCGGTGACAGGTGTGCTGTCATGGATAGCGAGTCTAACACTGTTCCCAGAAAGGAAATTCTCCGACTGGGGAGCAGTGAGCTTTTCGCCCAATTGACTGTAAGGCCCAGCTCCTCGAGGTGCTCGAGTAATGCGGCCCTGTGTTCTATGAGCTCCGTTCGTGAACGAGCTAGAATCAGCCAATCGTCCAAGTAGTTCAAAACTCGCATGCCCCGAAGTCTCAGGGGGGCGAGGGCCGCGTCCATGCACTACGTGAACGTACGGGGTGCTATGGACAGGCTGAACGGCAGGACTGTGTATTGATATGCCTGGCCCTCGAAGGCGAATCTCAAGAATCGCCTGTGATGGGACGCTATTTGTATTTGAAAATAGGCGTCTTTCAGATCTATTGACATGAACCAGTCTCCTTGGCGCACTTGCGCGAGGATTTTCCTGGTCGTAAGCATTCTGAACTGGCGCTTCACGAGCGTTCTGTTCAGCAGTCGCAGATCTAGAATGGGTCTGAGCCCACCATCTTTTTTCGGTACCAGAAAATATCTGCTGTATAAGCCCCCTTCGCCCTGAGATAGAGGTTCTATAGCCCCTTTTCTCAGTAGTTTCGCTATCTCGGCTCGAAGTAGATGAAACACTTCGCTTTACACCGTAGTTTCGACTCGCGCCGTATAACGGCGGGGGCGTCGAGCGAACTGTAGCGAACAGCCTCTCGTTATAGTGTTCAACACCCATTCTGATACCCCGGGAAGCCTTGACCACGCATCTGCGTGAATAGCTAGGGGTAGAATGAAATCTGGGCTCTGGCCGCGGCAGGACGGCGGCTCGAGAGCCCCTGTGTACTGGGAACACAACACCGTGTTTACAGCGTTCGAGGCGGGGGGCGCGCTGATCATAGCGGGCAGCCTGGCCGCGCTCAGCTTCTCTATGGCGGGACGCGCAGAGAAAGCGAGCGGGGCGAATCCTGTGGGATTCGGCGCGTGTGAGGGAATGTGGGCACATTTACTAAATGCGGGCACATTTACTACACTGAGAATACTGTCAGCTCGCGCCGACTAAAACACTGCTGTGTTTACAGCGTGCGAGGCGCGCGCTGATCACAGCTGGCAGCCTGGCCGCGCTCAGCTTCTCTGTGACGGGTTGTGCAGAGAAAACGAGCGGGGGCGAATCCCGTGAGATTCGGAGTGTCTGTGAGAAATGCGGGCGCGAGACAGCGGGCACATTTTCTGCACGGAGAACACTCGGCTCGCGCCGACTGAATCAACGCTGTGTTCACAGCGTGCGAGGTGCGCGCTAATCACAGCGGGCAGCCTGGCCGCGCTCAGCTTCTCTGTGACGGGTTGTGCATAGAAAGCGAGCGGGGGTGAATCCCGTGGGATTCGGCGTGTCAGTGAGGAAATGCGGGACAGCGGGCACATTTACTGCACTGAGAACACTGTCGGCTCGCGCCGACTAAATGTGTGTTAGTTTCGTTTTTACAGAAACCAAGGGACACGCATCGTGTAGTGTAAGCGGGCATTGTATGGGCGCGTTCACTACATTTTCTGCACAACCAACATGAGTTGGTTTTATTTGTGCTAGCCCTGCACCGTGGCGGGCTGTGTCTGGGTGTGGGAATGGGCACTGGGACGTGGGCATTCTTACAACACTCGTAACACCATCGGCCGTGGCCGGAACACCAGAAAATGCACTCTTTATTGGATTTATCTGGGTAGCCATAGAAACGGCTTTTGTGCGCAGGCAAGCGGGCTGAGACACCGGCTGCTTCACTGCGAAATACACTGGGACAGTCACAACGCATGGAACTGAACGAGCGAGAAGTTTTGGTGGAAATCCGGCCGCAGCGGGATCTGAACACCGTCACTTTCCTAGAGAGACTAGGAAGGCCTTGAGACCTCGGGCTTTACCTCAATCCTCGGCCGGGGCCCGCGCTGAGGGGGGCGGCGTCCAGCAGAGCGAGAGCGCGGTGTTTGATCTCGGGCCTGGCGGCGCTGCTAGTTAGCCGAAACGACGGCCTTTGTGCGCAGGCAAGCGGGCTGTGGAACCAGCTTGCTCAGTGCGAAATACACTGGAACAGTCACATTGCTTGGAACTGAACGAGCGAGAAGTTTTGGTGGAAATCCGGCCGCAGCGGGAACTGAACACCGTCGCTTTCCTAGAGAGACTAGGAAGGCCTTGAGACCTCGGGCTTTATCTCAATCCTCGGCCGGGGCCCGCGCTGAGGGGGGCGGCGTCCAGCAGAGCGAGAACGTCGAGGAACACGGAGCGCTCGGCTTCCGTCATCTCGGATAGCGTTAGCCACAAAATGTCTCTCACCATTCAGGGGGGAAAGGCGCGGGTCTCGACTGTGACGGAGCTTCGTCTTTCCCGAGAAAGCGTCCGTCCAGCCTATTGCGCGTTAGTTGCGCGAGCGCCTTTCAGTCGAGGCCGATGTAATCCACGGCTTGAGAGAGCGGACGCATCGGCTCAGTTTCAATGCCGTCTCCGGTAAGTTCGTCGAGCTCAAGTGCGGACGCGGCGGCAGACGGCGGCCACTGTCCGTCTGGGAGCGACTCGAGCGAAGCCGGCGAAGCTGGCGGGCGAACCGGCGAGCTTTGGCGGGCTGGAAATAGCTCGGGCGCGCGCTGGGCGCGGCGCTTCTTGCGGCGCGGCATTACGGCGGGCTGGGATGCGGGCTCGGAGAACGAAGCTAGGCGAGTCCGCAGAGTCACCATAGGCAAGCGTTCACAATGATGGCATCCGCCGTCAGCGAGCGCGGTGGCCGCGTGATCCTCACCCAGGCAGGACACGCAGATGACGTGGCGGTCCTCATCGCTGAGTGGGGCTCGGCAAGAACCACAGGAAGGCATCTTTAAAAAGACGCCGCTCTTTTAGAGGGGTGGGAAAAAAAGGCAAATAATGCAACACACACACTCTAAGCAGAGGAAAGGATATGTACGCCGGAAAGCGCAGCAGGTACGGCGGCTGAAGGCGGCGAGGCCAGCGACTCCAGACTCGATGGCACGTCCCGCTGAAGGCTACAGGTCGACGGCGCGGCTTCTCACTCTGGATCCAGCGATGCGGGAGGCTTCGCTGAAGAGATGAAAATCAACGTAAGAGCAGCTATCGAGCCTAGTTATAGGGCGAGACCACGCCCTTTCTGGCGGGACGTGACTATATGGGCGCGAAAGGCCCCCATTCGTCGTGACGTCACGCAGAGCCACTCTCGATAGCGCTGCTGTTGCCGCAGGGCAGCCAATAGGCGCGCGAGCTGTCTCGCCTATGTCTGCTTGCTGCCGCAAAGCGTTTTACATTAATAAAAAATTAAGGATAATTTTTGGCTTCAATATCTCGTGGAAAAGAGTTTTCCCCATAGCATAAGATATTACGCAGTACGAGAGATACTCTCGTAAGAGAACTTTGTATACGGTGAACTTTCATGTTTAAAACTTTGCAGGATGTTTTCGTTCACTTAGATCTATGTTACACACTACATGAAGGGCAATTTTCAAAAATCCATAATAGGTACCCTTTAATTAAATTGTATAACATGGGAATGTGTAGCCACCGCGCTGCGCTGGACTCATGCGTCTCGAGCTGCAGAACTGGAGGAGTATGGTAGGCACAGCTTTTTTTCAGCGCCGGTTTCAAAAATAATAATCTTCTGCTTGTCCGGCACTTTGCAACAACACAGCCTTGTTTCGGCAGCGACTTTCAATCAGCATGTTCCCTATAACAACGTCTGACGTGTATCTTGAAACGAATTTCATGTGCTTTTTTTGGACTGACAATCTGAACGTAGCCTATGTCGGGATTAGAAATAGAAGGAAGAATGAGAAGCTAGCTCGTTCGGATCTTTACCACATATTAACTTTAGTTCGTCAAAATTCTGCGCTTTCCTGCTTAAGTCCTTCTCTATATGATTTCGCAGCTTCCATGATGTGTTTTTTCCATGGTTTAGACGTCATAAATTAGTGTAACAATGTGTTCAGTAGTACATAAACTGTGCAATCCATGCTGTTGTTTACATCCGAGTCCCTCCGATATGGCCGCGCATCCAGGTAATTTACCAAATCGTGACGTAGTGAAAACCCTCTATGCACGGAACGTTTTTTTTAAGCGGAAAATTAATAATTTTTTGAAATATATGCATTTATAGTGTCTGTCTATATAAACAACTATATATTTTATAATGACATTATAATTATACATGTAGTCTACTTTAATATGTTTTAAATAGAATTACGATTACTGTAGTAGGCTAATATATGTAGCAGGGCATTCAGTTACTTTTGAAAGGACAATAATAAAGTGTCAGTGTATTTCATAAGACTAACTTTGCCTGCACTTAAAAAAATCTAGCATTTCCTCACGTTTTACCACTGCTTTTTAGTGACAGTCGATATCTATGGGACACTGGCGACGACAGTGATTGGCCATACGACACCCACTCCCTCCCTTCTTCTCACAGCCATCCACGCCCATTTAAGTTGCATTTTTCAAAAAGATTGTGAGCTAGACTTGAGCTGAAAGAGGTTTCATGACCCTTTAATCTAAGCCCTGTCTCTGAAACCAGGCCTTAGTTTATGAACGTGCAGTATATATAAACCTTATACAAACCTGAATACATAAATTCCAAAGACTGAAACATAACCCAGGGTTTAGAAGGTTAACTATTTTAAATGTGAGAAGCCTTAGCGAGTGCTCTTTCACCCTCCTAAATTATATAGCTACTGTACACTGTTCAACATCATTAACAGAATAAAGAAAGAAAAACCACACGCACTCAGGCATAACTGGAAGGCTGCTTTATTGTTTGGAAAAGGTTTCGTGCTCAAATGAAGACAATCTTTCACTGATTCTCACTAAGTCAAGTGGTTGTGCAACACACCCTCTCCTCTCCAACATCAGTGGCAAGAGATAAGAACAACTTTATGAACCAAAAACCACTTGAATTATTTTCAGCAAATGAAGGAAATAGCATCTCAGTCATGCTACAAAATAATAGACAGAAATCAGTATTTATAGAAAAATAAAAAGAAGTGGCTGAAAATTAACATAAGCTGAGCACAGAAGGCAAACTGTTTCTCTTTCAACAGACTCAACCTTTAAGAGATTCATCGAGTGACCAACACACTCCATTTCCCACCCCATGCTATTTGACAATCTCTGATGATGAAGTCAGGCTGATGCCAGTTAAGTTTTCTTTTTTCTTTTCTTTTTTTCCTCTTTTTGTAATTTTTTTGTTGTATTTTGTCATTTTTTTGTTCATTTTTATTATTTTATAATTTTTTTGATTTTTAATAGATGTCACCGACATTCTTTAGTTCAGTTCTTTCTCCCAGTGCTCATTTGAAACAAGCTCCACTTGTTAAGGAGAATTTTATGCAACATCATCTACATTTTTGACAAACAAAATTGGCAGCAAAAGGCACCTTAAACAAACATACAAAGACAAGAAAAGCATAATATAAAGCCTAACCAAATCTAAGACTGCAAATTGCATGGCTGTGTATCTAAGAGATGAAGAACAAGCTAAGCTTAAGTCAAGCTGCATCACACACATTTAAAGTGACCAAACGGTCACATACACACTTCGTCCCCTCCAACCCCACCACACACACACACACACACACACACACACAACACACATACTCGCTTACTCAGACTCGGACTGAAAGATCATGGCATTTGCCGATTAAGCCAGAAGATGAAAACAGGGTTTATGGGGGAAGAACATGTGGCGTCCAGTGCATATGTACTTAGTATGTGAGTTGGAGATGTTAGGATGCATTCACACAGGGTGTAAATGAATTGCTGGTAGTGCATTTCCCTCCCAAAAACGGGCGACATAAGCCATAGCGAGCAGCCAGTACATCATCGTGCATCAAAAGCTAGACCCGCGCACGCACACAGACATCACTCGCTCAAACCCAAACGTCTCAAACACGCACACAAGCGCACACTGTGTGGGCCAGGTCAGAGTTTTGGTCGTTCACCGAATGTATTGCACGAAAGAAAGAAGAACGCGAGAAAATGACAGCCAGTAGTGCTTCCTCTCCACTCCAAGCAGAGGTCAACACAGAGGAGGACAGTGCTCTCATATCATATATACTTACATATGTATATGTGTGCATATATATACACATATGTACATATACATGTATACATAGATACATATGTTGTATAGCTCTATATATGTCTTGATTGATGTATAGATTTATATATACTTTTTGCATTTAACATATATTGGATTCCCCTCTTTAATGTGAAAAGTGTGTCAAAAAATCTACACCTTCTAACAAATATGTCACAGTCTACCTAGTGAGACCAGGGCAATGAGTGAAGCCATTCTATCAAGGTTATAATCATTTTTCAGTATTAGATTAATAGCAGTAGTTTTTTTTTTATAGTATTTCTGTATTTACAAAAAACTATGCATGCTGTTAAAATAAAATTATATATTACATTATTTATAGTCTCTTAAAAAGTTCATTCTTAACTTTTCAGCATTTTGTGCTGCTTACAACATAGCCTATACTGTACAATATATTTTTTAACTGATTTTTCATTCATTTTTGTGTATTTAAATGAGTGTATGATCTGTTATTTGCTGATTGTGTTGTTGTTTATACAGTTGAGCCTGCATGGCTGCATAAATGAGAATGGCTGAGCTTTGCTGAGCAGAGTTTTTGTTTGTTTGTTTGTTTGTTTGTTTTGGGTCAGGTCAACACCCTCGCATGCAGCAACTGGACCATCGACACCAGATGAAAGGTAAGGGAAAACCGCTGACATCACTAACAGAAACTGGAAATGTAGTTGCACCGATGTGTGGAGTTGCCCGGCTCACAGTAAGCTGCTGTGGGACCAGTGCCTAATGGTTATTTGGCATTAGTGTGGTGGTCTACTGATGAGAAACAAGGCTGACCAGGGGTCGAATAACTGCACATTTAAAACCAAGGCCCTCAGTATTTTCAGTCTGGAGCTCATCTCATCGTCAACGCCACAACAACACTTTTATTACGGCCTGAAATCTCTGAAGCTCGGCTCTGTGTCAGATAGCCCTGCTCTTCTCTCTACATGAGAGTTCAATGTGGTGGGAGCGCTCCTGCTTTAGCTCCACCCCATATTACAAACATTCTCGGGACCTACTGAAGGCCCTTATTGATCACATCAGAGTCGCATGATACATCTGTGTTGTATCCTGAGAAAAATGGGGAAAGTCAACAAGCATCAGTCTGTCTGAAAGTGTTAAGCAGGAGAGGATTGCTCCACTCCTGAGACATTCCAGAAACTTCCAGACACAAATTGCACACACCGAATAATCAGACAAACATCTTTGGCTTCTCCTTAAACAGCTGTGACTGCCATCCATCCAACCATCCCGCTGTCTCTCTGTCTCAAGTCCTGCCCTTTTGTCCTGGCTACAATCAAACCATTGCTGAAGATGTGATGGCTTTACACACGGATAAAAATGTCCGGCTGATCCTCGAGGGACAATCCGTGACGAGACTAGACGTAGACACGCTGCAGAACTCTTTAAAGTAATATAGCATGTAAAAATCAAATGAAAAAGTATTATAACGCTATTTTTCTAAAATAAAAAAACTGCCACTTTCTCGAAACAGTTTTAGATCTTCTCATCTAACCCCTGATGAGGATTAAAAATGCCAACCAACTTGCTACACCCCTAATAATGCCCAAAACTTTGACCCCCACCCTCTTGCCCCTCCCTGGACCCACCTACCATATGACCCGCAGCGCGGGTAGTGCTGTAGGTGAGGTAAGCAATATTGCTGCATACAAATAAAATAAGAAGCTTTAGGAATTACAGTGTTATTTTGTTGTATCATTTTCCTCCAGTCTCCATACACACACATTCCAACATTTAGTTTTCCCATTCATTATCTCCTGAGCAGCAAAAAAAATGGGATGTCCCTTGTATCCTTCCTCTCCAATAATGTGCCACAATGCTAGTCTTTGTTTCAATGTACGTAAGCCACTGATTAGTCACAGGCATTTTGCACCATCTGAAGCCAATCCCAAATTCTGTCCTAATGTTTGATAATTATTTCATAATGTTAAGTAGAGGAGAAGATGCAGTCTAGCATCTTAGGCCCAATTCGGGTTTCTCAGTATCAAATAAAATTAGATTTCTGGTTATAAATTTAGCCAGTGGACAGCCTAAAACATCGTCAAGCCACTGTGGTGGTCTGTATTAGTGTTTTGTGGACTATGATTACTCATGCAAAATTTCTGATCAAAACATGCCATCATGCAAGTCATTTCTATGCATTGAACAAGCACAATAATTTATTATTCATTTGGAGATGTGTATTGGGGGCCCCTGGTTATTGCCCCCGGTCCTATCGGTGTGAAAGCCCATGTAGAAAAAGCCTTTTGATGCAGGTATAACAAAGTTATCATGACACAGTTACTGAGGGTGACATGGGCAAAATGTTAAATGTTAATTCATTTTTTTCCTCCCATTTCTCCTTTTTTGCCGCTCAAATAATGTAAAGACCATGTAAAATATATTCAACACTAACAAACGCAAAGAGACCGTTGGAATCAGCCAGACTCTTAGTTTTGTTCCACACGCATGTCTATCCTGCTCACTCTCACAGTAACGTTGAGTTCTTACACATGTGAAATGAAACGGTGCAGACTCCTTCGCAATCCACTTCGGGAAGCCGCTTCTTTCATGAATGAGTGTTTGTTTTCTGCATGGAAAGTTCGCCGACGCAGTTCAGAAGCATGGGATTCGATCCTAGATTTCCTTGGATTATCACATTCCTGCTCGGTGAAGAGTTCCATACTGAAGCGCGATATAGCCCTCTAAAATACACTTGATCAAGTATCGGTCTTTTTAAGTTCGTATTTGATTCTGTTTAAATCAAGTCTTGATGCAACAGTGTCACACAGGAAGCTGATTATGTTTGGTTTAACTTGTAAAGAGTTTTTCAAGCTTTGAGGAACCCCAACACTTTTCTTTGCCTCGATACACCAGTGACGTTTGTAAACAATTTTTTGTCGTGTTACTTCGGCTTTGTTTTTTCCCCTTAAATGAAATTAATCTGTACATCTGTATAGTTTAATCAGGGTTTCCATTCGCTTGAAATGACAGTTTTTGTTATAATATCGTCATGATCATTATCACTGTCCATGAGTTTTATCGCAGCAGTCTTAACACTTGGATTCCCTGACGTCTTTTTGGTTTCGGCCTTTCTCCTTGCGGGCCTTGCCTTCGTTGTTGTCGTCCTGCTTCTCCTTCTCGGGCTTGGTTACACTGTCATAGGATGGCAGGGATGCAGTGGAAGGTGTGCCCTCTTTCTTTTCCTGATTGGCCCCTCCGTTCTCCAGTTTGTTGTTGGCAGGTCGGCGTTTGCAGATGAAGCCTCTGCGCGCCAGGTGGCCACGGTATGCCCTCTGGATCATGACAGCTGACACCTCCTCCTGCTTACGGCGCAGCGTGGTGGTGATGGGCTCGTACGACACCTTGGAAGGATTTGCCGCCACAAAGCGCTCCTCCATTTGCTGTCGCATCATATCCAGGTCGCCGCTGTCGCCTAGCACACGCTTAGTAAAGGCAAACAGAATGTCCAAGCAGTGAATGCGGTCGCCACTCACCATGGGCATGTCCATGGCGATCAGCTCGATGATGTTTGGCTTTGGCACACGGAGAGGATGTTCTAATGTATCCGCAAAGTCTGGCAGCTTGGCAAAGGTGATGAACTGCGAAGCGTCGGGGTCGAATTTCTCCCAGATTTCATAGAAGGATTCAAAGTCATCTTCGCACAGTGGATCAGCACTCTCCTCAGTGGCAACACTGAAGTTCTCCAAGATGATAGCGATGTACATGTTCACCACAATCAGGAAAGACACAATAATGTACATTACAAAGAAGAAGATTCCCACGGAGGGATTGCCACAGTTGCCCTTGACTGTGGTTCCTGGGTTCTCCTTGTTTGGGTCGCAATCAGGCGGATAGTTCAAGATAGGAGCCAAGAGGCCATCCCAACCAGCTGATGTGGTGATCATGAATAGACAGATCATGCTGTTGCCAAAGGTTTCAAAGTTATACATGTCATCAATTCCCACTTCTCGTTTCACGTAGGCAAAGTTAGACATGCCAAAGATAGAGAAGATGAACATGACTAGGAAAAGCAACAGGCCGATGTTGAACAGTGCAGGAAGTGACATCATCAAAGCAAACAGTAATGTCCGGATGCCCTTAGCTCCTTTGATTAGACGGAGGATGCGGCCAATTCGAGCCAGACGGATTACCCTGAACAAAGTTGGTGACACAAAGTACTTCTCAATGATGTCTGCCAGGAACATACCTGAAAAAATGAAGCAAAAGCAAATTACAAAATTGTCCATAGCTCTAAGAATGTGAAAGGATATGTCAAGAAAAATAGAAAAATAACGTTTGGAAACAGCACTCACCCACAATGGACAGAATGACGACAACACAGTCAAAGACATTCCAACCATTGGTGAAATAGTAGTGTCGCAGAGCAAAGAGTTTCAGGACAAATTCACCAGTGAAGGCCACAATAAATATGAAGTTTACCCAGTACAAGATGTTCTCTGTCTCAGGGGACTGATCATCTGTTTCCACCATCATGGTTACCATGTTAAGACAGATGAGTATCATGATGGAAATGTCAAAGGCCTGCTGAGTGACAAAGTCAAATACCATCCCCTGGACTGGGTTCTGTAAGAAAAGGAAAAGAAGAAATACAGAAGAAAGGAGGACTAGTACAGGGGACTGGGAATGTTACTTAAAATTAAAATGAAGAAATCAGTTATCAATAACAAATGTAAATAAAATATTTAAACTGTCAAAATAATATAATAACATTTATATGTTATATAACATTTAAAACCGTTTAATTAATGTTTAAAAATATAGTTAAATATAACAAATTAAAGAATACATTTATAAAAAGAAATTGATGATAGACAAATACAAATTAAAACAAACGGAACACATTTTTAAAAACAATGTTTAAATAGCATTTTTAAAAACATTTATGTTGAACTTTTTTTTATCCTGTTTTTTTATTAGTCTGTCACTGGACAGTTCATGGGAGCAGCCAATTAACTTGTTTTTTTTTAAGTAGCACTGACATAGTAAAGTTAAGAACAGTGTTATATCATACTAATTGAATTAGGAATAAGTCAATTTTGAATTAAATTGTCTGTTTTAACTATTATCACAAATTTTTGCTGCTAACAAGATAGCCATTTTCCGGATCTAAATGCTTACCAGAGGTCTAGGGATAGGTTTCTGTGGCTTCTTTGATCCCAGTTTCTTCATGGCATTGTAGTATTTTTTCTGTTCTTCTGTCATGAAGATATCCTGACCTCCAAAGTATAGGGACAAAAGAAAACTGGTTACAACCTGACAATCTTGCTCAACCATATGTGCTCAATGTCCATACAGACCCACAGCATAACACACTAAAGGCCAGATTTAATAACAGTTTGTGTCAGCGCAAACCCTCTTTTGGTGTTAAAAAACAACTGTCAGGATTTACTAAAGACACGCAGTAAAAATTTGTGCTAAAAAGGCGTAAACAGGGTCATTTTTGCGGCTGACCTTATAACATATGCATTTGTAGGAGTTTTCCTTTCAGACACAGAGTAAGGTTTGCGCTAGTCAACTTACTGGTATTTGCGGCATTATTTAACGCCCAAAGAAGCATGTCTTAAATCTGATGCTAATTTGTGCTTCTCTTGGTAGATTGTGTTGGTCATTATGGAAATGGACCCATGACTATGTTCTTTCATTTTAAACTTTGACAGAACTCTGCACTTCAATCTGCAATCCTTTTTGGGATGAATTGCACTCCCATGCTAACTTGCACTGTTTAGTTTTCACCATTTAGCACTTAACTAAAAGCATGTCTTAGAAAAATATGGACAGAATAGGAGATAACATGGAATACAGAGCGAAATAGACAAAATAGAGAAGATACTCAGGCAAAGTCAGCTTTGTAGAGGCGAAAAAGAGACTGAACACTTATCTTTTTCTTCTGTTGGTTAAAGTTGTCAATGATGACACCAATGAAGAGATTTAGAGTGAAGAAGGAGCCGAAGATTATGAAGATGACAAAATAAATGTACATGTAGATGTTGTCCTCATAGATAGGCTGGTCCTCAACCTGCAAGCAACAATATGCAAAAATTACTCATTTGAACAAAGGCAGTAGTGTCAAACTATAAAGAAATATAGAGCTGATATAGTGTGTAACTATAAAACATCTGCACCCTTCTGGAATCCACAGCAGCATACATGATGTCCATCCAGCCTTTGAATGTGGCCTAGGTCATATGGAGAAAAAAACAAACTCAAAGCCATGCACAGCAGCAGGAATTAATGTTCTTTATGCTTATTTTATGCTTATGAACTATGGGTTTATTTGTTTACTTGGGTTTATCCTCTTAAGAGTTTATGTTCAGGGGGTTGGACAATGAAACTAAAAACCCTGGTTTTAGTATGGTGTGAGGCCTCCTTTTGGGGCTGTGGTGGAAAATTTAAACTGAATATTAAGCTAAACATGTTTTACCATTTGACCTTATTTGACCTGCTAAATCTCTGAAACAATGTTCTAAGACATTCTGTATTTTAGGTGAATGTGTGTGTGTGTCGAACCCATGACTATGTGTAAAAATAACAAATATGGGAAATGAGACTAGACAGGGATGATTAAGTTAGAACTTGTGATAAATGAAGTAATGGTTAAAACATATTATTCTCTACCCAGTAACAGAAGAGACTGTGAATGAATAACCAATCAAATTAATGTCATTATGCCATACCCCCTATTGTATAAAAACTGTTGTTTTCCGTGTTTTCGGTGGGATTCTCAATGGAAATTGTCTGAGATCCACCGGCCTTGTTTTTACTTGGGAAATTCTCTGAGTATTGCTCGAGAACTCTCCTGGCCGTTAATTAAAAGCATTTAAAGGACATTTACTTAAGTCTGTCTGTCATTTAAAAGCTGCGCAGCAAAGTTAGTTAGTAGAACAAGTTATTGAGCGAAACACTAGAGACCTTACTACCAAGTGATAGTGTGGGGCAAGTTAAGAACACTAGAGACCTTATCACCAAGTGATAGTGTTCGATAAGGGACGAGACGTCGTTCGACTCTTTGTGAGACTCTTAGGCGGGGTTAGACTGGGTCAACCAGCGCGGTCAGAGGTAACTCAACTGAGTATAATATTTTCAGGTGTCAGGGACACCAGGTTCAACCTAAGTCAGGTGCGTTAAAAGAAAATCCATCACAGGGCCAATACAGCATCAGTTCATCTTGAGAAGGACAAATTCAAGTCCTCCACAGTGACCAGAGGAATTTTGAGCCATTCCAATTCCAGAACAGTGGGTCACTATGAGATGCTGGTGGAGGAAAATGTTTTATGACATGCTCCTCCAAAATACCCCAAAGTGGCTCAGAAATGCTGTGCAGGCCATGGGAGATGTTCAACTTATTTCATGTTCATCAAACCATTCTGTCACATGTCTTGCTATGTGTACTGGTGCATTATCATGCATTCTGATACATGGCACCTCCTTCAGGGTAAAATGTTTGAACCATTAGGTGCACATGGTCCTCCAGAATGGTTCGGTAGTCCTTGGAAGTGACGCCCCCATCAAGCACAGAAGGAAATGCCATGATATTGCAGCCCAAACCATCACTGATCCTTAATCACTTCAATTAACTTAATTAACATCACTTAATTCTTCAGTTAGTTGGGCAGCTGTGGTTTTGTTTTTTGGATACAATCTGGGTTAGTACCTAAACATCCCTTTTAGACAGCTTCCTTTTGCATCGACAGTTACTCCTGTTGGATGTGGTTCGTCCTTCAGGTATGCTGCCATTACCCTGAACGCCATAGCTCGCGATACACCACAAAGACTTGCTGTCCTGGTCACAGATGAGCCAGCGGGATATGCAACAACAATTTGTCCTCTTTTGAACTCAAATACAGTATGTCTCAAATCATGTTGTGTGGATTGCAATACTTTATGTACAGCTGTGCTATTGCTTTGCTAATTCAACCTTCACATTTATTGATGGAATGTAAAATGCAAAAGTGAAGATTGGCCACCAGGCCACACGTATAGACCTTCAACACTTTATTGGCCAGTGTTTCAGTTTCATTGTCCAACCCCTGTATTTGAGCAGATTAAGAGACTTGTGTTCTCTGAGCAAGAACTTGGATCATGGTATTCAAACAACTGACACACAAAAGATGTGTGTGGTTAAAGACAATGGCTTACCACTTGCAAGAGTGCCAGGTAACCTGCGCCTACATTATCGAAGTTGATCTTCACGTTCTTCCAGCGAACTTCTGAGTAGTTAGCATTGATGAGAGCAAAGCATTCTGTCTTGTTGTTGACAATGTCAGGTTTAAAATACTCCCCTGAAGTGTCATTGAAGCAGTAATAGTACTTCCCAGCAAACAGGTTGACACCCATAATACTGAAGATCAGCCAGAAGATCAAACACACCAACAGCACATTCATAATGGAGGGAATGGCACCCACTAAAGCATTAACGACGACCTACAGAGGGAGGAAAAACAGATTGGGGGAAGTGGGCAATGAAGGGGAGATGGATTTCAGTGTTTGAGAGGGAGAAATTAAAAAAGAAAAGGAGAGATAAAGAAAGAGGAAGTTAGAGCAAAATTGAGCTATTCTGATGTTCAGATGTTAAACTGTTAAACATGGAATGTGCATATCTCCAAGCTCTTTTGAAAGCAATCCAATTTTCCTCTACTACAAAAGCCTCTACACATTTAGTCAAACTCAAAAAGGTAAACTGGAACAATATCTAGTTTTTGTTGTTTAATAACAACAACAAAAATAGTATGATATAGGCATTTGTTGATCAGTATTATCAATGCATGTACGGTATCTCACGAAAGTGAGTACACCCCTCACATTTCAGCAAACATTTTAGTATGTCTTCTCAAGGGACAATACTATAGAAATGAAATTTGGATATATTTTAGAGTAGTCAATGTCCTGCTTGTATAGCAGTATATATTTACTGTCCTCTGAAAATAACTCTACATACAGCCATTATTGTCAAAATAGCTGGCAACAAAAGTGAGTACACCCTAAGTGATAATAGCTGTACGTCGTTTAACCATGCGATGTCCTATTTATCATGTTCATGTTTTTGTCTGCTTGACAGGACCATAAAAATGTTTGTATCTTGTATTAGAGAAGTTCAAATTTGTGCTTTGAGTACAATTCTCTCATACGGACCACTGGATGTTCAACATGGCACCTCATGGCAAAGAACTCTCTAAGGATTTGAGAATTAGAATTGTTGCTCTCCACAAAGTTAACCTAGGCTATAAGAAGATTGGTAAGACCCTGAAAGTGAGTTACAGTACAGGCCAGGGTCATACAAAGGTTTTACAAGACGGGTTCCACTTGGAACAGGCCTCGCAAGGGTCAATCAAAGAAGTTGAGTCCACGTGCTGTGCGTCAGGTGCAGAAGCTGGCTTCAATAAACAGACGCATGAGTGCTGCCAGCATTGCTTTAGAGGTCGCAGAAGCGGAAGATCAGCTTGTCAGTGCTCAGACCATACGCCGCACACTGCAACAAGTCGGTTTGCATGGCCGTCGTCCCAGAAGGAAGCCTCTTCTGAAGCTCTTGCGTGCTCACAAGAAAGCACGCAAACAGTTTGCTGAAAGCAACCTGTCCAAAGAGCATGAATTACTGGAACCATGTCCCGTGGTCTGATGAGACTAAGATAAACTTATTTGCCTCAGATGGTGTCTAGCATGTGTGGCATTGCCCTGGTGAGGAGTACCAAGAAAATTGTGTCTTGTCTACAGTCAAGCATGGTGGTGGAAGCATCATGGTCTGGGGCTGCATGAGTGCTGCTGGTACTGGGGAGCTGCGCTTCATTGAGGGAAACATGGATTCCAACATGTACTGTGACATTCTGAAGCAGAACATGATGCCCTCCCTTCAGAAACTGGGCCGAACGGCATGATAACAACCCCAAACACACCGCCAAGATGAAAAAATGCCTTGCTGAGGAAGCTGAAGGTGAAAGTGATGGAGTGGCCAAGTATGTCTCCAGACCTGAACCCTATTGAGCACCTGTGGGGCATCCTCAAGCGGAAGGTAGAGAAGCACCATGTCTAACATCCAGCAGCTCCGTGATGTCATTATGGAGGAGTGGAAGAGGATCCCAGCAACAACCTGTGCAGCTCTGGTGAATTCAGTGCCTAGGAGGATTAAGACAGTGCTAAATAACAATGGTGCTCACACAAAATATTAAAACTTTAGACACAGTTTTGACATGTTCACTTAGGGTGTATTCACTTTTGTTGCAAACTATTTTGACAATAGTGGCTGTATGTTGAGTTATTTTCAGAGGACAGTAAAAATATACTGCTATACAAGCAGCACATTGACTACTCTAAAATATATCCAAGTTTAATTTCTATAGTTTTGTACTGTATATACATGCAAATATAGTATCACTAATATAAGTTTGCGGAAAGGTTAAGGCGGTAGAGGTGATTACACCTAAGATTTACTTTAGTTTTTGACATCTTAAAAATAAATTACTCAAAAGTCAAATTAAAAAATGTTTTGTTAAAGACCATGGAGATAAATACACAAATATATTATAAATTAATATATATTCTAAAGATGACAGCACTAAGATGTAAAATGGTATGGCTTGATCCCCCAAATATAAAGGAATATGCTTTTTTAAGCTATTGGTTGAAAACAACTACAAAGTGATCATTAAAATGGTAATGGTTATACATACAAAATGCAATACAACTCTTTCTGTTAGTGTTTAAAATTTGAACCGTTTTTAGTTATTTTTGCAGGATAGCAGCACTGATTTTTCTCAGTTGCATGCTGAATATCACATTCGTTGCTTATTTGCTTATCATGACTAACTTGCTACCTTATTTGCCAATAAGTCAATATTCCTACCCATTCAGATGATTGGATAAAAGTATTATTATAAATGCTATAATATCTATAGAATTCAGAATTCTACTAAATATAAGTAATTTGAGTTTTCAAAAATATGAATGGGTAGCAATGAGTCAAGTAGTAAGAAACAAGCAGAAGCAAAACAACACCGGTATCCAGAGGACATGTGGAATTAAATTTGTAGACCATTGCCACTTTTGAATTATTATTGCTTATATATATACATAACAGCCAAACAGTTTGTTTTTTCTCTTGCCATACCAGTAGACTACTTAGTGTCATGAAAGAACCCAGATATTAAGAGAAAACTACCCATCCCATTTGTGATTGAAATGTAAAGGTAGACATTGTAGAGCAATGGTTTTCAATCCTGGTCCTGTGTCAGATGGGTCACATAAGAGAGACATACAAAATGTTCACAGCCCTGGACCAGGATTAAAAACCACTGTTGTAGAGGAAGACTCCCACCCTCCCAATCGCCTCTTATTTATGGTACACAGAAAAGCTGAGATGTCAGCACACTGGTTGGGTGATGTCAAAATGGTCAGCCAGTAACAGTGCATGCAGGGCATCAATCCTAGCAACAGCCAATACATTTACATAGTTAGTTAATCATGTCAATGATTTTACTAACTTATTAATTAGTAGGGTTGGGTATCGTTTGAATTTTAGTGATTCCGATTCCGCCTCTGCTTATCGATTCCAATTCTTATCGATTCCCGGTTTCAATTTCCAGTAAGGTAAAAACATTTAGTCAAACATTTATATCAAATATATTTATTCTGTGTCTTTTGGCTAAATGTTTTGTTGCAGCTGATTTCCATGCTCAAAAATCAGCATCCAACAAAAAATCAGCAGCCTAAAGAGCAATAACAGTTTCTTATGGTTTTAATGAAAATACCACAGCAAAAACAACTACACTAAATAATATACATTTCAAACGTTATTAAAGACAAGTAAACCGTAATAAAATAAGAACAAATAAACAAATTAGCAAATAGCACAAATAAATACAACTGAACAAAGTTCAGGTACAGAAATTGTAATCAAATGTAAAATAACACTGCATAGTTTCCTTTTAAATAAATAAAATATATATATTAATCCTTCTAAGAGGTACAAAAGTCATTCAGTCAAGATCACTGAGTGATTTTCTTTTTCTTTGATTAATGTTAATGACACAGTCTGCAGCAGATTTATTAGGCTGCTGTCACTTTAAGACCTCATGCAGGATCCAATATGCTTTTTCTTTCTCAACTGTTTACGTGCAATTAAGACAAAACCGACTGTGTTTACGAGGATATTTTGTGAGTATTTGTGCATTCAAGAGCAAGAAGACACGCACAAGAACTCAATTTAGTATCGAGCACTATATGAGAGTATGTGTGTGCGCAAAGAAAACAGCTTCAGAAAATCGTATCAGTATAAGTATCAGAAATCGGCTGAATGGATTCGAAAACGGTTAAAACTCAACTGTTTAACTCTGGGGAGTTGTAAAATGAGCCTATTCCAAAAAAAGTGAGTATCCTTTAAAATCACATTCGAATTTGCACACAGCAATCGATAAGTGGAATCGAAATTTAAATTGTATTACAAATATCAGATTCCTGACCTTTAAGTATCCGATTCTAGAATTGGAATCGATTTTAGTTTTCCAAACCTATTAATTAGTGATCCTTACACAAATCAGGGTCCTCAAAGCTCAGTTCAGGCCTTCATAAATTAGTGCAACTTGAATTTATTGTTGTTTTTCAAAGTGCATGAATGTATCAAAAGGATGCCAATGAGCCAATGAGATGGTTATGCAATCTCAGAGATTAGCTACGACAGAACCACGGAGGGGAACATGACTTTCTGCTTACACCTTCAAGAACATGCATTCTACATGATATGTGATGCACAGAGATGAAACCACATTATGAACAACTGAGTGGATACAAAGAACAGTAAAAAACAGATTAGGCTACAATAATCTAGTTTTAAATCTGATGCAAATTCTAAAATTCACTGATTAATGAACTATTAAGAAACCATTCTACTGTCTTTCTTTGTTGATTTTCTTTGCATTACCTATTAGTCCTTAAAGTTTGACTTTAAGGACTGAGAAAATGATTTGCCATAAATGAAAAACAGGTTTGTTACACAAAACTCCTAAGTGAGGAAAACTGATGGATAAAAATAAGATTAATTGATGAATAATATTAATCATGCTGACTTGCTGTTAGATCAAATGATCTGGCTCATGTTCTTGATATTTAACCCTAAAATGTGGTCATCTGGACCTACCGGCAAAGGTCTTTGCTTAATCAGAATACATTATAAATGACACATTCTGAGAAAAAGGAAAGCTGTGTCTTTTTCCCCCACAGTATTTGCTAATGACTGGAGTAAGGATGCAGGAATCGATGGATAAGTATTGGGTTGCAAAAAAGAGCATGGTGAAGACAGAGCATGGGAACTGGGGTTCAGGCTGGAGGACGACTTGAGCAAATGACAGAGGTACTTTGAGAGAAACAATGAACCATTAAGGCATTTGGATGTTTGAAACATCACAAAAAAATAAATGAATGGTTGTGATGAGGCAGCTTCATATAATCTCCTCTCTCATCTTTATTCTAAAAACCATAAGTTTCCCCAAAAGTTGCTATAAGATTATTTTCTATGTGAGTTGAATGGAAAATGAATTTGATTATTCTTCCAGACATCAAACAAATCAATAAAAGGAATCTAAATCTTCATATTTCAGCTGCATCATGACGCAATGTTGAAAAGGTTTTCCATGCGGAGAGTTTTCAAATACATGCACTTGAAGGATAGGTTTAGCCAAAACAATGTCATGTGGATTTCCAGAATCCTGATAGGTTTGCTATCCTGCTAACCTCAAAAAAAGGTTTCTTTAGCTGTGGTTTTGCTTTCTGCACAATGGTGGTTTTCGGCATGCAGTCGTGTTCTCACAGAGTGACTGGCATGCATAAGGCAGCCCTGGATCTTACCCTCATGCCCTCAAACCGGGACAAGGCTCTCAGGGGCCTGAGAGCCCTCAAAGTCCTCAGGGACTTTATGGGGCCCAAGTCTGAGTAGCCCAGCGCATTAGCTATAAGGCTGACTATAGACACCTATACAAAGAGAGAAAGAGGAAGGGAGGAAGAGAGAAAGAGATGGGCCAAAGTGTTAGAGTCAAGGAGGATGTCGGGGAGAAAGAGAGAGGACCCTACTTTGACACTTAGCTGGAGAGGCAGTAAACAGATATATACATACATATAGAAGGGTTTGCTCATGTATGTATGCATATATGTGTATTCAACAACAGAGAGAGAGAGAGAAAGAAGGAGAGAGATTCAGGTTAAACATGGGGTTAACCAGTCATAGGTACTGTATGTTGGGCGACCCAAATGTTTGCACTTTTGATCTTATTGTGCGATTCATTTTTGATATCGCAGGCAGACGAAGCTTGAAAAGCAGCTTACAGCAAACCTGGAAGGAAACTTGTGGTTGAGAAACACAAAAACAGAGGTGAAGGGACACATATAGAGAAGAGGTGTGCACAAACTTAGAAGCACATTCACTGTACTTTGTACACACAAAATACACACAATACGTACAAACACCAACCGTGTACTGTACAGACGAGACCATTTGAGAGTCGTTAGGGTAACAGGGCAGTTTGGGAGAGTAAGGAGGCAAAGAGAGAGGAACTCCTGTAAAAGAGCAAGAGAGTCCTAACAGAGACCTTACCCTGGACCCTCAATTCCTGGCCCTCTTATGCCTCCTCAGGCCCTCTGTGTCCATCAGCACTATAGAGAGACAAGGTTACAGTACCTGTCAGGGACAATAACTAGCAATTGGAAACACTTGCGTTTAGGACTTCATCCACATAGAACACACATTTGGCCCTGCCAAATTGCTGCATACCAAAACAGGCTATGTATGTAAACATGGGCAGTCATGTTGATGATGTCAATACTATATCGGCCATTTCCAAATAACCCATTTTTAAACAGTCTAATTTACAAAAATATGGCTCGTATATCTACTGTATAGCATTAAAAAAAGAAGAAAGAAATTCCTGCTTCTGATGAAATCACCCTTTCAAAGTGAATTGCATAAGTAACATTCTACAAAGATTGATTAATTAGAATTAATTAATAATTCCATTAATTTAGCATGATTTGCTGTTTTTTTTACCTGGATTTCACACTAAATTTAGTCACTTGAATTTTTTTCACATGGAAAAGCATAATGAATGAGTCATATTAAATAGTGGTATTTTCCTATGTGGTTTCAACTAACTGAATTATTTATAATAGATATAAAATGATACATTTAAAAAAATGTTAAATATTCTTCTGTTTACATTTTTCATGATTGCAATTTGCAAGCAGACGAATTCATACATATATACAAGACTTAGTGATTTCTTAAACAGGGTATTCTGGATGGTGTATGTACATTTTTGTTGATCGAGATCTGGCAGCAACTGCACATTTTTACCGCTTGGGCTAGCGATTAGCCGACAACTTTCCCTGCACAAGAAATCCCCCATATTTGAGCAAACCAATGAGAACACGGGACAATGATAATGATACATAACAACAGAGCGGAAGCACCAAAGTTGTTATGGATCTGCTTACCCGAAACACTCCATAACTGGCAGATTTGAAGAAAATTACCGTCGTTTGGCAAATAAAATGACAGTTACATATTACCAAGATTTTATCATGCAAGCTTTATGCTACACCCTTAAACAAAGGGAATTTGGTGTTAATAGTGTTAATACTAATTAGTGAGTCCACGAATGGCTTGCGTATGCAGAGCATTCGCAGCTTCTATGTCCCGCATGCCCTTATCAAGACATGGACACTGTTGGAAACATGACTAATAAACAGATTAAAGTAAGTGGCGCAGCACCCAATCATTCTGAATCAAATCTAATTTTAAGATAATGACCACTGACCTCAAAGCAGACCACAAGGACATAAAGGAATAGAATAGGAAAACATATAAATCGCCCAAATGACTAACAATGCACCATGAAATAATCAAAACTACTATATACATCTGCAGAATAATCCATCTGTACTGTGTGAAAATTAAGTTGATTGTGAGAGTATCACATGATGAGGCACTGGAAGGGATGATGTCTGTGGACATACTATTACTTACATCCACAATGAAGAAGTCCAGCCAGCACCATGCATTGGTGAAGTATTTGACGAATCCATAGGCCACCCATTTTAGCAACATTTCGAGGATGAAGATGTATGTGAAGACGCTGTCTGCATATTGTAGGATGATCTGGATGGTTTTCCTCTGTTCAATGTATACATCCTCAAATGCCTTAGAAACAAAACAGAGAAAAGGAAGGATTTATTTTAATATAAGCATTTAATGAGGCCATCATTCCTGAATGCTCATTTCATTTCTCTACTTTTTGTAATATTAATTCACAAATTTGTCATTTTTGTTATGGTAAATTAATCTAGAAAATGATGCATGTTTGTCAAAAATAATTGTTTTGTTTGATTCATTGATAAAGATTTATCATCCATTATCACTTTCAGTCCCTGACATCACCAAAGTGTGGCACTGCCGCCCCATTTACTTTAGCTCACACTTTCACTTCAGTAGGAGTTTGGCTATGGTCCCTAACAGCAGCTGTGAGAGAGGCAGCAGCATCTTCTGCATGTGGGGCCTTTTTCTACAGCATTTGGCTATGGTCCCTAAAAGCAGACATGAGATACTGCAGCCCCAAGACAGACTGCTGAGGTGCAGGGGCCGGTTCAGCGCAATGTAGTGATAGCCATTAGCAACTTACATAGATCATATATATGTAGGCTCAATCACATTACAATCCACCTGCACTACTGTTCTAGCGCATCAGTTTTGCACATATACATTGTGCAAGGATGAGAAATCTACACTGTGCCCATATATCTTCCATCTCAGAATCTTTATCTCAGCTTTTGTAAATCTATATCACTGACTTTCAAAAATGCCCAAAGCAGTAATGAATTGGCAAATTTATGAGGTCTCCACTGCTTGTTAGACTGGATTAAATAACTCATTTATCTGTAATATGCATCAAAGTTATTTGAATCACTTTCAACGAATAAGGCCGGGAACTTTTAAGAGTTAAGAGTCTTTTAAGAGTTTCAGTATTTTTTAATTCTTTTTCAACAACAGTAAGTAAAAAAAAGGAGCTTAACCTTCAGAAAATGTTGACCTCAGAAGGTCAAACTAAACATTAAATGAATTATTACCCTGTAATCAAAAGACATCTAAATACAACTTAAACCCTTGTTTGTTTGATTTTGTAATTTTATAGAAATAAACATAAAAAATAATAAAAGTAAAAAAAGAGAGAGTTGCTTTAGTTATTTATTTCTGTTTTTTTTTACATTGGATGTGTGCTTCAAACACTTTACAAAAATTATCTTCAATCCTCACATCACAAATTTACATTAATTTACAAATGATCTACATATTTGCACTTTTGAGAGAATAGTAGCAAATAATATCAGCTTCTACATTTAAATAATAATTGTATATTGCGTGTGCATGTGTGTGACCTCACCAGAGCTCCAGAGCTGAGAAGAATCATAAAAATGATGAGCGTTTCAAACCAGTTGTGTTCAACAATGAGGTAGCAAGTTTTCCTCAGAAACCACCAATACTTCCCCCAGCCCTCCGTAATAGGCACATCACAACATTTGTACCGTGCCACACAGGCTGAAAAACATATTACACATATGCTGAATACACATTTACATCATATCGACACTCACAGTGCTTGCTTTATTGCCTAAGGGTAAAACAAATTTACATATATATATATATGATCAAAACATCTATTTAATATATAAATATTTTAGGGTTGCAGATTTTTTGGGCCGATACCGATTTTAACAAACAACTATTGGCCGAATCCGATACCGATATTTGTCACTTGATCTGTTATATGAACTTTTGTCATTAAAATAGATGTTTTGATCATGTTTTAAAATAGAAAAGTTCATTAAAGTATACTAGCTAGTTTATTGCTGCATCATCAAATAATTTCTATAGAACATGGACTGGATCCATTTAACATTAGCCAACATAAATACAACAACAAAGATGCAAGGGAATTTATAGTAATTAATAGTGTTAATATTAATTAGTGAGTCCACAAATGGCTTGGGTATGCAGAGCATTCGCAGCTTATATATACCGGTATATATTACATGATACATTTTACTTCTTTTTTTTTCTCATTCCTTAATTCATTGTAATTGATTCAAACTATTTCTTCAACTTACTAAATACTCAGTATTTAAGAAAGTCAGATGTACATTAACTTTCAAACAAACACACATGCATTTCTCACCATCAGTCCAGCAGGCCTCTGGGTCTAAGTACTCCTCTACGACCTCCACTACAGCCATTTCCTCTTCATCAGGCTTGATGTCAATAGTACTTCCCTCGGAAGAGCTGGTGTCATCCAGCTAAAGACACATGTAAAAAAAAAAAAACATATCAAAAATTCAAAATAGATTTTTTTTTATTTTAATTAATTCTTCGACTCTATTTTATCTATTTATTTTAACAAGGGTCTTTTCAGATGGTCACAAACAAGGTCAAAACACAAGGTTCCCTCAAATCAAATGGAACAAAAAGAAAATGTGCTGAATCAACTTAATTCTATGATATGTTAAATCCAATGTTAATTGAAAGTTACCGTAATCATTTTTGTTGACATAACTAACTGGACAGTGGATCTGTAGTTCCCAGCGTGCTTTGCATCAGACTGAATAAGGAGAGTAACATTTTGAAATTAAGTGTTATTTTTATGTGTTTTTCAGGAAAGATAAAGACTTGTTAGTGCCTAATGTTCAGTTACGTTGGAGATTTTTGTTTTGTTTCTGTTATGTTATTTAGTTTTGTATAGATTTACCATTGCATAGAAGACTGGTGCTTGTGCTCAGGATGTTGGTGGTTACATGATCACTATGATGTTTTCTGCTTCACTCAATGAGCAAAAACTGTGCTAATTACCAGTAATGAGACCAGTGTCTTCTTACTTGCTCATCCAAAATGTTGCATATATTAATAAGCAAAATTTTCTTTAGCATATTAACATGTGCTATTGCTAGTGGACACAGGAACTTACATTTTTTAAGTTGGTTCAACAACACATTATTTGTTTAAATGAACTTGTTTTATTCCTGTTGTACCATGGAAAAGTTTGTCTTAATTTAGTTGTTCAAATTTCTTTTTGTGCATGTGTGTGTGTGTGTGTGTGTGTGTGTGTGTGTGTGTGTGTGTGTGTGTGTGTGTGTGTGTGTGTGTGTGTGTGTGTGTGTGTGTGATCCTGACTGATCCAGCACTCCTATCAATGCTTTCTCTAGTGCAAGATGCAATATAAATTGATACCATTGTACCATCACCTAAGTTACGGTGGGGTCAATAATCTTTCCCATGCACTAGTAAGTTATAAACTGAAGCCAGATGTGTCCTAGTGCTAACCTTCACTGTTCTTCTGTGCGTTTAGCTTAATTAGCATTCACTCTACCCAAGACACAATTAACCTTGACTCAACACTAACTGAATTAACAAGGTTAAAAACTATCATCTACATATGCAAATCAGACAGTGATGAATGACTTTTTGCTGTATTTTATGCAAATCAGGTGTTGTCTATTGATTTACTTTTTGTTGCACATTATGGTACAGCACAGTTGTATTTGAGTCTATCTTACAACAGAAAATAATAATGCTGAGAAAAAAGGAGCAACATATCCTAGTTATAGTTAATATCTTAATAATAATATAATATAATAAATATTATATAATATAAATTGTTATATTATAATAATTATTCTGATTACTAATAAATAATATAAAAGTTATAATATTAAATTATATGAATATAGATGATGTATATTAAATTATATTATTAAAAGGAAGCAACTTAAATCTGGCATATAACTCCATGTGCGGAGACTGTCATCATATTCTCTTACTGCAAGTACCTACAGTATCATAATTAAATAAGAATGCAAACACAGGCACATGCATATATACCCATACAAACACACTCCTAAACCTACTGGAAGAGCTTGACCCTGATCACAGCAGGCCAAGATGACACAGCTGTTTTATAAAACCCTAAATGTTGTTAACACACACCGGCAGTCGGAAGCATCAAAGGCATAAAATAACCCTTCCACACCACCACTGCAGTCCTCCCTGACCCAGCCTGGCCAATCAGAAATGAAGACCCACCCAGCACTGCTCTGACTGGCTAACAAAAATGATCTACTGTAATGCCACTGGCTAGATGTTCAGCACATGTAGTTCAGCAGTACTGGATCTGTTACGTCTAAACTGGGTCAAGGTGACCCAGTCTTTGCACAGAGACCAGGACAATGACAGGAGAGTCAGTATATAAATGTATGTGCTACACATGTTGAATTATATTTGATTTTGGATGAAAGTGATTTCTGACAATATTTTGGTTCAATCTGCTCCCTGGTAGCATGCTAATACATACAAAGAACAGAAAACTATACCTTTTAGGGGCTAGCTATGCTCTTTGTTTTGAGGGGTATACAACAGCTTTAATAACCTAATTTTATTGAAATTTACACACACATGCACGTGTGCCAGAACACACACACACAAAGGAAAAACATTACATCATCTGGTGGACTGCATCTATTCTTTGGCTGAGTGGCTCAGCACTCAGCAGAAGCAGCAAGGCAATAAATCACAGGAATAGCACAACTCAACACTCTTATACTGCCTGCAAAGCCTTAATCCACCCATACTGCTGTAATCTGCAGCCCGTAATCAACTGAGACTGACTTCATCTACACACACGGTCATAATCTGATCACACTTACTTTAATTAAAGTTTCTCATCATTTGATTCATTCATGTATTCAATATACATATTTAAGCATAATGCATTTAGTTCCCAAACTATCAAGTACAAAATAAAAATGACTAGTTTGCTAGTTTGAATTCAATGCAGTCCGGCTAATAATCTATATTTATTTGAGAAGTCATCCTCTACTGAATCAAGGAGCCTCCTTTTGTCATTGTATTAATAAATAAGTCATCTTTAATCAAAAAGCCCTATTGTGGCCTCAGGAAATATAGAAAGTGATACGACTGAATGTTATACAATCATTTTGTACCAGGAAGAGGAAGTCTGACTCTTCCAGCATACACAAGCCAACTCTTTCTGAAGTAAAATGATGCAAAAAGCAACATGGACTCAAAATGATGATCCTTGTGAATTCTGTACAGTAAGCAGCAGTAGTAAGCCATTTTCAATTCCTCAAAGAATTCAGTATGGGCTACATACAATTTTCCACTGCTTTTCTTCACCCTAATAAATGTTTTTTACAATAACCTCAGCACCTGCTTTAGTTTTAATATATGAAGTCATCAGAACAGAATTATTTTCTTTTTTCTATTTGTTAAACAATTATATTTACATCTAAACAATACAGTTTTATTCTGAGATTATAGAATTAATATTAATATTAATAAGAGTTTCCCCTACAGTGAATGAAAAATAAACTAATAATTCTATGTCTTTTAGTAAAACTTTGTATCTATAAAGCATTAAAAGTAGCATTAAAATATGTTAGAGGTGCTTCTGATGCTGCATTGGTGTTGTCATTTTTTTGTTGTCATTCATTCACTTCAACCTGTGTAATACCAAAGACTGAATATATAGCAAATAGATTGGAGTTGGTCTTGCACGCCTGAAATAGCTATCAAGAGGCAAATATAATAATGGCGCCAAGTGAATTGACTTTCCTTGAAAGGAACTATGAATACTCACATCTTTGCTATTTTCCACATCCGACTCACTGCTGAAGTCCTCTGTGTTGAGGTTCTCAAAGTCCGACTCTCCCACAGCGATGGGAACCCGTACAGTTAGGTTGGGGTTGTGTATGAAGGACATGGGCTCCTCATCAATCATGTACTTTCCTACGCTGCTACCAATGCCGCTTGTGGTGCCATTACCATTCTTGGGGTAATTCAGATCACCACATTTAATGTCCACACCAGTGTGGTTACCCAGTGTGAGTTTTTTGTCATACATGTCATCAAGAGGTTTGTCTTCATCTTCCAAAGGTTTCTTCTTCAGGATGTGGGCCACCAATAGACGTACGTGAATTTTGAACCAAGCGATACCCTTCTTAATGCGGATCACTGAAATCTGCAGGTTGTTCATCTCACCGTCATCATCTGTGGCTGCCAGATTATCAGCACTGAAAGAGCTGAGCAACAAGGCCAAGAATAGGTTCAGCACCTGATCAAGAGAAAGATCAACAATTTAGCTTTTTTATATGTTGCACTTGATTGTAGACTTGAAGTCCACAAGACCTGCAAAAAATGACCAGTCCCGTTTGTCATTTTTTGGTTTGACCATGCTCAAGATGGTCATGTAGCCACAATGCATCCTGGATACACCCTTTTTTGAAGACTTTAAAATTAATGTGTCATTATTTCAACAATGTGCAAACCCCAATGAGGCCCAAACTCCTTCTGAAGCACAAAATGACATAGGATACCCTACTTGCTTGCAGGACATTTCTTACAATGAGGGAGGAAATAGTGACAAAGAAGCTGAAAAAACTGCAACATGGGAAACTTTAAAACTCACCACCAAGTTTCCAATGACCATCACCATCATGAATACAGTGAGACACATTGTTTGTCCAGCCACCTCCATACAGTCCCACATGGTCTCAATCCATTCTCCGCACAGCACCCGGAACACAATAAGAAAGGAGTGGAAAAAGTCGTTCATGTGCCAGCGGGGCAGCTCACAGCTCACTGCAATCTTACACACACAGTCTTTATAGCTCTTCCCAAACAGCTGCATGCCCACCACAGCAAAGATGAAGACGATGATGGCCAGCACCAGGGTCAGGTTTCCCAAAGCTCCCACAGAGTTACCAATGATCTTTATCAGCATGTTCAGAGTGGGCCATGATTTAGCCAGCTTAAACACCCTCAGCTGTATGAAAGAGAGATTCACAAACGGATTGGAATGAGAAAATATGAGACATTGTACACTACCCAAAAATTTGGGGTTTGAAAGAGTTTTTTTTATATTTTTTTTATTTTAATGCTCACCAAGGCAGTATTTATTTATTATAAAGTAATATTGTGAAATATTTGTACAGTTTAAATGATTACAATTTTACAATCTAATTTATTAGTCCAGTCTTCAGTGTCCCATGATTCTTCCAATTCTAATATGCTGATTTGGTGCCTGAAGAAACATTTCTTATCATTATCAATGTTAACAATTGTCCTGCTAAATATTTTGTGGAAGCCTTTAATTTTTCAATTAATAGAAAGTTGAATAGAAAGAACCGCATTTATTTTTTAATAGTTTTTTTGCAGCCTTATAAATGTCTTTAATGTCACTTTTGATCATTTTAATGTATCCTTGCTGAATAAAAGTATTAATTTCTTGACAAATAAAAACAATCTTACTGACCCCAAACTTTTGAATGGTCGAGTATATACAACTATGGATGTTATACCACATTTTAGTAGTTGATACCAATACCAATAAAATATCACTATTGTTGATTCCAGATCTGATGCCACAATAAAAACTGATATGCTAATATATATAATTAAATATTAACAAACAGTACAACAATAGAGATGGATGAATTCAAATGCAAGGCACTAGTGATGCTTGCATATCTAATACAATTTGGTACTATCTAAAATACATGGACTTGTCTTCACTCATAACGCACCAATCTGAAGGATCTGAGCACAGACAGTCCCTCTACGTCGGCCAGCCCCAGCTCCACCAAACTCAGGCTCACAATGAAGCCATCAAAGATATTCCAGCCCTCCTGGAAGTAGTAGTATGGATCCATGGCTACCAGCTTTGCAAACATTTCAGCTGTAAAGATACCCGTGAACACCTGAGATTCAAAAAAAAAAAAGTAGACAAAGAAAAATGTCATTAGGATGACCTTAACCATTTTACATTGACATTGTAGATAAATATATATATAATTCAACAAATATATGCTGAACTGTTATATAGGTCTGTTTCCTAAATGTAAATATTTCGACCACTGGACATGTTCGCCATTCCTTAACAGTTTATCACTGTACTAATACAGAGAACTGCCTGAAATATTAATGTTTTGCTTCCTGTACAAGTGCCTACACATATCTCTCTCAATTCCTCTGTATTGTAAACATAAAATGTAAAATACTGCGAGGCCACTGAATCAGATATAAGAAGGAGAGGATGGGTTATAGAAGAGACTGGAACGATTGCAGAAGATTGGTGTAATGCAGGCTGTATTTTCAATGTAGGTACATCATATACCAAGGAGCAGACATCAGTGCTACACTGCCAGAGACATAACTTAAAATGGAAATGTGGGACAGGGTGCATTGTTGCTGCTCAATACAGAAAAGAGAAGATGGTTAGGACTGAGAAAGTAAACCATTGAATTTAGGGATGTCAACTGATTTAAAAATGCAATCAAATTAATTACATGATATGCCAATCAATTAAACCTATATATATGAGATAAAACTCCCATATAAAGACAAACGAAAAAAATAAAATACAACAAAATAGTGAAATACAACAAAAAGGTCTGCACATAATACAACATTTTTTAAAAAGTCGTGTTTTTTGAATGCTGTGTCATGCAAAAAATGTAAAACAGTCAGTGACATTCATCTCCATCTTCTTACCAGGTTTCCAACAGAAAGCACCCCTTCAAATTGTTCTGTCATGGGATAATGCTCCATGGCCATGAAGACTGTGTTCAGCACAATGCATATAGTAATAGCCAGATCTACAAACGGATCCATCACGATGAGGTTGACAATCTCTTTTATTTTTATCCAGAGTGGACAGCACTCCCATATCAAGAATGTGTTGGAAAACTTATACCAGCAGGGCGGACATTTTCTCTGAGAGTCCTCAAGCTCTGTGGTGACAAAAAGAATAAGGAGAAGAGAGGAAGATCAAAATATTGAAAACAGACAGACAGACAGACAGACAGAAAGACAGACAGACAGACAGACAGACAGACAGACAGACAGACAGACAGACAGACAGACAGACAGATAGATAGATAGATAGATAGATAGATAGATAGATAGATAGATAGATAGATAGATAGATAGATAGATAGATAGATAGATAGATAGATAGATATAGATAGATAGATAGATAGATAGATAGATAGATAGATAGATAGATAGATGTCACATTATACCTTCCACCAGCGTGTTTGTTACAACCGTCATTGCACTATTGGCTCGCTCTTTCCGACTAAAGGAAGTATTGAGCTGGTCCACTGACACCATTAGAGAACCTGAGTGTTTTCTCTTCCCCTCCACCTCTGTGGTCTGATGACAGCAGTGACATGATGTGAAGAAAGACAAAGATCAATCAAAGATGGAATTTTTTTCCAAGAACCATGTAACCCATGTCAACACACATGCACAAGCTGACAGAAACACAAGCCCAAACTCATACTCAACTGTATTGTTCCATTTAGCCACTGCTGAATTGTCTGATATATTCCTAAAGTCTATTATCTCTATAAATAAAGAATTGTACCTAAATACTTCTCAAATTGAGTTTAAACAAACGACTTGCTTTAATAGAATAGAATTGGATTCTTGCAAGACAACAGCATATGGACCTATCATAGCTTCCCTCACAGACACTCTAGTCTACAGTAAGTAGCTACATAATATACATAGTCATACATAACCCTCAATTTAAAATTAAAATTTCCATCCTTGACTTTTATCCAAATTATTCCTACGCCCCATGACGCTTTGCGCGAATTATGGGTGTAACTTCCGTTAAGCTGTAAACAATCACTGAAAGACTAGCTCTATGGACGCAATAATATATATATATTTTTAAACTGTGTACAATGACATTACATTATTCTGCTCACCCTTCAACCATTAAAAATTAAATGGACATTTAAAAGTGTAAAAGCATCAACAAGGTACTTTCAACAGACCATGAATAACCCCAAAAGCGTGAATCTTTCCACAGCAAAATCGGACGGTTAAATATAACGGTGGTAATCTATATTATGTAACAACATTTTTTTTAAGCTACTTCCTGATGCTATTTCAAAGTGATTTCAGTCATTTTAACTGATAATAAATTGTATTTGCGTATGAAAACGAACCTGGAAAAAGACGTCAGGATTTGCGGAGAAAAACAGAGATTCTTTGTGCATTCCATTGAATTATTAATGGCATATATCGCAAATTAAATCGTTGAGGACAGACCACAAATGTGCAGTATATGTTGAACTTTTTCATACTATTACAGCGGAATGCAAAAGGAAAAAAAAAAAAATCATGAGGAAAAGAAAGCAGCGACTGAAAAGAGCTCTTGCCATAGATATTCTTGTTATAACATGTCACGTTAAAATACCAAGTGTAACATGTTTCTCATGTTATTCTTAAATACAACATAAAAGTAAACTGATAGCTCATTGAGTCAAACTGACGGATAAGCTTTATTTGTAGGGCAACCTTATGATTTGAAATGATTCGTTTCAGTCTTTTTGAACGCAAGTTCCCCAAACCGGAAGTGCCACCCATAATTCAAAACGCAGTGAGCGCGTCAGGAATAAGGTGGATACACTAGACCAAAGTATAAATAATTGAAGCCTTGAACAGTGGTTCTCATCCAGGAGGCTGGGGCCTTAAATGTATGCTGGTTTTCCCCCCCATTTTTGGGTGAATTTAACTCTATTCATTTAACTCTATGATATCTAAGGTTGTAAATGAAAGATACCTAGCCTATTTTGTTTTTACTACAGTTCCCATTCATTCATCACTACCAGCTGCTCAAAAGGTTGCCTACTTGTCCTCCAGAGAACATCATCATGCAAGAAGACAATTTACACATTGCTTAAGGCCCAGTTTTCACTGCTATTAGAAAAATCTCTTGAAATCAATTCACTTGGTATTGTTGGTGTTGGTCAAGACAATAGCCCATTTCACACATACAGTCTTTACTGGTAAATTACCATTAAGATATCATGTGTGAACACGACCTTTTCAAAAATACAATTTCTGCGCACCAAAACAACAAGCTTATGCTGCATTCATGCCATAACATCCTCAACTCCCGGTTCACATCCTCAGACTCGGATTTATACGTTTATATGGCAACACTATCAACGCCGAAATGAATCTGCAGCAGTCAGGTGGTACAAGTCAGCGTTCTTTAAGTTGTTATGTGCTTTGAGAGTTAATTAAGTTAATTAAATGCTTTGCAGACTCTGTTCTGTTTGTGCGCGTTCATGTGTTTTGGAGGCGTGGAGATTTGGAGATGCTCTGAAGAAAGGGTGGGAACTTATGATTTCAAAGCTAGCTTGATATTGCTTGCCTCTCCGAAATTGCCTTTCCTACCTTTAATTTGCTTTTCTATGCAAAGATGAGCTAGAAGAACATCTGTCTGATGCGCCGCGTCTCGCGCTCGAGATCATGCCTTCTTTCCATTCATCGGTGCTGCGGTTCTGCAGTTATTGCATCCTCATCCAGGTGGATGAAGAAAACTGCTCAGCGTTTAAAGGTCATTTCTGATGATTGACATCACAGCGTTCACTGGTATTTTGGTACTGATGTGTGAATGGTATCTTACCGTGTTTCTGCAAACAGCAGATTTGTGTATTTACCAGAAAAGTTGTTTTAGTAATTTTACAGTAATTTATCGGAATTTTTATGTGAAATGGGCTAATGTTTATCTGTTCTTTTCAATTTCAAAGTTGTTTCATCTAGATTTTACATTGCAATTACTTGATGAAGGCTGCATGTTCAGTTAAATGTCTGAAACAGCATACTGTCAAGCTGGGTGAAAACTGGGCCCGAGATCATGCTTTCCACACAGGAGGAGAAGGCAAAGAGAGTATAAGGATGTCAATCCACCATGCTATTTAAAATTAGGCAGAATGCTGTTATTGGAAAGGTAAGGATAGGTTTTTCTTGCATCACACTTTTTTTTTGGAAGGGAACAGAGTGGTCCTGAAATTCAGAGAAATTTGTATAAAATAAAATGACAAATTTGATGTTGTGGTTGACATGAAGGTGTGGGTTAAGTGTGACCTGAAGAATATTGTAGGTACCTTATTTAATGTGGTAATGGGATTAGTATGCAAATTAGGTTTAGAGGGGATGGGCTTTGTGATAAGTTAAAGAAGGCATTAATGTGCACAAAGGGACCCCTCGAAAACTCCCCCAATGTTTTTTTTTTTTTTGATTGGCCATGCCATTCACAGAGGGAGAGCACTGGCAGGGAGTGGTACTGGTAAGATTGTTAATCAAGACAAGAAGGGAAAAAAGAGACAAGAAAGGGAGGAAAAAGGAATCATTTTGGAGTTGAGAAAGAACAGATAGATTAGAAACTCAGTGAAGGAAAGGACAGAGTCAAAATGCGGTAAACGAAAAGGGAAAGAGAGAGGAAAAATCTGAACTGGAATCATAATCGGCCACTTTTGTCATGCCTATACTCTGAACCTGCCCCCTGTGGATGTCCTTACACTGTCATCGGAAGCTGCCTTATCTATTTTCACCTCAGGCAGTAGCCGGCCGGGTCCAGGCCCGATCAGAGACACCACGCCATTGCAGTCCACCGTGCTGTTTCTCTTGCAGCCTGGGTGGGGTGCCAGTGGGTTAATGCGTGAGGAACCCTGGCTGTAGCCGCTGTAGCTGCTGCGCCTGTATGGGACAAAGAGGGAGCCACGGCGGTCTTCACTCTCCTCGACCGTGCTGTGCTCATCGTCCGCAAACTCGTTCTCCGAGCCCTTGAAGCTGAATATACTGCTGCGGCGGGACATGAAGGGTGAGCCAGGGATACTCAACAGGGACTGTAAAAAAAAGAAGAACGTTACACATGCGAATGAGGAATCTTCAGTGAGTGCAAGAAGACAGAGCAACATATAAACATGAGAAGAAAAAAACATTTGCATTGCACTGATTTTCCCATTCTTTTTTCTGAGTGGTCTGCCAAATAGTGACTCTCAGAGACATGGAGAACAATAACTGCTGACCAAAGTCATTAAATGAATAATTTAACAGCTAACTGCAGGTCACTTCTGGTATTCAGAGAACCCTTGTTCTCTATTCTTTCATAACTCAGAACCCAGTAAAGCTGACCAATGCAAGTAATTTATTTATTTAATTTCAATATCTTCCATGCTTTCCTCTTAAAAGACTTAAAATCAGTGTTGTTATTGATAACTAAGGCACAAAAGTACACTATGCGAGTTTAGGCGCTCGTGAGCCCTTGCTTGCACACATTACGAGTCAGTAATCCTGATAATCATGTCAAAGCAGTTGGTACTAGGCACGACTTACTGCATGGCGAGCCGGTGGCAATCGCGTGAGTTTTGGCACTAAACGGTGGGAGATGGGAGTTTTCAATATGGCTGCTTTAGCTTCAGATAGAAAAATAAAAATAAATAAAAGACAGCTATGCAAATGGCTCTGTGAATAACAGAAAGCAGCATGGTCATTTTGTCACAACTAGAGAGTGTATTTGTGTGTCAGTGTATGCGTGTGCTATAGGGTTTCTGGTAGCATAAGTGATGTGGTTTATAATGTATTAATGTATATGAGTTGAGAAGAGGGGTGACCATATGTGCATTTTCAAGAGGGGAAAAAAAAATCGCTTGCGAGCTCCTACAAAAGCAAAAATAGCACCATGTACGACTGGCTTACAATTTAAACTATTCAAATTCATTTTCGAAAAGCTGAAATTAAATATAAATATTAGCTGAAAAACTAGAAATGTTGCCTTGGCAACTAACTGAAATAAAATAACTTTAGGTTGAAGTACTGACAAAAATAAATTAAAACTAATTAGAAATATATATTTTTTAAATTACAAAAGCACACAACAAAATGACAAAAATTAAACAAAAATTAAAACTATAAAATATACAAACAAAAGCTAATTCAAAACATTAATAAATACTATAAAACTATGTGAATAATACCAAAATAACACTGCTTGAAATGACTTGAAATAACCAAATATGTATTAGTCAACAGCTATTTAGCAACCTTGCATTCTCTGACTTCATTCTGGAATATTGTAACACCCAAACTTCACAAACCCATCAATACATTCTTTTCACATTAAATATTATGTTTCACAGAGAAACATATTATCTTACGGTAGCTTAGTGTGTTAACATAAGCATAAGCTCTTGCTCATACACCAAAAAGAAGCAGTTATCCTAATGCACAACACTCACTTCTGACTAAAAATCGCTTCCCATGTGAAATTCACAGATGATCCAAAATGCTAGTTGAGGCCACTAATATTGCAGAGTTCTAACTGTTTGCTGAAATTCACTGATAATGCAGAATGCTAGTTGCTAGCGCAGGCATTTTCTCTGCGGTGCGGCTGAGAGCCTTCTCCCTAATGGGGCGGTTGACCACTGCACACTATGTACAGCAGAAGGAGGCCCAAATCTCTCAGCAGGGACTATTTTTCTCAGACCACTCACTGAAGAGAAGTGGGTTGATCTGGTAAAGGGTTGAGACCGCAGTGCTGCAATGGAAAAGTCCTACGGAGATTGCAGAGTTTTATTTCAATATACATAACAATCTCTAACAATGGCTTTCCATGCTAAATCCAAGGGGGAAAAAAACACACGGTAATAACTTAAGTCATGAAACCAGCTTCCAATTAAAGGCAGCGATTTGCCCTAATAAGGCGCTTTTATACATTATCACAGTGAGGCTGATATGAGCTGAATTTGCAGGGTGGGGCACAGGAGTATGACTTCCTGCCTAAGCACACTATATTACTGCTCTCATCAGATGAAAGATTTATAGTGGGTGGTTAAATAATTCAATGGGCCAGTGAAAGTATGGCGCTCCTGTGCCTTTCCTCACATCTCTCAACAACAACATACAGATCCCAGCATTTATCTGAAACAGGTGTTCCTACTGCCCTTCGGAATGGCTAGGTGTTATTCATTAAACCAGTGAGAGGTGACAAAATTAACATGTGAAAGAGAGATCAAATAAAAGAACTCCAGAGCACTAGGTTTGACATGGTTTCGAGTTATTTAACTGTGCTTTTAGACAAGTGTACAATCATAAATCCATAAGCTGCTGCCCAAAGCAAGACAATGAATGAGATGGAAAGAATTACAGCGATAGATAGATGGGCACTGAGCAAGAGCACTTCCTCTTCTTCTGATCTTTGAGTGTAAGGCTGAAGCACTTTGTCTAATCACCCTGGTGATATGGACGATGACTCAGCTGAAAGTGGTAGCGACTGCACAGAGCAGAGAACAGTAGTAGCAAGGGCTGGGCTGGGCTCAACTTGTGTTAGCAAATAGCAGAGGTTATTATAGCGGCTTTCTTTTGCAACATAACAGATTATAAAAGAGGCACATCAGTACAATCAGAGAGCACAGTTGTAGAGATGAGCTTTAATCACTCATATTACTAATAAAATACTGTCTATCAAACAAATGCGCATGGAGAATTCCCACGGGACACTGACAAATCGTGATTTGCTACATGCTATTGCTAGCTGATGGCAAGGGGTATTTATGATTAAGGTGGAAGAGATCTTATTCTAGAAGGGAGTTCGTTGAATAAAACATGCAAAAGCCCCAGTGTGCAAGATGAGTCATTTTTGATGAATATTTTTGGTCCATTTTCCCAGATGCATAACATATCTATGCAATTAAGTTAAGCAAGTAAGTAAATAAATAAATAAATGTTGCGCACTATGAATTGTTGTGCAGGTCTAAAATAAATTGTATATATTAGGCCCTGTAAATATATAATAAAAGCCACAAAAATGAATGAGGTCTTAAAGGGCTAATTCAATTTTGATATAGTTACACAAATGAAATGGTCAGCTTAACAATGACAAAAAATAGGTCAATAGTTTTTCAAAATAACAAAAAGAAACTAGTTTTATAATGACAACAAAGAACAACACCTCTTATATCCATTTCACCTTAGTGTTCTTATCTAAAGTCTGAATGAACATAATAATGATGATCTCCTCTTTGCCTAGCATTTGCCTAGCCAGACATATCATTTAACACTTAACATGAGACATGACATCATGCGGACTGTGTTTATGTGGGCTTCTGTGGAAATAACCCCGCTCTCACCTGGTTCATGATTGAGGCCTTCCGCCCAAGCCTGTTGTCTCTGAAGCGGAAGCGGCTCCTCTTGCTGCCGTCATCAGATTCTGACTTGACCACCTTTTCGCTGTCACCCTTCTCCTCCTGTTCTTTCTTCCACTTTTTCTTTCTGTTCCTTCGCTCCTTGGCGCTCTTAGAGCTCAGCTTGGACACCTCAGAGGAACTGCGGGAGAGATGCCCTCCCCCATCGTCCTCTACGGCATCTTCAGATACTGTACCGGCCGAGGTTGCCATGGCATTGGCCTAGTGATGAGGGGCAAATGGACAAGAATGAGAACAAAAATTAATAAATGAAAAAGAACAACAAAGCACAGGGAAGACATCACGAAATGGACTAATTCAGCTTGTTACATGCATGTATTTGTGTACTACCTGTGCATCCTCCTGTTGTTTCTTCAGCTGTTCCAGCATAGCTTTGAACTCAGCCTCCTTTTGTTCTGCCTCCTCCATTGTGGCCTGGTTCTGTTCTTCATAAGCCATGGCCACCACAGCCAGGATCAGATTCACCAGGTAGAACGAGCCCACAAAGATCACAAGTACGAAAAAGATCATGTACGTCTTCCCCGCGGCTCGCAGAGTCTAAGAGAAAGAAGGGCATAGCTCCCATAACGGTATTTGTATATATTACTTTCTGCAGGATGCAGTATGTTCACTGTGTGCTTTATCAGAGGCGTGTACAGATGATGGCCTGATCCACCCCTAAAATCTGACTGGCCACCCGAAACTTCTAAACTATGATTGTCTATCTACCTCAGTGGGCAGACCTTGAATAAAACTTGACATAATAACCTTGGTTTAAACAGGAGTGGGAAGAAGTGTTAAGATTTGACAGTTATTCGAGTCAACTCTATTAACTTGGCTGTTTCTAAATAAAAATTAAATAAAACAAAAAAAATTGTTAGCATCTACAGTAACTAGCTAGTGAGTAAAAACTGGAAGTAATATAAAACTAGAAGAAAAGTTTGAACACTATTTTTAATATTAAACATGCAACTTAGTGCGGGAAAGTGAGAAAAATAACAGGAAAAATTATCCAGTTCATCAAAATAAACTGGTGTGATATGGAACAGAATATAAAAAAATAAAAAAATAACAATAGTGAGAGGAATGAATGCACACCAGTTGGTACAGATTCTCCCAGAAGTCTTGTGTCATGAGTCGGAAGAGAGCAAGAAAAGCCCAACCAAAGGAGTCAAAGCTAGTGTAGCCGTAGTTTGGGTTGCGTCCAGCCTTCATGCAAGAATAGCCCTCCGGACACCGCCTACACAGACACACACATGCACACACACACACGCACGCGCACACGCACACACACACACACACACACACACACACACACACACACACACACACACACACACACACACACACACACACACACACACACACACACACACACACATACTATACCACAAATATTTTTGTGCTTTTGTCTATAACGGACCATACCATGAAGTAAATCAAGTGTGCTATTATTTGGAAAAAAATATTCAGATTTTACAATTTAGATTTAAATAACATGAAACAATTTTTGCTAATTTAGTAGTGTGTATGTTATGTGTATGCTCTTCACCCTGAATCTGAGCTGTTTCCACATAGCAGCGCATCCAGCATGTCTGGCAGGAAGTAGAAATTTGCTGAAACAAGAAGAGATACTTGTAAAACATGAAAACCATGCCTGAAATCACCTGAAATTCTTCTACTAGTATTTGTGTGTTTTTAAATGCAATTTATAGTTCTTTTTATTTCTTATGAAAAGGGTGTAAAAACTCGTTTTGTAGAAACTGTACTGTAGAGACAATCAAACTGAAAAAAATATAACAAAGCTGAGAGCAGCACTGATTGACGCTACTGCATGAGCAACTACCCTAAGTAGTCAGAGCTTTGTCTACTTACTTTCATTCATGATGTATTCATCGAAGTCAAAGCCTTTGCTCCCATTGGCCAGGTAGGATTCAGTTGAATTGACTGGCCAGATGACACACTTTTGCCGAAGATTACCCATAAACAGCTGTAGACCGATGAGGGCAAATACACTCAGACAGAACACTGTCAGAATCATCACATCTGACAGCTTCTTCACTGACTGGATCAGAGCACCCACAATGGTTTTCAGCCCTGTGAGAAGATGAGGAGACAAAGGCAACAAGGAATATACAGTCTGCCACAAATGCTTTTTTTGTGATAATGCTCATATCTGCGCAAGAACACACACTTGTACACACACTATTAACCATTAAAAAAAATTGATTCTACACTTGTATACTGTTACTGGAACAAACAAAAATATACATAAATGCATAAATTATTTCACACAATTTGTGATGTAAGTTTCTCCTATAAATCTCACAATATAAATTTACATTTTATGCTGTTTTTACTAATAAAATATTTAATAGAATCATTTACTTATTTAACATACATTTCTTTTCAAAAGTGTGGGGTCTGTAAGAGTTTTTGAATAAGGTCTTTAATGTCACCAAGGCTGCATCTATTTAATAAAAATGTATTAAAACAGCAATTTGGTGACATATAATTACAAATTTAAAATAACGTTTTATATATATATATATATATATATATATATAAGTATAAATGAATATTTTAATATATTTTAAAATCCTGTGACGTCAAAGTTGAATTTTCAGCAGCCATTACTCCAGTCTTCAGTGTCACATGATCCTTCAAAAATCATCCTAATATGCTGATTTTCCCCTCAATAAACATTTCTTATTGTTATCCTCAATGTTGAAAACAGCTGTGCCTATTCATATTTTTGTGGAAACCGTAATTAATATTTTTCAGGATTCTTTGATGAATAGTAAAAAGAAATGTTTGCATAAAAGTCTTTGAAATAAAAATTTAAAATAAATACACCTTACTGTCCCCAAATTTTTGAACGGCAGTAGTGTTAAGTTAACATATATGAATAAGAAAAACAATTCTTCAGATCAAATATCCAAGCAATAACACTATAAACCTACTTGGTTTCCTTAACTTTCTTTCACACATACACACACATATCGTAAGAAATAATATTGTGGTTTGTTCATATAAAACCATGATTTACATTGAACAGGCAGTTTAAAGAGTCTCCTGTCCCCTCAGGGCAGATGCACACAAACTGTGTCTATCTCCATTAATAGAAATGCGTACATTTTGCTATATCAGTTAACAATTTGAATTTATGTATAACACACTGATTTATACTATACTATAAATCATACCAGTTCATTATGTCAACTGAAGAAAAAAAATGTATTTCCTCATTTTTGGTCTGCCAAAAGAAGTCTAAGTTGTGTCTGAGATAAGTATTAGTATACTCAATAAGTCACATGACTTACATGATGTATCATTCACGTTTCAAAAACCATGTGAGAAGATTTGTGTGCTAAACTTTTGAGCACAAAAAGAAAGTTGATACCATTTATTTGCTTTTTAATGCCATCAATTGCCTTCTGTGTAGGAGCTCAGGCTTTCAAATGAAGTAGTAGCCAATATAATGAACAGGATTCTGTGGAGACTACTGGTAAAAAGATTTCCAAAAAGTGCACATTTACAGTTTTCTCATAAGCACTTTACCAAGGACAGTTTGTGTGGAGATCCTGAAGAGACACGAGGAACACTCTTTAAACACACATACAATATTCAACACATATCAGCAAAATGGACACTGCTTGAAGAGAGCGGCGCCATACAAACAGTATGCAGAGAGCCAACACAGAGAGAGGAAGAGGAGAGGACAGGCAAGGGGAGGAAGGGCATGCAGGTCATTTAAACGCCAAGGCTGAAGGCAGCAACATCATCATCTTTGCTTTATTACCATGGTGTCAATGTCTGTTTAACCAATCGTTCTTTTCCAGAGAATGTGTAACCCCGTCTTCATTTCTCAGCTAATCTCTTAGCCAAGAGAAACAGGTTAATAAAGAAGTCATTCTCTATTCTAAATACTCACATGTGGGGTCTACAGCAATGTGAGTGTGTTTAACGTAGCTGAGTGTGATTGTGTGAGTTAACTTAGCTAATCCTGATCTTTCGCCTTCCTGCAACAATACGTGCATACAAACAATTCGTCTTACATCTTCTGATGTCTCTGTTTTACTTTCCACTCGAGTTCTTCAAAATAAGAATAGGGAGGGAGTTACAAAACAGTAACTTTACCAAAAAAATTAGGTAAAAAAGATATAAATCTACATGTGTGTAAAGGATGCAGAAATTTGAATAAAGCCACTTGTTAAAAAATACAAAAAACAGAATAAAAGAAAGACAAACTAAAAAAGCAGGTGTCTTCGAAAGCATCATGCAGCAGAAATGTGTCAAACTAGGCTTGGCAGTCTCAGTGAGTACGCTACCATAAACCATTGCTTCATGACACATCACATCAGCTTCTTTTGAACAAACTCTGATGAGATGTTCATCAAAAGACAGACTAGGATGTAATGCACATATAAATGTTGCTATGCTTTTACGATGTCCAAAGGTTGAGTTTTTACGTTGTCGGCTTAGGGTCCTGTAACTAAAACTCAACACAACAAAGAAAAGACATTTGGCCTATGCTGTTTTAAACTCTGAGGCTGGACGTCTTACATATAGACCATAGGGCAGCAATCTTACGTTTTTTTCCTTTTACACAGTTAATTATTATTTTTTAACATGGTCGGTTGAGTAATAAGAACTGCATTCTGTGTCTACATGTACTAAACTAGAGTACTACACTCTTAAAATAAAGGTTCCAAATTGAATTTTTCACAGTGATGTCATAGAAGAACCATTTTGGGTTCCCCAAAGAACCTGTCAGTGTGCATTTCTTTTTTCTATTCTTAATCGTGGTAAAAGGTTCTTTAGATTATTAAAATACCACTATAAAGAATAGGAATGTGCAATAGAATGGAACCAGAGATGCCAATAAAGAACCTATACTTTTAAGAGTGTAAACTGCATAATAGGAAATGTGATCTCCAAACTGGAAAATCCAGTTAAAAGCTTAAAGTGGTTTGAAACATGATACCTGGTTTCCAAACTGGCCATGCATTGGTCCTAGAGTCTTAAACTGATTTGGTCGGCCATCTCGGACCAACAACAAACCAGCCTTACCACCTTTAAAGGGATACTCCACTTTTTTTGGAAATAGGCTCATTTTACAACTCCCCCAGAGTTAAACAGTTGAGTTTTACCGTTTTCGAATCCATTCAGCCGATTTTCTGACATTTAGAAGAATATCAGTAAGCAGACAGTTTCTGGTCTCATTGACTCCTATAGTATATTTTTTACTACTATGGAAGTCAATGAGACCAGAAACTGTCTGGTTACTGATATTCTTCTCAATATCAGAAAATCGGCTGAATGGATTCGAAAACGGTAAAACTCAACTGTTTAACTCTGGGGGAGTTGTAAAATGAGCCTATTTCCAAAAAAAGTGGAGTATCCCTTTAACCAACAGGGCCTTTGAAGAAAGTTAGCCACCATCTGTTAGTCCACCTAAACCAGTTACCATGATCTTAAAGTGGATTTTCCAGCCGGGCAAGATGCATATTTTAGGTATTCCCACTACTTTTCGTCATAACAGCTAATATTTATAACACGTCGCCGTTGACATAAATGCAGTTTTTGATCAATAAAGACCTTTTATTCCCAGATTACTGGAGGGGCATGTGATTTTTCTGCCATCACTGATTTGACTGCAGACTGCAAAGCCTATCAAAAATGTATCACTACCATTTTTGATCGTTTGTGTATTAAAACATAACTTGAACATAAATCAAAGAATTCTTCCTGTAGCATCCTCTCGAAAAAGTACAGCAAGTCAAGTAAAAAAAAAAAAAACTAAGAAAAATAATAACAGTAGTAGTAATACTGGTAATAATAATAGTTTGCATCGGCGTGGGAAGCAGCTCAGCCTTCGTGTTTAAACGCGTTCTCACCTGGTATGACAGAAATAGTTTTGAGAGCTCGTAGAACCCTGAAGGTTCTCAGGGCTGACACATTCCCGAGGTCCACAAACTCTGTTACATATCTGCAACAAGGGAGGATCACACACAGAACAAACACCATGACACAACACACACACACAACACCACAACACGTACGACACACCACTACCACCAGCACCACCACTGAACTGGGAGGAAGACATCACGCAAAGCCTGTCTAACGGGAGAAGAGAGAGAAACGAGCGGAGGAGGAAGGAAGAGACAGGAGTGTGAAAAGAGAGACAGCGAGCGGCGCCCTCTGTTGGCCCTGATTGATGCTGGACTTACCTGGGATCACAGCAACAGTTTTCAAAGCCCTCAGCACCCTGAATGTGCGCAGAGCTGACACATTGCCTAGGTTTACAAACTCTGTAACATACCTGCAGAATGGATCGCAACAAAGTTACCAGAGAGAGAAGAGAGCGAGAGGATGGAGAGGAGAAGAGATACAGGATGAAAAAAGCAGTGAAGGAAGATGATGATTCACAAATTAAGTATAGTAAAAAATATATCACATAAAAACAATGTTCCAGGTTCCATGTTTCATCTCAGAATTACTGTAATTACAAGTTTTAGACTAGAAAAAAACATTTGCATTTTCGTTGAACTTGCAATTGCAGAAACGTTAAAATAAAATTTTTTAAATTTTTGAAAGAAGCCTCTTAAAAAAATATTGTAAAAACTGTAATATTGTGAAATATTGTTACAATTTAAAATAACTGCTTTCTATTTTAATATACTTTAAGATATAATGTACTCTTTTTTTCAGCATCATTACTTCAGTCTTCAATTGTCACATGATCCTTCAGAAATCATTCTAATACGCTGATTTGGTGCTCAAGAAATATTTCTTATTATCATCAATGTTGAAAACAGTTTTTGCTGCTCAATGTTTTTTGTTGAAACCAAGATATAGTACCATTCAATAGTCTGAGGTAAGAAATGCGACAGCAAAGACGTTTATAATTTTTTTTTAAAGCTGTTCATTGAACGGTCAATTCATCAAGAAATGCATCACGCTTTCCACAAAAATATTAAGCAGCAAAAACTGTTTTCAACATTGATGATAATAAGAACAATTATTAATAATTTAGCACCAATAATAACTGATAATAATTTAAAACATATTGAAATAGAAAACGGTTATTTTTAATTGTAATAATGTTTCACAATATTATTTTTTTACTGTATATTAATCAAATAAATGGAACCTTGGTCTGCATAAGAATCAATTATTTAATATAGAGGTGCATTAATGTAACGATTAAATTTTGCAACGCCACACATGGATCCATGGCATTATGAAACCAATTATTTTTGAAGACAAGGACTTGAATGGCTCCAATTACAATCTTAGAGTTGCTATCTTGTAATTACAGTAATTTCGACACAATGTGATCCCAGCGTAAGAATTTAAATCTTGTGGCATTTATTCCAGTGTAATGCCTTGCCCATAGACTTGTAATAGCATTACTGTATACACAATTTTCCTGTTTTTACAAGTTGAAGTTAAAATAATTTTCTGTGGTAACTGACAGCATTTCGCAGATTCTGTCCATAGAGCTTTCCTTCTATCGAACCCGGAACATTTCTTTACTGTCAAAGTAAAAACAATCAACAAGAACAATATTCAGATTCTCACAACATGTCATATAGAATTCATGATACATTTTATACCTGGAAAACAAAAACACGTTTAAATCTTGTTTAAAAATAGTAATTTCACCATATTCTCAATTTCAGAATTGAACTTTTTAGGGGCAAGGGTTGACTTTATAAGATGAAAATGGCTGCCCTCCAGAGAAATGGATGAATGCAGATAGGGACAAAAAGGAGCGATGAACAGAAAAGGAGTGATGAACAGACGAATCAAAGTTCAGAAAGAAAGAGAGTGTTATGACACACAGTATATATGTACACACATACACAGAGGTATGAGCAGACATTGTCATCTTTGAGCACTGAACTCCCATCTACCACCTATGAGAGGCAGGACACAAGAGCCTCTGTCTCTCTCACGTAAGACCACAGGCACACACACACTCTTTTGTGCAAGCATGACATCAAGGCTCAAAAGTCATCTAATGACCTTAATAAAGGTCATGGTATCGATTAATCATTCAATTTTAAACTGTTCTGTCACCTCTACTGTGCAAAACTACCATTGTCAGGCTGTCAGAATATTCATGCTTCTTAATACTCAAATAATTTGCATGTTATTGAAATCTTTTAGATTAAGTTTTAGTTGGTCTAAAACTGCCCTACACTCAGTGGAGAAGCTTGCCTTTTTGGGTCATGGATGCAAGTGAGAAAGTTCCATAAAAAGTGCAGAGCCCATTTCAAATCGCTACAAATATTATAAGGATGTTATTTTATTTTTTGTCGGTTTATTTATTTTATGATTTCATTTGACTAAATAATATCACCATATTCCTTGAATGCAAAGTTGGGACCAACGGAGGCTCTGCTATAGTCTAAAAGTCAATGCTGCACACAAGAGTGTTATGTCCCTGTAATCATTGCATGCAAAAACAGATTTTAAGTGCAACATTATTGAAATGTTTGTTTCAGTAGTGTTTAAATTACAAAAGGATTATACTTACGCCATAGAGATGACCATGAAATCCAGCCAGTTCCAGGGGTCTCTGAGGAAGGTGAAGCCATCTATACAGAAACCTCGAGCCACAATTTTTGTGAGTGACTCAAAAGTGTAGATTCCTGTGAAGGTGTACCTGACAGAGTGCAATAAAATTAATGCATATAAATAAATCGCTTTTTTTTTATTTAATTGATACTTTTCATTATTAATTAAAATATAGGTTTGTTTATAATTATTATTTCTCTCTCCCTCACTGACCTTTTTTTTATTGTTCATTACGCAGTGCATTTGGTATCTGCTACAGCACAGAAGGCACATATGATGTCAAGAAGATGGCATATAATGCTGTTTTTATAGGCAGCTATAAGGTTTTGGAACAAAGCTTACTATTGGTTAAGAACTCCCACAAAACTCCATCACCCCCAGTTACCCCCAAAATAGACCCAGCGATTTTCAGGACTGGCCAAATTTCCAAGTGGAGCTTACACTGTCTCCAGCATTTTCTTCCTCCTAGCCAGTCATTAGCCTGTCACTGGGCTAACAATTTAAGCCCAGCTTTACAAGCACTCACACTGGAGTGGTTGCTGTTTCAGAGTTTAAATTTATGATCTTTGATCTTCTAACCGTTTTTGCTATAACAATGTTATTATTAAATCTCTCCACATGAATCATAAAAAACATTACAGTCACATTTGATGAGGAACATTTGCATAGAATAGAATAGAATAGAATAGAATAGAATAGAATAGAATAGAATAGAATGGGGATGTGCACAAGTACTCCACTCTGACCAGACAGTGGCGTTCGATCATGAAAACGATGATCGCCGTTGCTTTAAAGTCGTCTAGAAATCAAAATTAACCCTATTTACTTTGTTAGCGCACATTCTTGTGGTGAACGAACAATCAGTGTAAATTAATACACAGAAAAAAATAGTTTGTCAAGGTAATCTTTAACCAAAATTTGCTTCCGCTCTGGAATTGCGTTCCTTCTCTGATGATGTCAGTTTGACGGCATTGGTTGAATATCCTTAACCACTTCCCTCCAACCGTCGGTCTGCTATGAGCGAGAGATGGAGAGGAGGTGCGCTAAAGTAAAACCCCGCCCTCTATGCAATATTACGTTTCACTTGGAAAAATGTCATAACACTGAAGTAAAGTCAGTTGCAAATTCCGGTTCATGGGGACTTTAAAATATATATTAAAGTTTTTTTCTGATTGGGGCATTTTGGGCAGTACCTGAGGTCTGCTAGGTTAGCATTAGGACACCAGGCACTCCAGACTGGTGAAATAAAGTGGAACTATGGATTTGAAAGTGCGCAGTGATGCCTGGAATCACTTTGAACATGAAATGTTGACTATGGGTTATTTGAGACAGTCATACTACTTTTAGATGTTTCTTTTTCAAAAACATTTGATGATTTTATTAATAATCCAGCAGTGTTATTTTTTCTCATGTTTTCAACAGTAAGCCTGTTTTTTCATTAAAATGGTCATGGCTTCAAAAACGAGCAGGCAAAGAAAGTAGATGAAAATACAACTAGTGCAAGATGTGCAGCACTAATCTGCCATATACTGTATATAACTTTATAATGTTGGGTATTCTTTGTCCTTTAGTTGCTCGTGTTTCAGCATCTGGAAGAGCGCATCCACAATGGGAATAAGACTTTCTGGCTAGCACGTAACTTAAGTTAACTTGCATTTGCGTCCTTTTGTGCAGATATATGTTTCTTTTTTAAAAACATTGATGCATTATTGATATAGTAGTGTTATTTTTCCAGTCATATTTTCATAGACATATTTTCAGGTCATATTTTTATTTGTCAACATTAATTTTCATGTAAGTGTTTTAATTAAAATATTTGAATTATTGCCATGACGGACACACCCCTGCCCTGCACACCCCCAGAGAATAGAAAGAATAGAATAGAATAGAATAAAGAATAGAATAGAATAGAATAACTTACTCTACTTGTTTGGACCATTCTGGAGGATTGCTGAATGTCATGAAGACACAATTTGTCAAAATTGTACACATGATGATCATGCTGAAAACTGTAAGAAGTAGTTAAGGAAATTCTAATGTGATGTCATAAATATTGATTAGATATCATAACTATGAAGGAAAAAGGGACATCTATACAAAATCCGAATAATTTCATGATATTATAGCAAACTCTGGGGTCAGAGGTCAATTGTTGGTTGAAGACATAGGCAGTTCCTCCTATGAGGAAGTTTATGTTGTTAACATCCATATAATTAATGGCCTTTAAAATCACCGTCTGTATCACAGCACTATGAGCTTTCATTCAGAACTCTTTTTCTAAATAACATTTAAAGTCCCCAAAGTTTTTTTTTTGGCTTTTATTATGAATATGTCAGCCTTACTGTTATCTATAAGCTAGTATGTTCCAAAACAATGACAAAATTCACATTTAGAATATATAAGCATTCAAAACTTGCAGTCTCTCACTTCCGCCAATATGGATCAATGATTTTGATGACATCACTGCACTTCAGCTTCTCATCAGATTTTCAGTCCAATCAAATGCTCTCTAGAATCAAAAGCGTCCCACCGCCTAAATTATAAATAGATGCTGAAGCTGCAGCTAAAATCGGTCACATGTTCACACATTTACTGTTTTCTACATGGTGAATGGCACACAGTGCACTATATAGGGGATAGGGAACGATTCAGACATTGAACTGTAAATAAGCTTTCCATTGGGGCTAATGAAGTCTGGTTTAAGGTTAGTGTCCCTGCTCCAGTCCAGAGACAAGATAGTACAGAGCGGATCATATGTGCAAGCCGGCGCAGACCAGAAAACGTATCGGACCCATTTGAATTCTGCACAGAATACTATATTTTAAAGCGATATGAGGAGATTAGGAGGAGAAACGGTTAGAGATTAAGAGGAAACTGCGGCTTTACCGAGCTCTGGCCGAGCAGTGATATAAACTCAATGCTATTGGCTATTTTTAAAAAGGGGAGGAGCTGTTCGATATGCCACCCCGTCTTGTTTCAGTGGAAATTACGTCAACACATTGAATAATCCTGCGTGATTCAAGTCATGTCAGTGGGCCTTTGAGTCAATAGTTTAAGTGAAAAACCATGTACTGTGATACAGAGGGTGTAACTGATGAAAACTATAAATCCAATAAAGCATGGAATGCAGATCTAAGCACAATCATAATAACATGGACAATGTTTGGAGCACTGAAAAAAGGATATGAGTGTATCAAAATTTTAATTGCTATTCGCCTGAATAGGTTAAAAGGACTAATGATATATAACGAGGGCGTGGCACTGAACCGGAAGATCGTTTTTCCTTTGTTAAGAACTATAAAGGTCTGGGGAGAAAAAGAGAGAGGAAGATATGTTAGCTTTATATCTCTGTCTTTATGGTGAGACTCACAGTCATTCACTAAAATTGCAATAAACAACATACTGTATATGACAGGTTAACATGACAAGAATTTTGACTTTATCCAAAAACTACAGCTGCATTCAAAATAAACTTGCAAAATGTATACAATATCTTAATACACCCACATAACATTTTCTCAAAAACTAAAATAAAATAAAATCACATTCATTCTGAATTACATTCAGGTCAAAGAGCATTTCTAAATCAAGCCTATTAAAAACCAAATAGGGATTTATTTACACGAATTGAGCTAAAACAACCGCAGTGAGTTCTGGCAAAGAGATGGACCTCTTACAGGAACTCAAACTGTAATACTAACGCTAATGCTAACCGCTAACACTGCGATCCATCAGAAGCAGAAGTGCTGACTCCAGATAGTGTGTGTGGGACAGGGAAAAGAGAGAGGGAGGGGGAGGGAGGGAAGAAAGGAAGGAGGGTGGGTCAAAAGCCCTGCAAAGCTCCTTTTATCCTACATAATGTAAGAAAAAGAGACAAGAGAACCTACATCCAAATCCTCATCACTGAAACCACATGAATCCAGGTCATTCCAAAGTGCACATATACAGACTTAATGTCAAAGAAGTAAAATTGTGTGTTACATCATATGTTTATTCATTTATTTATTATATTTAGTTGTAAAAAAGTAAATATATATTTATACTATTATTATATATTATTAGAAAAGTAATTTTAATTATATATATTACAGTCTTAATACATTTTGCATTTTTCTTCAAATCAATTTTATTTTGTTTTAAGGATGTTTAGATATTTTTATTGGAAAACAAGACAAAATACTAATTAAGACAATATTTCTTTAACCCTGTGATACACACATAGAATAGTATTTTTATGACACACAAAACACCACTAAAGTCACACATAATGGGTTACCATATTTTATGGGGACATTAGATAGATATAATCATTTTTATACTGTACAAATCAGGGATTATATCCCCAAACCCTAAATCTAACCATCACAGAAAACCAAAAAATATTGGATACTGCCATCTTTGTTGGGACATTTTGTTCTCCATAATTTAGGGTTATACCATGAACACACACACACACACACAACACAACCACACACACACACACAACACCACACACAACACACAACCACACACACACACACACACAACACACAACACACCACAGTCGAGTGGATGAGAATCTTCCTGAAATCTAATTAGATTAAAAATAGACATCTGTCTGAAGGAGGACAAAATGAACGCCAGAGTGTCCCGATCTCTCTCTATTTCTCCATCTCCTTTTATTCACTGTATTTGTCTGTCTGTGCATTTAATCATGTAAGAATACTACTTAACAAAATTACTGCTTAACAAAATCATCATTTAAAGGATATAGCGTATGTCAGAGAGAAAATGCTGTGTCGTCTTTCTGAAGACAGCTGTCATTTTGAGGCACAGGATCCCAAAGACTGTCACACTAGCAAAAGCTGCGAACCGCCCGAAGGCTCCATGTGTTACTGAATACTGAGCACTGGTTTCCCCAGAGTCTCTCTCTCACACACACATACACACACTGCGACAGACTGTGGGCTTCCTCCGCTGGCGGGAGCTCCCACTCTCACAATGCTGCACTCTTCACTGAGGACATAGATGCAGCTCTTAATATCCTGGCCTAAAAATACAAAAGACATTTTTAAATCTTTTCTAAATCTTCACATTTATGAGCACCGTGTTTATCACAATGTGTGACAAACACATGATTTCCATCTTAATTTCACAGCAAGTGTCATCGGTCACAACAGTTCTATCCAAATAATCCACGGTCATAACACTAGTACAGTGCCAACTGTGACTTCAACCCTTTGTCCCTTGTGTCTATAAAAGACCAGATATTTTGCAAGATCACACTTTGGCAGATGAAAATGTGGATACATATGAGCGAAACAAAAACATGCTACGAAAACACGAAGCTCAAAGTTCGCGTACATGTGATCACACCCTTATGTCAACACACAATGCAGCCTATTGGTCTTTCCATCTGACAGCCTAAGTGATATGCTGCAAAGCTACTGAAAATTTCATCATCTACAGAGAAGAGAGCCAGAGAGACATGAAGATGTGGACAAGAGCTGAGGGAACTGCTGCGGGGGAGGTGGATGAGGGAGGGAGGGAGAGAGAGAGAGAGGGAGAAGGGGTGGGGGGGTTCAATAGTGGACAAAACTGGATATAGCATCACTGTTGCACTTAACTCCAAGTACATCCGATCTACTCGAATGCACTTACTGTAAGGACTCAAATGACCAACACCCCCATCCAAACGCTAACCAATACTTCTCAATCTTAATTTAATACTTTCAAGATGCACCAAAATCTATCTATCTATCTATCTATCTATCTATCTATCTATCTATCTATCTATCTATCTATCTATCTATCTATCTATCTATCTATCTATCTATCTATCATCCATCCATCCATCCATCCATCCATCCATCCATCCATCCATCCATCCATCCATCCATCCATCCATCCATCCATCCATCCATCCATCCATCCATCCATCCAGAGAGTGAAAGTTGGTATAATGGTATAACTGATAATATTCTCAGTATTGCCAAAGGCAGTAAATGAAGAAATACAAGAAATCAAGAAAATAAAATTCAAGGAAAGAGGTAAAGATAAAAGTAATAAAATTAAATAATAAAACAAAAAAATAATGGGGTAATACTATAGATACAAAATATGGTCTAAACAAATATAATCATTGTAATGATAAACAATCCATTAAACTATTTTTACGTATCTTAAAAATAATAATAATAATAATAATAATAAAATGAAACAAAATAAAATAGGGTAATAATACATACAAAATATGGTATAAACAAAATAATCACTAATCATGGTAATAATAAACAATCAATTAAACTATTTACTTATCTAAAAGAAAAATAATAATAATAAAATAAAACACAAAATAAAGTAGAGTAATAATACAGACACAAAATATGGTATAAACAAAATAATCACTAATCATAGTAATAATAAACTATCCATTAAACTATTTGCTTATCTAAAAAAATAATAATGAAACAAAATAAAATTGGGTAATAATACAGATACAAATTATGGTATAAACAAAATATAATCACTAATCATAGTAATAGTAACAATCCATTAAACTATTCACTTATCAAAAAAAAATATATAGGGTAATAACAGAGATACAAAATATGGTATAAAAAATATAATCACTCATCTTACAAATAATAAAAGTAACTCCTTATCTATAAAATAAAAAATAAAAAAATAGAGGAAGACATTGCAAAACATTGCAATGAACAAGATATAAAGTCAATCACCAAAGTTATAAATCATCCATTAAAGTATCACTCTATTAAAACCTGAAATATCTCTTTTTTTTAACTTCCGTTTCCAAAGGTCAAAGCCTCACACACAGCGGGTGCAATAACAGCCATTAGAAAACTGCATCCCATATCTCTCAATCACATCCAAACAAACACACATGAGCACAGGGCTTTCTGTAGGTTTATACGCCCATGACATTCTGAATGGCTTTTTCACCCCACTTCTCAAGGGACCAGCAGAACTGCAACTCTGCACTTCTTCCTTGCATTCCTCTCATCTCTTTATTCACTTTAACCCTTCCGCACAAAGCATGAGTGTACCACAGCTGCTGCAGTTATAACCCCCTCACACAAAAACATGCCACTGCCAAGAGGGAGAGGAGGAGGGAGGGGCGAAAAGGGGATGTAATATGGATGGGACATGTTGGGAACAATGCACATTATCTCTGTTAATGGGAGGTGGATATAGGTACAGCGTGCAACAGATGATGAAAAGGCAGACAAGACCAAGTCTTTTTCCTCAACTAATTTTCTATCTTAAAAAATCTCCTCAACTTCCACTATATAACACATGCTACACTGTGCTCAGTTATGTAACACACACCTCTAGTGTGCCAACAAGGAGGTGCTGATGTGGTCGCACCGCTCAAGCCACAGAAAAATTATGAAAATAACTTTTTAGCCATCTCATAGTAAATACATAAATATCAAAGAATCTTGGTCGACTAAAAATGTAAAAAAAAATTAAATAACTCTACCTACATCACCTACAGTAAAAAAATAAATGAAATAAAAAACTATACAATAACATATTTATAAAAATATTCCTCCAAACCATTAATGTTACATTTAAATATTTGGACATTCTTAATTACATTATAGCAAGCAGGCAAACACTATGTTTTTTTTATGCTATTTAGATCTTGTATACAAATTTAAAGGGACTTTACATAAGAATATTCATGATGTCTGGGTTCTGTTTAGTTTCACTGTGTTTTAGTTTCGTTTTCAGTCAGTGTTATGTTCCCGTTTTTCCTGTGTACTGTTTTCCTAGTTAGTTTCCTTAGTTGTAAATAACTTCCACACACCTGTTTCTGTTCAGCTGATTATCTCTTTCCATGTATTTAAACCCTTAGTTCCCTCAGTTCTGCGTTTGGTCTCGTTGGTGTTATTTGTGTAGTGGTTGTACGTAATCTCATTTATTCTCCTACATGTTTATCTTGGGTTTTTGTTTAACAAAAGACTACTGTGAACTCTCCATTGCCGTGCGCTTTGTTAAAGCCACACACCTCCCTGACACGTGTTAATCACATTTTTATTGCCAATGTGTGAACAGCTTGAAACGGAACCTAAAAAATGAGATCCTCCTCGACTTCCTATGTTGTCTATGAAAGCCTGTTTTTATGTTTTTGCCGGGAAAATCAAAAGGATGTGGTGGTTATGCGTGCTCCTCTCTTCGTTCAATGACACATGAAATGAATGCTTATACAATGTTCAGGATAATGCCGAAACAGCCATTCTTTAAAGGTGCCCTAGAATGTTTTTTATTTTATTTTATAATGTTTCCTGGGTTGCCCTTATAATGTTAGTATGTTTTTTAGATCAAAAATAGTGATAATTTAGAAATAAAAGGCATTTTTCCTAGCCTGATTTTAGCCTCTGATTTGAACGCTCTGTTTTAAGGGGCGTGTCTCCTGTGGGATTCAGTGTAACTGATGTGATTGGCTGTAGGATTCAGTGTACCGGCCACTGCTGTGATTGGCTGACATGCTTGCATATGAAATTGCTACGTACATGTGACACTCTCTCGAATACTTTTACTACAGATATTATACGTTTTTACTATTACAGCTATCGAGATTAACGAATCGTGAGATGTTTTTAAAGTATTTAGATCTATTCCCATCACATAAAATGTTGCCGTGATGAGCATTGAGCATGACAGTCTGTTGATCGCGAGACTGAAGATCTAATCATTGCAAAGCAGTTTCTGCACTCTCTCTAATGCTTTCACCAATGCAAACACGATGATGTACATACACGTTCGTCATTGATTTCATAACGAGTTGTCCAGATAAACTCGCGCTGTGTGGAAAGATTTTCGCTTTCTGTATATAATTTATTCACTATAAAAAAAGTTTTTTTTCATCCTACTAAAAGAAACGATGTGAAGTTGATATTTTAGTCACTGGTTTGACTTACTGATGCATAAACAGTATTGAACGATTTTGAGAGAAAATTACCTGTCTGAACAGACTGATCTCATGAAATGGCATATGTATGACATGCCAATTCGTATTTCCATTTTTGGAATTTCCATTCGTATTTTCCATTTTTGCTATCAACACGCATAATCGCTTTTCAGCGTGTTTATGAACGCCGTTGACTTAACGTTACATTACTGTATATATAAATATATGACCTATCCCAACCCCGTCCCTAAACCTACCCGTCACTGGGGTTAATACCATTTATGAGTCTTCCCCTACCATCCTAGGAAAAAAATATCGCTCCCCAGATGTAGATCTACATTTTGCTTCGTTTCGCTCGGACATTTAACGGCGTGTACATACACGCGGAATCAATCGGACATTTAACGGCGTAGACATACACGCATACACGCGGATAGCTCAAAATGCGTATAGATAACACGCCACTTGACTTGAAAGTGGCGTGTATCTTTACGCAAAACTCATGATGTCATGTCATGCTTGAACAATTACACATCAGAAAGTGTTGCTTGGTAGCTCGATCCGAGGCCAGCTCTGTATTGGCCCAAGTTGAGGAAACAGTCGTCGGTGAAATGTTTGGAAATTTCCAGAGAAAATAAAATTAACCTATTGTTTCTTCAGAGGCTCGGATGAAGGAACTAAAAAATACGTTTGTGTTCATGTGTACATCCAAACACTGAGCAACTGCCATGCCTCGGCTGCGCAGTTCGACTGGCATTGAGGAGGGCTGGCATATGCAAATCTTTGGAGGCGTACATATTAATGATCCCGACTGTTGCGTCACAGTCGGTATTATGTGGAGATTCGCCTGTTTTTCAGGGTGTTTTTTAAAAACGAGATTTAAATAAGAAGGAGAAAATAATGGTGTTTGAGACTCACTGTATGTCATGTCCATGTACTGAACTCTTGTTATTTAACTATGCCAACATAAATTCAATTTCACATTTTAGGGCACCTTTAATGTAAATGTGTCATACAAAGAAAAGAGATTAAGAGGACATGATGCCAGTGAATTGCAGAGCTGGTGCAAACATATACACATCGCTATGACCAGATGCTTTCTTAACTGTTGTTTTTCTCACTGAGTTTATTTTCTTTTTGAGAGGAAAGAGCACAGCACATATTTATCTAAACAATGAGAGCAATGCTCTCAGCAGCGTGGCCGGCCTCGGGATGTTCGTTCACAGTATATTGCTGCAAAGATTTTTGTCTTCCCAGCAAAAAAAGAAAAATAACTTTGCCGTGAGTTCACACTGAATCACATTCGGTATCTTGTATGTTACATATATGCGAGCAATAAGGTGCTGGCTGCAATTCACTCTACATATAGCCTCTTTAACTACATGCATTTTAACCCCAAACTACTGAAAAGAAAAATATATTCTGAACTGTCAGCTGTCAAATTTTGCTGAGAAATCTCAACAAAAATCTTTACTAACCAGGTTTGTTTTGTTTTTAGAAACCATTATTCAAATGATTTACTGAATGAGTACTGTGCCACTGTTCGTCCGACTGTTTGTACTGTATTTTACTTTCTTTTTTATTCTAAACTGTTTTAATTATTCTTATTTCTTTTGATTGTTTAAATTTCTTCTATGTAAAGCACTTTGAATTACCATTGTGTATGAAATGTGCTATATAAATAAACTTGCCTTGCCTATTCTTATTTGTTACCATCTCATCTTATCTGTTCATTCCTCCTAATATACAAAGTAAGTAACATTAGTCTCCTTGATTCATCTCCAAACCTTCCCACTACCAATCTTGCTCTACCAAATGCCCTGAACACTTCTCGCTTCACCATAATGAGGGTAACTGTATTCCACCTGCATGGAGCATGAGTTTTAACAGGCTCAAAGTTCACTCACTTTCTGGTTCATATAGAAGGGGTCAATGTCCTCCAAGGGCACGGCCAACATTTTGGAGGGGACGTCCCCGTAAATAAAGGGCACGCTCTTCCCTGCTTCCAGGTCAGTGTTGGGCTTCGGCTTGTTTTCATCATCGTCATCACGGTGACTGCTGTCAGATCTGGGCTTAACAGGCTTCTTTTTCTTCTCCTCAGCGATGCGCTTCTCGATGTTGGCCAAAGACTCTGGGGTAAACTTCTTGAAGCTATCGGGGCCTGGAGGTGCAAGCAGCTGCGCAGCCATATTGTCATCCTGCAGCAGAGTCCTCTTTATTTAGAAGCCATTCAGGACAGCCAGCTCTAGGAAAAGGAAGGGAGAGGGAGGCACCCAGACAGATGCAGAAAGAGAAAAACGAGGAAGTTCAAAAGTCGTAAAAGTTAAACAAAGCAAATGATCACATACACAAACAAATGTAAAACATTTCTATTATTCAAGCATAATTGTGTGTGTGTGTGTTTGCGAATAATCCATTGATTTCAGTGGCCTGTGTTATTGGTCATCCACTTTTGCAGCTCTCCCTCTTGCTCTTTTTCTCACTCTTACACTCACACACACAAACACACACACATTCATTACATCCATTAAGAAATAGATGACCAAGCAGAATAATACCAAATGCGCTGCAGCACAGGAGGCTCAACCTGTATGTGTGTGTGTGTGTGTGTGTGTGTGTGTGTGTGTGTGTGTGTGTGTGTGTGTGTGTGTGTGTGTGTGTGTGTGTGTGTGTGTGTGCATGAGAGAGAGAGTGAGAGACAGAGAACAAGAGAGACTGTACATTAGAGGCTAAGGTCATAACTGCATTACTGCCCTTATCAACCTTCTGTGATGACCTGGATTATCGAACTAATATTCCAGTCTATGATGTCATCAAGCCCGTTCCAAACAACATCATATTAAATATTCGATCAATTCAGACATATTTAATCTGCCCCTTTCGGATTTATTATGTAATGTCCTTGTTCAGATGGAAATCTCCACATTTAATCATGTGTTTGTGGATCACATATCACAAACTCTCCACTTTACTTATTTTATTACTAAGGTTAAACATTAGACACACTATGCAGACTAAACACTTTGGCTGTTGTGGATTTTTTTTTAAGATAATATAAAACTAAGAATTCTGTGCAAGATTTTATCTCATTATGCAAATGTTTGCTTTAGTCCGTAATCTCATTTGCAGGATGTTTGGCTGCTCAATAGAGTGCAGTCTTAACAAATTCAAAGACAACATTAATGTCAAGTCAAACTTGTCATGTCACATTTGTGATGTATTATGTTCTTACAGGAACTATGTCACCTGATACTGTATCTTACTTCATTTCTATTGCAAAGATGCATTTGTGTATCCGCGTGCTGACTTTTAGTGACTTGACAATGAATCTCCAGCACAGGATCCAGTTTCTGACTGAACTTCCTAAATAATACAGAAAAAAACAGCACTGTAAAGTTTTGTGGCACAATATGTGTCTGTCAATAAAGACTGTCATAAAAACAATTATTTTTTTATGTTTTTAATGTATATTAAATTATCATTTATTCTTGTAATGTCAATTTCAGCAGCTATTACTCCAGTCTCCAGTGTTACATGATCTTTCCCAAATCATTCTAATATGCTGATGCAAGTAACATTCAAGTTATCAGTCATTGAAGTCCTATATCGGCTGACTTTGGTTTTAAACACAGTTGCAACAAAAACAATGTTGCACATCAAACTCTTTAATCCAATCAAACAGAATTACTTACACTCATGAAATGCTGTACAATTTGCCCACTAAACTTGCTTTAGCAGTTCTAAGGTTAGTAGTTTGCAGGTTAACAAATTTTACTTTCCAGGGTGGAGCTTTGTTGGAGAATCCAATTCAAAGAGATTTATCACAAATGTGCAGGAAATTCTCCAAATGGACATAAGTACTACTTAGTCACACTCTCCTGTGTTCCAGGTGTGTGTCGCAGTGTCAGTCCCAGCCTAGTCCCTCAGGCTCCACAAAACTGGGCTATTCCTTTTCCAGAATGTCCTTTTACATGCATTTTGTACTGCAAAGCTGACTTGCATTTATGGTCCTTTCCAGGACATTTAACCTTTTCTAGTACTAAATTAATTAGACAAGCAAAAATAAGAAAAAGGCGCTTTGTTTAAATGCACATAATACTGCCATAATGCCCTCTTCAACTGATTAATGTAGCCGCATGTTTGCACACCATCATCTCCATACATCCACAAATCTTTACTAACGTAAGTGCTGTATGATGTGCTGAAAGCTTATGACAGTACAGAAATCAACCAAAGCAGTGTCATACAGACATCGCATTCCTTCACATTCACTTTTAAATATATTAAACCTAACAGCCAACGATTGTCTTATCAACTTGTCTTTTCGTGGGATTGTTTTATATGTCCAATGCTGAATCCCTGTTCTCTATATCCTTAATGACACAGTCTATTAATTATTTATACACCAAAAACTGATTCAGTTAAGTCAGCACAGGCCAAATCAATAGTAAAGTGCCCATGTTCATGTGACATTGCTCTTTATGATGGGCGACTTTATCATCATTAAAACACAACGCTTCCTGTTCGACTATGGCTAGTCATTTGAACATTTATTCATTTAAACTAGAATTATATTTTAGCATTTAATTTTTTCATTATTCAGTGTTCATTAGATTCTGGTACTTGTTCGTTAATATCAAGACAGTCCATATATTAGCACTTATTTCTTTGCTACTTCTTGGTTCAGAAATTATTTCTATTTTTTTTCTATTTTTCTAGTAAACAAGTATTTACTTCCATCTATGTAGGCCTATTCCTATCATTGCTGGTACCAGTTTTACTATTCATTAGGAAGTAGAACTTATTTCTAGTTACAAGAAAGAATAGAATAACTACTAGTGTATAATAAATAGTTAATAGCAAAAGTGTATAAGATACAAGTCACAATTGGACCACTCACTCATAATTATAACTAACTATTATTAGAAACATAAAAATAGATACAAGTTAATTGATAATTATTAAAACAGCTTGCCATATATGCATTAGGTACAGCAACAAAGTATTTTCTTTTCTTTAAATGAACAGTTTAGACAAAGGAACTACATGCGTTTTAAAGTTACACGCTGGTTGTGTCCAACCTCCAAGTCTCCTTCCTGGGATAGTGTAGAGACGCCTCAGCTCAAGGTGATACATCAGATAGACAGGCCCTGACAATACACACAATGACCTTAACAAAACTCCTGCATTTTCTTCCCTATAGACTACGCTGTTCTGCCAGCACTGGTTACAGAAAATGTATGCTGTTTATTGGTACGCCCTCCACTTTCCGATTGATCCAAGTTAAACACCTACATTAAAACCAAAATAACCGATCCCATTCGACAGGTTATAGGCTACTTACGTGCCTAGAAGCAAAGTCATTGCCTATACTCTCATATCTGGTCAAATGTAGGCTACGTTCCGGTACCGGCGCAAAGGTATTCCGTATCTTGCAAGAATAAGTGTCGTCTGTATTTAGGAAGCCAACACAAATCCACTGCCGTCGAATGCAGGTTCTCAGCGGCGCTGTCCGTTCAGCACCGCTCAGCGCGAGCTCACGCTTGTCCTCTAGGTTAGGTGATGGGGAGGGGGGAGTAACTCAGGATCACAGATGCTGCCTCAAGCCATGATGAAACATCCCGACTAAAGCGACTTTTCCGTATTTGATGTCCTTAACTAAATGATATGGAAAGTGAATGTTCGGCCTCTGGCACTGTAGGCTACATCGAGGGGAGGGGAGCAGCACAGCTGTCACGAGGACGAACCTCGCCGGCCTATCCCGTGTGGAGAATAAAAGCCTTTTATATTTCAACACACATAAACACCGATATCTCCTTCATTGATCTCATTTTTACCTTTGTAATATTTGTTTGGTAACACCAACAGTAATGCAGCTTATTTCAGGTGAACGGTCTTTGCCATTTCAAAGCGAGCCTAATTTACAAAGCATATGCGATCGCAAAAACCATTCAATTGATTCATACTTCCGCCCATTTTTGCCCCCTCACACATGTATAATGGCATTGCTCCTCCTAACAAGCTTTGCGCGTCTGAAGGCGCTACATGTTATGGGATTCACAGATTAGTATGCCCAAGTTTGTTTGCGGTAATTATGGCATCTGGACGTTCACGCGTGGGCCCCACTCTCTCGACTGAAATACTGCAGTGGGTGAGGGAGCTCGTGCAAGGCACGAGCCAGCGAATCAATCTGTGAAACATCTAAATCTCAACGCCACTGACGTCTCAGACAGTCGTGCCTGCAATGTTTTACACGTCTCGAGTTTCTATCTCACTAGGTTCCGATTTCATTCTCATCTGAAGACTTCAAGAACATTTGGGACTCCTGTCCGCTTCAGCACCACACCCGTCCTCTCTGTGATTTAACCCGCAACCGCGCAAACGGTCGGGCACAGCATGCCGCTAACGCTTTAGGGAGGAGTGAGTGAGAAAACAAGGGTGGTAGTCGCTGTTTTTAACGGCAAAAACGGAAACACACCAATTCGAGTCCAGCCCAATGAAGTATGGCGAGGGTGACTCGAAGGGAGGGGGAATGCAGGCGCAGGGGGACTAAAAACTGCCACATTAGTGATTTTGACATGTTACGTTGCAAAATACTGTCATATATGTCATCTGAATGCTGAATACTGCGTCTTGCGTCAGTCTGTCCGCACAATATTCCTCTGCAATAAAGTTTGCTGCGGTCTTACTTGCCTGTCCCATGGTATGCGTATGTTCTACATTTCGACACAGACTAATGTTATGTTTCCAGCGCCAGGCCAACACCCTAATTTACCTCAGTCAGACTTTTCCCCTTTGCATTGCCTCTATTTGACCAGCACTATAGCTGTTAAGTAGTGCTGGCGTGTTAATTGGCGTTTCCCTGTCTTTCCTGCAGCAAGCCTATCCACATCTGTGAGCAGAAAAGATGCTGAGCGCGAGAGACCGCTCTGCGGCAGATGAGTCCAGGTATGAGACACGCTCAGAACGGGCTATAAACACCTGAAAAAACCACGACACTTGCGCTGTAGACAAGAGAAAGTCTACTCACTTTTTCCGCATTAAGAGCGATCCATGTAGATCTTGCGTGCCTAAGGATGTTTAAAAGACCAGGAGAAACTGCGGATGTCGCCATATTGTTGCCGCTATCTTCCTTCCCAGTGCGTACGGCTAGCTGCATAATTGATGACTCTCAGCAAATTGTTAGGGAGCGTCTACAAGTACCCTACTTCCGACTTCCGTACTGACGGGGGGAACGCTGCAACGTAAGCGAAACAGCGCTAAAAGGGGATATCAATCACAATGATGCGAGTTAATTATATTTACCACTTCTCCGTAAAATTCATCTAATCTCCTAATTTCTGTCTCAACAATTGTCAAATTGTTTCAAATTTCATTGTTGAAATGAAATTCACTCAGTTAAATAATTAATATTAAAATAAACTCATTTTATTTTAAAGAATACAAGACTTGAATGACCCACCTATTTTGCACAGATTATTTATTATTATTTGAAAATAAGTTATATAGAGTATAGAACAATACACACAATATGCATTTATGAAAGTAAGCATATCATATGGCACTTTGGATCTGATGAATCAGAGAGAAGAGAAAATGCTTGACTTTCAAATTAAATAGTGATATTTCTACTTTGGTTTCAATATCTTCACAATGGTTACCTGGCTGGAACAATTCTGATTTACACTACATATTATAAACGTGTTCCAACATTGTCGTTTTGTTTTTAAATGTCACTTAAAATCTACATTCTGATTTTAAATGTAAGGACAAACAGAGATTTCACGGGAACGTCTGGACACAAAATAGTAGGTTGGTGTAAGTTGTTTGGTTACATGTAATTGATAGGCACCCTATTACCTATGTGTTAGGAAAACTAGTCCACGTTTCATCGGGAGCTTTGATGTTTTAAAAATAGGTTGTGCATAATGCTGAGAATAAGCATTGTTTGTATTTGTGGGGTTGGTTCAAGCTCTCTGGCAGTGTGGTTGTGGAAGCAGGCACTACGTGGTCAAGGGTTGCTGGCAATAGTTAATCTTCCTCTAATCCTGTTAGGAAGTGAAAGGAAACAACAGCTTTAGACTTTCAGCTTACCTCCAACTCCCCCTTCTGGGCCACCTGAGCATCTTTTCTAGTCCTCACTGATGAGCCCCAAGTGGATGAAGCCTGGCTGTGCAATGCACCACGAGCCAAGTCTGTGTTTGGTCACTGTCCTTGCTGATGAAGCCCCACTTTGTATGTCAGCCAAATGGGACATAAAGGCATTTTAGTATAACACTGTCTGCAGAGCAAACAGAGATTAATAGAACACATTTTAAGGTGCTTGTGATGTAAATATTTTAAGACTGTAGTCCTGCACGTATTACAGTGTCTTAAGATATTACTGTAAACCTAATCTCAAGTAAGAAATCCTTGAATCCTAATCTCAGTCACCATGGAGGATCTTAGGGATAAGTGAATTTGATAGATAGATAGATAGATAGATAGATAGATAGATAGATAGATAGATAGATAGATAGATAGATAGATAGATAGATAGATAGATAGATAGATAGATAGATAGATAGATAGATAGATAGATAGATAGGTAGATAGATAGATTAGAGATAGATAGATTAGAGATAGATAGATAGATAGATAGATAGACTCAGTATTTTTTCATATGACGGATATTATCTGTTTTATTGTTCAGGCTAATATGGCATTTGTCTTGGACTTATACCGACACAGTGATGTGGATGAAGCATCTTCTAAAATCAAGTGAAAGTGTCAGATAATAGCATAGTTACCAAGATAAACTGAGCGATCATCTGGCCATGTGATCTCAACGTATGACCAATCAACGTAGAATAAGCTTTTACTAGATAAAAATATTTTTGTTCAGGTTTCATTTCTTATTTGTGTACATGCTTTTAAACATATTTCTCAAAATTACTATTAATTTCTTTCAGTGTTAAAACTTTTAGTGATGAAAATGACTAAAACCACGCTACGCGTAAAAGAGGATCCACGGCGATTATTTAGACACGGACGCCATCTGCCGACAGGCTGGAGAACTACCCTGACTGGAGTACATTACATGCGTCGAAGACCCTGATTGGTCAGTTGTCACAAGTGACACAGTTGTGTACGCGCAGCTACCCCTCTTGTCTGTAAATTGTAACCGATTGTAACTCAGGTTTGTTGTTAAAAATGACGCTGTTTATGAACGCTTGCACTTTTTTATGCAAAGTCCTCACTCTACCGCTTTACGTTGCGGAGCTGATTGGACTTTTGTCTTTCTACAAACGCGTGTTTCCTCTAATCGTCTATAAAATAACTATCGCGTACAATGGCATAATGAACGAGCAGAAAAGGGAACTATTTCGAAACCTGTCCAAATTCTACCCCACTAAAGGCTCTCTGCGCATCTTGGATGTGGGCTGCGGAAGCGGAGCGAACTTCGAGCACTATCCGACAGGCTGCAGGATCACATGCATCGACCCCAACCCGCATTTCCAAAACTACCTGGAGAAAAGTATGGCGAAAAACGACCACCTCGTATATGACAGCTTCATAGTAGCGTCGGGGGAGAATCTACAGGCAGTGGAGGAGAACTCAGTGGATGTTGTGGTGTGCACACTGGTTCTGTGCTCAGTCAAAGATACGCCGAAAGTTCTGCAAGAAGTCAAGAGAGTTCTAAGGCCTGTAAGTTTATGACAGCCCGCGCTCAGGTGGAACTATGATCCCATCTCATTTCGTTAATTGCCTAAGTCATTTTGTGTTTTTTCTTCTTTTCCAAAGACATTGAAATATGATTTAGGCAATTATGCTATGAAGCTAACGATTTAGTATTGTCACATTTCATAAATTGTCATCTTATCACTCCCAATCCAGCAAGGAGTAGCCTACTTAAAGATTACAATAATTACATCTGAGATGAAAGGTAGCATTACACATGTAGATTGCCGTTTGCCATGATAATCCCATTCGAAACAACTGTTTGTTTTAGGGCAAATGTCACCATACTGAGTAGCTAGTAGACAACTGTTCACAAGCTTTTAAATACCCTTGTAAACCAAACATCTCGTCTTCGAATACACAATTTTGGGTTGAGTAATATAAATATTGTACTTTTTTGTTCTTCAGGGAGGAGCATTTTTCTTCCTTGAACATGTGGTGTCTGACCCCTCAACATGGACTTACTTTTTTCAACATGTTCTTCAGCCAATCTGGTAATTTTTAATAACTTTTATAAGTTAAGTTATTCATAAAGCTAGAGTAGGGCTATGTAAAATTAGGGGGGCATTCATATAGTGGCAAATGGATGCATTCTAATTGAAATGATAGATTTTGTGAATGTAAACGCTAAAAGACTATGTTGGAGTTTTGAAAAATGTGGGGTTGGTTAAATTCCCGAATAAATATATCAAAAATAAATATTCACTCTAGGGTGACCACCCGTCCCGAAATTGTGAGCTTTGTCCCGCAAGACGTAATCAGTGTCCAGCATTTAAATTATGTCGGTATTATTTTATTTATTTCCTGAAATTATTATAGGACAATATATGAATACTAAAATATAATACTAAAAATGTGATTGGTGTTTAAAAATCCATTTGCGCAGCAGTCATGTTTCTGCTAAAGCGGGAAAATAGCCAACCAACGCGTTCAAAGAGATTGATGTCTGCCTGGATGAAGCAAAGGAACCATGTGGACCTCATCAAAAGTCATATAGCTACCCCAGCCAGGACAACAAAAACATGCAAATTCAAGATGCACTGAATTTACACATTTAAAAAAAAAAAAAAAACGTTTATTTTTTGCATAGTCTAATAAAGTAGTCGCTACTTAAGAATTTATTTTAGTATAAAATGTGATTTTTATCTACAGTATACTAACCCTTTTATTCAGTTCATTCTATATTTAGTAGACTAAATAGGTCCGGTACAGTCAATTACATTGTATCACACGTACCTGAGCAAATTTATTGCCAGTCATAGAGCCGGTCACACTTAACTAAGCTTATTGACGATTTAAAACATTATCATCCAACGTGATGGGAAACGGGCATTCCAACTAATGTTAATCTATATTTACAATTTATCTCTCACACGTGTCCCGCATTATCACATGTGCTGTCCGGCGGCAACAGAGCAATAACCAAGTGGTCATGGGTTTATTTGGATAGAGAGGGAGAAAGGGGGGTTGGTTTGATTATAAAACCAGAATGTATGCATTTACAATACTGGTAAACAAAGAATATGACCACAATAGAATAGGAAAGTCTATAACTACTTGTATGTTTATCAGGTACTATTTTTGCGATGGCTGTGAGACAACCCGTGCTACTTGGAAGCACATCGAGGCAGCTGGCTTCTCTGACCTGGAGCTACGCCACATCCAAGCTCCTCTGTCATTTATGATCAAACCACACATTGCTGGTTATGCCATCAAATAATAAGTACACATTTTGCCACAAAAGAAGAAAGTTTTCTCAAGCATGTTTCTTTCAGTAAGCATGTTTCTTTCATTTCACCATCTACTTTTAAATGTGTTTGTATGAAAGAGCAATTTGTAATAAACCATAAAATTGAATGTTTTTGTTTAACTTGCAAAGACTTTATCTCAAAGCATTGTATATGTTATATGACTGTACCTTGTTGCATGGGTATAATGTCTGTAAAACATATCACTATCAAGATGGTACAAAAATAGAGGTAGTAAAACAATAAAATACTTTCATCTATAAAAACAGACTTTAGGAAGTTAATGCAGCCCAGCTTTTGTGAGGTTGTGGTTTATGCATAAAAGAGCCATACAGCCATCTAGTGGTTAGGAGGAGCGTGTGTCATACATGCATGCATACAAAACTAACTTTTTACATACATACATTTCACTGGAATTCCTGACGACTCGTTTAGGCGGGTCGGAGTCGATTCTTTCTTTTGGGAGACAATAACTTTATTTTTCGTGCACTTTCAACTTTAGAACTTTGCAAACCGATTACATTCACAGACTGCTATATTACGCACTGCATGAAAGGTAATATTCAAAAAAGCATAATAGGGGCACTTTAAGCATAAAACCTTGACTTCATACTTTATATACTTAGGTAATATACCCTGGTTTCACAGACAGGGCTTTGATTAAGCCAGGATTAGGCCTTAGTTCAATTAGGATATTAAAGTAATTTATAAACGTTCCATGTGCATCTTGAGAAAAGCAATGGCACTGACATATTTTAAGATGTCGGTACAAGTTGCTTCCATTTAAAGGTGACATTTTATACCCCTTTTCACAAGATGTAATATAAATGTCCCCAAGATGTGTATGTGAAATTTCAGCTCAAAATAGCCCCCAGATCATTTATTATAGCATCAGTGCGCAAGGACCATCTTAAATGGGGTTTGTATAACACCATGGGATTATCTATAAGTAATTATACTTATAAAAATTAGCCTACATTTTCCACCTTTAAATTTGGACAGACTCGGCTTCACATCATGGTCTTATTACCCTCCTCGCCTGTACATTATTTGTTTCTATTAATTCAACTGCCCTTTGACAATTATTCCTTAATTGTCCACCTTTTTCCTAATGAAATCTACTGCGTTTTAGATTGTGGGAGGCACTTCCGGTTTGTTTAAAGTTCCACTCAAATAGACAATGTACAAACGAGACATATATTACTACAGTGATATTAAAGGGTACCTATTATGGCATTTAAAATGTTCCTAATATTGTTCTGGGAGTCCCCAACAACAACTCCCTAATGATTCGTTTTTCAACTCATTTTTCAAACCCCTCCTTTGCGTGACGCTAATCTGCGGTGATTGGTCAGATCATATGATATGACCCAGTCAGTTATTGTTTGTGTTAGCCCAATGCATATTGATAAAGCAATGCAGTACTACAAGGTATTGCTCTATTCTTTATGATAACTCCAATAACAGCGACAAACATTTCACATATTTAAAACAAATTGACATTGGAGACCTAGAAGCTGTGCTGAGCGTAACTTATTACACACACACACACACATAAACACACTTACTGCGCCTTCACTCATCGCGCCCCCGACGCTACAAAACCCATAAAAGCAACAATTAATATTAACAATACTTAAGGGTTGTGATTCGGAAAAGGAAGCTAATCCAAATAAACTCGGTACTGAACCTTCATTCAGCATCAGCCGGCTCGCAAATCCAAACTTTATAGCATTTAGGTTTGTGAAGCAATCATCTTCAAAATGATGCGAACACAGAACAAGGTCAAAGTCCTTTTAGGCAGGTTCGGCTTCTGTGGTATAGTTGTATATATGAACTGTAGCCACTTAGTCTTCCAATGCTCCTCACTGGGCAGATGAAAAAAGTTTGCTTTTGCGTCGCACTTCAAAACACAGCGTCTCGTCGACATGATGTTAGGCCCCATCCACACTACTGCGTTTTAGTTTAGAAACGGAGAATTAAAACGAATAACGATCTCCGTCCACACCAGCGTTTTAGCTGCGATCTCCGTCCACATTAAAACTACTGACCATCAGATCACGTGACCATTCACCTACACTGGGCATGCGCGTGCCGGTGTAAACACAACTTCATTGATAAAATGATCCCACCATGCGCTGGTTCTTCCCGGCTTAACCCAAAACCGACGCTCCATGTACGGTCGATACCGCCGCTGCACACGGCATGGGAATTGTCACAGATCGCTGCAATAATAGCTTGCCTCCGGCGCATGTAGGCAGTTAACGTTACAGCATCAGGGAAGGACACGTCATGACTGATGACACCCAATCAGAGAGCCGAGCGCGAGCGTCTTGCGTCATCGTTTCTAAACTCCTCCGTTTTGACCCGTCTTCACGCCCTCCGGAGATTCAAAACGAAAAACGGGTCTGCAGCGTTTTTAAACTTCTCCGTTTTAGGTCTTCGTTTTTGCCGTTTTAGTCTGGACGAGAGGTGCAAACGTAGCAAAAGGTCTCCGTTTCTAAACGAAAACGTAGTAGTGTGGATGGGGCCTTAATTTTCCCTGCCGTCTCCGAACGCAATAAGTGGGCGTATCTTATTCAAATAACTTGTACAAGTGACGTCATAAAGTTAGAGAAAAAGCATCGTTCGTCTATCGATTCATATCAGCGACTCAAGAGTCGGCTCTTACTTTTGAGAGACAATAACTTTGTATACGGTGAACTTTCATGTTTAAAACTTTGCAGGATGTTTTTGTTCACTTAGATCGATGTTACACACTACATGAAGGGCAATTTTCAAAAATCCATAATAGGTACCCTTTAAGACGGCCGTAATATTGCTATGTAAATAATCGATCTTTTGGGGTTATCCATGGTCTGTTGTAATTCGTTGCTATTTGTTGCTAAACATGCTATTTTACACTTTTAATGTTAGACTGTTAAAGGGTGAATAGAATATTGTCATTTGTACCCAGTTTTAATTAAAATGTGTATTATTTCCTTCATAGAGGAAGGAAATACCTCTACCTCTCGCTGATTGTTTACCGTTTACTTAAGCGAAAATTACCAGAGGTGGTCTTATAAATGTGAGATACGAGGGTCAGTGGCTCTACCATTGAAGAAAACGCAACTCCATTGACATCCATTTAAAAAATGGCCTCGTTGTCTCCCTTCCACAGCGTTAACTAGCGTTGCTTTGGCATTGGCAAAGGATGCAGGCTTCCCTTAAAGTAGCTGTGGCTGTGTTTAAAATCGCCCCCTATACCCTCATTCAATATTCCCTATAATACTCTACTAATATAGTAACTTATATATTCACTTACTTAGGGGAGAATGAAAATGAGTGAGTGAATTCGGACCGATTCGGACACTTGAGTGAGTGCGCCGGAAGGTCTGCCGCTTTTGCAGTTTGTGCTTGCGGTTTAATAATCATTTGAAACGGGCAGGCAGCTCCAGTAGTAATGAAAAGATTTATCAATTAAAAATGAATTTATACCTGTATTATTACGAAGTAGTAGCCACATTGTCCCAGCGGTTTGGAAAATGGATGGATGGATGATTCAGTTGCGGGCGCCATCTTCTGGCGAGACGCGGGAATTCATTCGGCACGACCCTCTCACAGTGCATTATGGGTCTTTCTAGCCGCTGCTGAGCGTACATACATTTTTTTTTTCAAGTTGCAGATTGAATCCGAAATCGCCCCCTAAACCATATTCCCTACGTTAGTGCACTAATAGTTCACTTGAAGGGAGTGAATAAAAATGAGAGTAAATTCAGACAGCCATACACTCGTTGCTGTGACTGTGGGATTGAATGAGTGCACTCGATAACGTCCACATATGGTTTTGGGCAACACTACAAATGACTGTCCCTTCAAACAGTGCCCAATTTAAGGGGACACTGCTAATTACTCGTGCAAAGCAAATCTGGATACACAGACACCACCTGCTGACAGACTGGAGCAATTCCCTGGAGTGCTATTCCACTTCCCTGTTCCCCGACTGACATCCAAGATGTTAAATGGTCAGTTTTCACAAGTTTCGCGCTGCTACTCCCATCTAGTTTATCAATAGTAGTAGTTGTTGTTAAGCCACGGTCACGAAGTTTTAAGTCTTTTGAATACATTCTCTTTCAGAGAAATATAAATATTGTAAAGTTGAGCCATTCCACCGAATGGGTGACATTTAGGCTATGTCAGAACATTGTATAAAAATGCATGAAAATGAACTCTAAAATACATTTTATTATTAAGCAAAGTGTCCCACATTAATATGTAATATTATAGCAAACTGCAAATTAAAAATGTATAATTAAAAACTACCTAGAACACAAAAAGGTCTGTTCTAGGTACTGAGAAACTGTGTTTGCAAAGTTTCTTGAGGGAGCGCAAAGGGTTTGACCTAAAGCACAAAAGCTATTATTTTTTATCTCATTTTCCACCACCATGTCCCTTTAGGGGCTCCATACTATTTTATATTTGGTATGAAAAAAAAAAATAAAGCTATAATTTGAAAGATGAAATGGTTTTCTGGTTATCTTTTTTAATGCAACAAACCAAGACATTATGTTTTCCCAAGTACTGACCAACATAATTTCATAGGCTAACCTTGCATCTCCTATTTGATCATCTGAGTAGTTTTTCAAGGGCCTCCTTGAGCCAAAAAGCAGTCAAGCAACATAGAAACTGAAAGGGAAAAAAACAGTCAAAGGCTGGAAAAATATTTATTTAGCTTTTTCACTTTACCAAAAACAAGTGACATTGTTTTTTCATCGGATGCTCCCTGATTCGATTGTCTTGTAACAGCTTGGCTTATAAACAGTGGTAAGCCTTGGGTCAATTACTCAGTTAAAACCAACAACGGTCCCAACCCAAGTGTGTATATGGCTTAAAGATCAGTCAGACATATTACCAGGGCTTGGACTTAAAAGGGCACAGATTAAATTAAACACAATTAGTCTATCAATCCAGAATAAGGCTTAAATGAACTTACTTACCACTGTTTCATGTTACTTATAATAATAATAAAGCTGAAAGTCCTCACCTTAAATTCTGCAGTCACTGTAGAAAACGTCTCACTAAAACTCAGTAAAATAAAATATGGAATGGGGATAGGAATACCAGAGGTTCCTATAAAGGGGAAAATAGCAAAAATGCAAAGAACACAGCTGCATGACTTCATGAAACACACAATCGCGTCAAAGTTCATATACATACAAGCGCTTCTGAGAAAGGTGTAAAAATATCACTGTAACTTCTGCACTTCTACCATAGAAAAGAAAAAAAAAAAAAATCAGCTAGCGCTTCAATAAAATGAACATTCAAAATTCCCTGGAAACCAAATGGGTCAAGAATAAAGCAAGATCTCCCAGTGTAGACGTGCCAATGCTTGCACAAGATACATATACAAATATAAACATCTGTTGACTGCAAGGAAAAATATGTTAATGGAAAAATGCATCCCTCTTTCCATCTATCTATTAAAAGCATTGTTTCTGGTCAATCGTTCTTAAGCTATTAGTTAAAAATGAGTTGTATAAAAACAAGCATTTGACAGGAGGATTAAATGTATTCTCCAAGCCAAAAAAAGTCCCTGTGTCTGTTTTTGTATAAGCACATAGGCAGACAGGTCTGCCAGTAAAGTCCCATTAGCATGATTGAAGAGATGTCCCCACTAGCCAGTTTTAACGCAGTACAGGTCCTTTAACGTCTTGAGTTCCTCGATAAGAGTCTTGTTCTGATTCTCCAGGACAGCCACACGGTTCTCCAAACACTTCACATACTCCTTTTTCTTTCTGCGACACTCTCTGGCTGCCTCCCTGCATGAAGAGATTCAGACAAAAAGCACGGTTAGGCTAACAACCCCAGCATATTATACATTAACAACAATCTTCATCTACCTGAACAAATCAATTCACCCACCTGTTCTTCGCCAGGCGTATCTCTCGCTTCATTTGCGGGTCATCGCTCTTGCCCTGAGAGCTGATAACGGGTGATGTCATGACAACGGTCTGAGGCAGCGAAGAGGAAGAGGAGCGGATCTGATAAGCTTGCATTTCTCCCCCCGCACCTACAACACAGCCAGAGTGTGTCCCATGTGTAACTACACAACAATATGAGCTGATCGCCAAATGAAAGCTTTTTTTGACTTTGATTGCCAACCTTGGAGCACCACCTGGTTACTAGGCAGCAGAATCTGTTGTCCGTCAGCAGTCTGAGCATATTGCAGTATAGTTGGCTGGTTTGGGTTCGAGTTGGTCATGGTGAGAGTCTGCATGCTTTGCATGCCGTCTGAACCAGCACTGGCGAGCTGCAGAGAGCCATTGGATGAAATAGCAACTGCAAAGGAGCAAACAAATCTGTGGTTTACAGTACATAATGAATCGTGCATGAAGATAAATCTTTTTTTTAATGTGATTTTATGCGATTGTTTGTTATTAGAATTGTATGAAAATGAATATCAAGTTGAAAATCAAGTTTGTATGGGTCATTAAAATACAAACTGCATGGCTTTTGTGTCATTTGTCGTTAACTACTTACTTAATTTCTGTTGCAAAATATGTAGGAAATTACCACATGATGCATTCTATACCTCTCACAACCCATTGTGTTTAAATAGCATGCTGGCTTGGCTTACTATATTGGCCAGTGCTTGTCTGGTAGATTGGGGTGGGGAGCGAGACACTTGTTATGGCAGAGGAGGTAGAGATTTCCTCTTCTCCCTCGTTCTGAGTCGCCACTTCCTCAGCTGATAGATCATTTAGAATCTTCCTGAAACACAAAAAGGAACAGAAAGTTTTCATGTAGTGCCTAAACTCTTTGTTGTGTGCCAGAGACATGCCTGGAATTTAGAGCTCATGCATTTTTGCTTGTAGCTCCCCTATGTGTGTGTTTAAGGGCATGTCTGAAATAGAGAACAAAAAAAACAAAATCTACACAAAGATATTTATTTGATTACAAAAGAAGTACTTAATATGCTGATTGTATCCTGCCTCATTCCATACTATCAGAAGCAGCTTTTGGTTCTGTGTAAATGAAATGAAAATCTGTACTCATCTTGTTTTCAGCATGAGTCAAAAATCAACTTCACAAGTATGTGATTAAATAAATGCATGTATGCTGCATTAACAAGATTGCCACCTTTTGTTTTAGATCTGTCACACTCACCTATTGTGAATGCACTATATCAATGAGGAAAAACGTTTACATTAAATTCACAATGAAATCAAAATCGACAATCTTATTTGTATGCCTTATTGCAGTGTTTGTCATGTGTACTAATTAATGTGCCCACGTAATATGTAACTTCCTTTCATTTCCATAGGCAGATTTTAACTAAAAATGTCTCATGTCTTTGATTTTTAATTTATTAGTCATTACAGTGTGGGAGAACCATGCTTGGGAGAAAATGCTTGGTTACACAATCACCATGAAAATGAATGGATTTTTGTGAACTGTGTATTTACTGAGGGAATATTTTGGAACAGATCCACAGATCCTCTTGCTGCTGGCCACTGCCTAGGCCATGAGCGTCCACCCAATCAGATGCTCTGATAAATTCAACCTTGCTAGGCTCCCTAGATACATATATAGCTAGAATCTGTGCGATTTTGGGGTGGTATTTATCATCTGGCCCAGTGGAGCATACATATTTTATTTTTTCCCCAGGCTCTATACCTGTAGGATGGTCGGCGAGCCAAGATCTCTCTTGACTTCTGGTTAGATGCCCCACTGTCGCTTGATTCCTGAGAATCATCACTGTCAGATCCTTGACCCTAATAGGAAACAAGTGTTTAAGTGGAGAGAAAACATGTCACTGATTCTAACCTGAAGTAAAAACAAAGATCAGGAAGTTGAAGATCACACTGCATGAGTGTGTGCATGTAACCTGTGCATGTGCCTGTGGAGACTGGATAACTGAAGACTGTGCTGACTGAATCACACCTTGAACCTGGAACTGACCGCTGGGCAGCTGAACCACAGCCACTTGATTCCCACCCAGAGACATCTTTCCACAATATGATGAAGATGAATGGCATGAAACAAGCATATTTATTGCTGTTTTAATCAAACAGCATATTTATACATCATGAGAATGTGTGTACATAAGTACATACATTAACAGTACCTGTGCTGCTATCTGTGATATGTGAGAGGCAGTTATAGTTGTGGGGATGGCAATAGTTTGGGAATCAGAGCCATTACTGTTGTTCTGGTGGACCTCCTCCATTGCCACTGTAAATGAATATTGAGACAGATTTTGGTCAATACTTAATGTAGATGTGATGCTTTCCACGGTCATTAGAATCAGTACCCATATAAAGGGCTTTTGACAATTTTTTTATTTCAATACCTTCCTACTCTAGAGTATTCGAAAAACAGTATGCCAAAAGAGTAGTATGTCTGAAAACATAATTTTAGAAAAAAAAGTCCCCGGAGAGATTCTTAAGTGTACATTCGATTGACACTTTACAACCCTGCGAGGCCACGGGAAGGGATTTAGGCCTATGTATGGCAGTGAAGCGGCCCAAACTGACGCTGGTAGGTCACATAATATGTAATATGTCAATGCATCCGAATTTTATTCATATTAGCCATCTATATAGACCGTACTTTTTTTAATGGGTGTGAAGTAAATTCAAATGTAGTACCTACACAGACAGTACGCGATTTTCAGACGCAGTTCTAGTCTTTTCTGTCATTAGGCCTATTAAATTAGCAATTTATGGCTAATATTTTTAGAGATGATTATACCTTTTTTTTTTAATTATTAGCAGTTACAGAAATATCCACATCCTTTTATTAATTTCATCTTATATTTCCAGGTTCCTTATATATTTTACAGTTTTGATCATGTACATTTTAATGCCTTGCAAACAAATACAAAAAATGTTTAGTAATAGATGGAATTTTTTATATAAATTTAAATTAAAAAGTGTGAAGAAAAATAAATTCAATAAAAAAAAAAGTTTTTAAATGTTACAGAATTTACATTTAAAATGTATGCTTAAAAACAAAACTGTAATTAAAAAAAAGTTACATTTAAAATGATAAATATAAATTAAAATATTATTTATTTATTTTTCAGGACAAACAGAAATCTGAACTATGGGACAAAAAAAACTGATATATTATTTTACAGACTGACAGCCAACATGAGAATGCTGAAGAACACTGGCTTTTATCTGTTCTCATATGTTTACATGGATGGCCTGTGTCTGTCTCTGTCTGTCTGTCTGTCTGTCTGTGTGTGTTGTGTGTGTGTGTGTGTGTGTGTGTGTGTGTGTGTGTGTGTGTGTGTGTGTGTGTGTGTGTGTGTGTGTGTGTGTGTGTGTGTGTGTGTGTGTGTGTGTGTGTGTGTGTGTGTGTGTCTAACAGTAAAAGCCTTGATTTAGTCAGTGTTTCCATTTTACCCCAGCCCTGAGTCAGTCCCTCTAAAACCTTTAGCTTTTTCTTTTTTTACAGTCTATGGCTCCATCACAACACACACACACACACACACACAGCCCTTGAGGGTTGCTTTCTACAACTTATTGCTGCAAATGTTCTCATGTATGATTTGATTCCAGTAAAATCATGTTGGCAGTACAATAAATAAGAAATGAAATCACTAAATAGCAATGTAATGGGGGAAAAAACAGAATAAGCTACTAAAAATGGAAGACACTACTGTTCATGTAGCAGTAAATCAGATGCTTTGTGTTATTAACAGCACTTCAGAACCGGATGCTAAATAACGCCCATCAAATACTCACATTCATCCCAAAAAAAATAGCAATAACGGGTTAGTTTCTATTTTCAATTAAGCTAAAATAACCGTGTGATATATACTGACCTGTTGATTCAGTATTTTCGATAATATTATCCATTAAAAGTCCGCATTTAAAACAAACAATCTTAGGCTACAACAGCTAACAAGCTAAATAAAATTAGACAGATGTCTATGATGTCATTTCATAACTTATCTGTCAAAATACATAAGATTCATAAGATTTATAAGCGGGTTTGTTTCTACTACACAAAAGCTCCATCACAAGAGATTGATAGATTTTTAAGTTGCAAATGTTGCACGAGTGTCAGACACTTTAAGTCTTATTCCCCCATGAGATCCTGATCAAAAGCACATCTCTAAATAAAACAAACCGCTGCGGTGTGTTGTGAAGCCTGTGTGCGACTTAATGCCGCGCTCTGCAGAAAGTTCCAAGCTAGTCACTGGCACGCAAGTGCCCGCGTCAACAGACGTCAGCGATACGGGGAGCCATTAAAACACCTTCCCGTAAGACGAGTGCTACAACCGAGCGGACGGGCGCCATGACTGCAGCGACAGGTCGCAGAAGAGAAAGAGTACAAAACAAAAGCAACGCTTTACCTTTTTTCCGTTTGAGCCGCTCCTGGAAACAACGACGCCGTCTATATAGATGCCAATATTCGAAATATAATTTGAAAAGTAATTATTTAATAATGCATAGAATAAACCTGGGCGGTTTCCATTGAAAAATCTAGATGGCTTGAGGGTTTTTTTTTTCTAAAGGCCGCAATAAGCGCCTCCCCCTAGAAGGACGGGTTACGTAGATCTGTGTTAAGCTTTGTGATTGGCCAATATAAGGCTACTGAAACGCAAGTCTGGGAACATGAATGAAACCAATGCAGTTATCTAGGCCTACTATGTAGTGCATTTTTCTATTATGCATGGCAAAAACTACCTTCACAAACAAAAATGGTCAAAGCGTATTCCAAAATATATAGGCCTATATAGTATTTTTTTTATTAACTGCCTAAGCAATACTGAAAATATTATCCCATTATACCAACTTTCACTCTCTGGATGGATGGATACATAGATATAGACAGACAGACAGACAAAGTTTTAAAGTTAATAAAAAAACTAATTTCAGAGATGCAAAATTAAAGCCTTTTATTATTTTTTCTTGTTTTTCATTGGAGTAAAAAACGGTTATTAACCAATGTACAAAAGAAAGATGTGAACCAACAGGGATATGCTTGCTTGCATAATCACGACTTTCATTTATTTCCATGAATGTGAAATATCACATTCTTATTATTAATATTAGGAGAAATGAACAGAACAGAATGTTTTTAACACAGAAGAGTAATATGTATTGCCTAAACAATTTTTTTTTCTTCCATGTTCCTATTTTATTCCATACAATGCAAGCAAATAATGTGTTTAGTTTTTTCTTGTATAGTGTGAATGCTGGATGCGTACTTTAAAATGTAACTGCAACTGGTTCAGTAGTGTGTGAAACATTTCTTTTGGTTCCAGCACTTAGCTGGCATGTCAGATTATCAATAAACTGGACCGATTATGTCTTATTTTCTGTTTTGTTTTTGTATATATTAAGACGTGGTTAACGCAAATGACAAATAAATTCTTTTTATTTAAAGAACCAAAAATCATTGCAAACATGAAAGTGACTATTTATAAATGAATATCCTCTCCATCCTGGAAAGCACTATTTCCCTGAATGCCCCATGTAAAAAGCTAATTCACTCGCTTGTGCTTTCATCACATAAACTCAGCTCTGATGCCCTTCACAACAGTGAGAATGAGAGAATACATTTCATGACAGTGTTTCTGATTTGGGAACGGGTATTGTGGAACTCATCAACAAACCAATGACCTTTCAACGGTGTGACCATACAAACGCACACATACTCAACCCCATTATACAGAATGAGGTTAGGCTAACATACTGTAGTGATCAGTTTGTGTAAGGACTCTGAAAGTAGTCTTTCAAGCCCCCACAGTGCTCGACTTTATCATGCTTACATCATTAAAACTTGTACATACTGTAAGATTTCTGAATCTGAATTCTAAATAGAAATGCATGACAGACAAATCTGAGTACAGACTTCAACCCATCACATTTCTGATCGACCAGAAAAGAACAAACAGAAACAAAGCAAGCTATTTATAACCTTCAACTTCAGACCCTCGCTCAGCTACGAAGGGATATCAGTGACAGTAGTTAATATTCATATTAATCAAAAAAAAAAAAAAAAGACAGAATACAGCAACTAACTTATAGTACAGTAGAATTTCTCATCTGTACACAAGCAATTATTTACAGTTATTTATGGTTTACAAGAAGATAGTCATTCCTCGTAAAAATGGTTATAGTACAGAATATCCTTAGCCAAACATGTAAAATCGATGCATTTGTACAGTTAGGTGTTCACGAGGGGTTTGCTTGTTATTTTACAGTTGTTTTATTTTATTGTACAGATGCCTGAATTTTTTTCTCCTTTTTTTGCCATTTAGAAGTTTAAATGGCTAATCCTGATGTGTATAAGCACCTTTAGATGAGAGCAAAAATAGAGCTATACATATCTCAGTTTGTGTTTGGTTTGGGCTTGGTGTGTGATGAGGTTTGCAGTTGAATGTTTTTGAATGAATCCATACTAAGTGTGTATGTGTTTCTTTCTGTTAAACATGTATGTGGAGAAGTAAACTGTGAACAATTTGTAAATGCAGGTATTGAGGTTAGACTGGGCATTTAGTCCCATTTAGCCTTTTAGCCTTGTTTTATGCCTGCACTTTCATATGCTACTCAATAATGCAAGTAATCATATAATAAAAACCACACATATGCCCTTATTGAAATTATTAGTCCATGTTACAGAATATATCTGCATTTATCTAATAAAGTGCATAAAGGATAATGAAAAACAAAAGGGATATTTATCCTCATGCTGAACTTGAGGGGGTTGAGGAAATGAAGTTTTCACTTTGAGTAATTCATTGAACAAATTTTTGCCAGATAGATAGATAAATCGATAGATAGATAGACAGATAGATAGATCCGATGCTCTCGATCCCAAATGTGATTCTTTCAGTGAGTATAGATAGAATGTGTGAAACAGATATTGTGGCCCTCTTTATGAAACGTTTTTCATATTTGCTTTGAGTATTAAAAATATTAAAAAGGGTCCATATCAGATGTATGAAGCATTTAAATAGCCCATGGTTTAGAACACATTTCAATTCAGTTATTCAATTGATAATAACGAATTGATTATTAAAATAATGTTTGTGTACAATCCTAAATAACAACCTGTTGAATAAGGGTTAAAAAAATGAAATAAAAAATGTTTTGGGTATGACATTAGTTTTTTTTCACGTAGAAGTAAAACTGTATATTGTATTTTGCAAATATTGTAGAATTAAAACAAATTAAAAGATGCAGCTTTGTCACCTGAATAGCAGCATATCTGAAATAAACTTTGTTAAAGCCCCAGTGGTAAGATTTAGAACACTAAATGGTTTGCTGTCAGAGCAAAATGTGCTGACAACTGCAGTCTCAGTAATACATTTGTGTGTGTTAACGGAAATAATGGTGGATGAAGGAGTGGGTTTTAACCTGGGTAAGGGCATTCTATGAACTGTAGCGTTACAGAAATGTCCTATCATCAATACTGCCCTTATTAAGAAAGGCACTTAACCCCAGGTTGCTCTTGAGGGACTGTCTCTGTATTAAGTATAATGTAAGCTGATTTGGACACAAGCATCTGATGAATGACAAAATACTCCTATTACCCCAATGGTGTCCATTAAATATTACATTTTAGAGCCCTGTAACACACAGCACCATAGATAAGCTGGGTTGCAGTCCTGCATATATATATATATATATATATATATATATATATATATATATATATATATATATATATATATATATATATATATATATATATATATATATATATATATATATATATATATATAAATAGATCCGGGGTTGTGACGTCCTAGTCTGTTAAGTCTGTGTTCATTACCTTGATTACCACATACTACACAACCCAATAGAGTCTTAACAACACTAATTCAAAATACAGAATTTATATTGCTAAACCTACTTAATTACTCCACTGATCTTTTGTAGTCCGTCCATCTATTCATCATGAGCTCCTATCATTCCTTTTATGAATCATTATTTATATTGCACTGTTTATTTGAAGATTTCACTTTGTCTCCCTTTTTTTACTTAACATTTAGTTTGAGAATTGACTCCTGGAATCGATTCCATTGATTCCAAAAACTTTGGAATCAGAATAAAAAATTCTGAAATCGAACAACCCAGGTGAAAACTTACAAACTGAGGCTTTAAGCTCATTTTAATAATTTAAAAAAAAAGTACACGCCAGCCAGTACTAGAATAGGAGAGTGTTTGAGTAGAAAAAAGAGCTATGTAATTCAAGTAAATTTAAATCATGACCAAGAATTGACCCTTCGCTAAGCCCCGCCCTCCTTAGTTACTGTTGCTACGCCTGTCAAGCTTTCGCGGCTGCCACGTCTATTACAGTGTGAATGCACCGGTGTCAGACATTCCCAAGGAGATAATTAGTCATTTTTGGTGAACAGGTGAAATATCTGAGAGAGCAAGACAAAAGAGACTGCAGTATGCATTCGAGGGATATATCCACGACATAATATGCAACCGATTAGAGAATAACTTCATAAAAATTGAAGCTAAAGCCTATAACGTTAGGTCCCAGCCGCCTCCTTAGCAGACCATTCAAATGGGAAACACACAAATGGAGGAACAGCTATATTCATGCACAGCAGAGTAAGTGAAATGTGAAAATAATCTAATAATTATAAATCAAAGAGCTTATCCATCAATGTAAAACACTAACACCGGAGCTGCGATCGGATTGGGGTAAAGTTACTCAGGGGTAACGTTAGGCCGTCGATTAACAAAACGCTGACGTATATTTTAAAGTATGTCAGTAAGCCTCCTTCTTTAATCGTCTTATTTTACGTTCAGATATATGCATTATGAACAAAGAACCGCCAATATTTCCAAGCAATAGTTTTTTTGTCTTTTAATCCTGTCGACATTAAGTTGTGAATGGGTCTCCCATACTGCTTGATCCACGACCGGCATTTCTCCCCTTGGCTTTTAGGTTTCGGGAAGGGAAAAAATTCCACCCCACCGTCCAAACTTTTAGGATACAGGGTATTAGATTTGCACAATCCATACGCACAACGCGTCGGCATGTTTCCCTCGCTCGAAAGCTTGACAGACCTCCCGCACCTAGTTTCGGTTGCTAAGCCATGATAGGCCAGAAGCGGTTTTCGGGCGTGGCTTAGCGAAGGGTCAATTGGACAGACGTTATGTGGCATTGTGTGAGAGTGGGGTTCTGCGGGAGAAGGAATTAAACTAAAAGGGAAATTCTATTATAGCATCCCTTCTCCAAAACTTCATCTCACACATTTGTATTTTGGAAAATGACACCATATCCCTGAAAAAACAGGGCCAAGTCCTTCTGTTTATGAACTCAATCCAAGTTCTGAGGCCAGGCTCCGTAGCACCGCTCTGGCAGGCCTTTGGCTCGCCCATATCCCAGCTCACATGTTGTACGCTACGTATATGGGGTCCAACTGATCTGCCAGGAAGGAGTCTCTCAAGTGCATTCGCTGCTTTTCTCCTCTGGAGTTTATAGGAATGACCCCTGGGTCAACAATAACCACCACACCCACAATCAGATGGTGCTCCTCTAATACTACATTGGTTACCAGCGGGACCAGGTCTAAAGCGTCCTGCTCTGATCCGCAGAGTTCAGCCACCACCACCAGCAGATTTGTCCAGGTGAACACAGCACTGCATAGGGAAAAAAGAGCATGTAAGAGTTAAAGGGTAGTATGATTGCAAGAAAAAAATGAAGCAAAGAGGGTGAGATGTTACCTTTCGCCGATGCTGCGGTGGGCACGTGATACGCTGGTCTCGATGTCAATTGGATGATATCGCAAACCTCTCAATTCTAAAGTCTCATCCAGAGAGCCCACCACAAACAGGGCGTCATGGCGATCTAAACACAAAATGTTACAAACATGGACATTTTTACAAGAACATTAATTTAGTGTGGAATAACAATGCACTGCATAGTCTCATAATTTATCTATCTCTTATAGTGAGAAGTCTGAGACCACTAGTTGCAATATCCTATTTAATAATAATAAATAAATAAAATAAAATAAAAATATATATATATATATATACACATGTACTGTGTATATGTGTTTTCTCTCTCTCACCTCCACTGGAGTCTGTGAGTTCTGTTCTCTTGACAAATCCCAGGTATCCAGTTTTGGCCCAGAGTGTTTGAGGATCTCCAAAGCTCAGTTTAGTGTTGAAGTGGTCAGCCTGCAGGTTTTCCTCTCCATATATTGTGTAGTATCCTGTTGCATTGTGGGGACTGTTCACCCAAATCTGGGAAAGAGTGAAGTATATTACTGGAAAAGTTTAAGAATCAATTTTGCCCCTCTTATCTATTTCTATCACTTGTTTATAATCATGGAAAAAACGGTGTCTGAAAGGCATACTTGAGATGAAATATGAGACGTGATGTATGAACAAAACAAAAATCAAGGTATCACTTATCTTGTGTCATTTCCAATCAACCTGTAATTTTGTCAAGTTATGCAAAACGTGTAAAACTTTTTTTATTTAATTGTGTATTTTGGGATATATAATGCTAGCTTTGAAATTTGCCTAAAAAATGTTTAAAGTGTAATTTACTCCAGAAAAATTCTCTTAAACACATTACATGATTTGAAAAATAAAAATATATTTATATAGAAACAAAAATAACTCTCCTGTGAATATTAGTATACAAATAAAATAACTTGTTTGAAAATGTATTTTTAGGTAGTTTATTTTCTAAAAATGCACAAAGCAGAAGAAACAACCAACTGTTATTTACATATACTATATGTAAACGCACCTCTCCTAGATGAGAGTCCCCTAGCGGTCCTCTAGTTTCTGGATTGACTATGATCACCCTCACACCAGGAAGAATCTAAAAGAGAGAGAGAAGTAGAATTAAAGCATTAACAATGTTCAAACATTTTTTTTTACATTTTTTTTTTACATTCATTCTAGATCCAACAGTGGAATGCGCTTACTGTTCCAGACTCCATGAGAGGAAGAGATTGAGGCGCTCCTCGCTCTACTAACCTCACCCTACAACACAGAAACAACATCATCAGTGTTATACAAGAAGAAAGAGTGTTTATGACACAATATAAACACAGAGTCGATAGAAACCAGCAGATCTGGAGCTTTTTCATATTTGACAAAACCCAGGATCTTAATAGATATAATTCTACAGTAATTAAAACAGTAAAAAACATGTGATTTCTGCTCTACTAATGGCACCAAATGCAATTACAATTGGCTGAGCCAGAAGCTGACACTTTCAGACACAAAAACACACTTCACGGTTTAGTATTTAAACCTTATTTGTTTTGTGTGTACATGTATGTGTGTTTCTTTTACCGGTCATGTCGGAGGGACTTCATGTCCACATACACAGTTGAGGGGTCTGGTCCAGTTGTACCCTGTGAAAAACACAAACCCACACACACATACAGATCAGCTGAACCTCAAATAACTGAAGCAGTAGGTCTAACACACATATTGCAGAGGAAAATCAACTTGCGACATTCGAACTTCAGATAATCTACCTGTAGGCAGATGGCCAGGTTAACTCTCGACCCAAAAGCGGTGCTGACAGCCCGCATGGAGAGTCCAAGGTCTTTGAACAGTTTGGAGAAGGAGTGTGTAAGAGCCAAGCGCGGGCGCTCCTCAGCAATCACCACACAGCTCCTCACACACGACAGGTTCACACCACGTGCCTGAAGTCAGATGGACACGAAGAACATCAGAAGAACATGTGAATATATATATATATATATATATATATAAAGACAAGCTATGTTGTATTTGTGTTAGTGTGGAAAATTAGCAGAGATGTAAATGACCAGCATGTGTTTTGCTTCATATGCAAACTTGTTTTAGAAGCAGACTCTAATATTTCCCACACTTTGTTGCATTGATTTTGATGCAAAAAAGCTTAATGGGTTAGTTTACTAAAAACAAATATTTTGTTATGTCCTTTTAAACCTGTATGATTTTTGAAAAAGTGAAGAAAGTCATAAAGGTTTGGAATGACATGAGGGTAAATGAAGACAATTCTTATTATTGGGTGAACTATCCATGAAATCAAAATTGATAATTCTTTTTTTTTTTAATGGAATATTGGATTATTTATTATAAATGATTTTTCTTTTAAATTCATGTGCATAATCTTTAATCAAAATAACTTCCCCTCCCTCTTCCTGATGATGTGCTTACTGACTCAAGGGCGGGACAACCTGTCACTCGCATGAGATCACAGCAATAGCAAACCACGACGATTTAATCAATTGCCAATGGACAAAATAAAGCCCCATCCTACATTTTTTCTTGTACGTGAAGATGTTTCACAATAAGGAAGAAAACACTATCATAACTTTCGTTTTAATGTCGACTTTAAAGGGTACCTATCATGGAATTTTGAAAATTACCTTTCACATAGATCATAGTAACATAGATCTAAGTGAACGAAAACATCCTGCAAAGTTTTAAATATGAAAGTTCACCGTATACAAAGTTATTATCTCTCAAAAGTAAGAGTCGACTCTGAGTCGTTGATATGAATCGATAGACGAACGATGCACTTTCGTACGTCACTTGTCCAAATTATTTGAATAAGATACGCCCACTCATTGCATTAGGAGACACCAGGGAAAACATCATGTCGACGAGACGCTGCTGTGTTTTGAAGTGCGACGCAAAAGCAAACTTTTTTGAGGAGTATTTGAAGACAGTGGCTACAGTTCATAACTATACCACAGAAGTATTATAGCCCGAACTTGTTCTGTGTTCGCGTCATTTTGAAGATGATTGCTTCACAAACCTAAATGCTATAAAGTATGAATTTGCGAGCCGGCTGATACTGAAGGAGGGAGGTTCAGTACCGAGTTTATTTGGATCAGCTTCCTTCTCCGAATCACAATCTGTAAGTAGGCTGTTGCTTTTATGTTTGTATCATGTTCTATAATTATTTTGTGTGTTGTGTACGCACAGGCACAGCGCAGCTTCTAGCAGCTAACTTAGGTCTTCAATGTCAATTGTATTGAAATATGTGAAGTGTTTGTCGTTGTTAATGGAGTTGTCACAGGGCTCTCGAGTGTCACGCATCACGCATTGAGCGTGACAGTCACTAATTTCGGTCTTTTGTCACGCTCTCCGGCCACACATTGTATTTCTCACGCTGAAAAACTATTTGTAATTTATTTAATATGCCGGAGTGCCCAAAACTCACTCACTGTGGAACCGGCAGGATTCAAGCGCGTCTCCTCCAGTGTTGCCAGGTCCGTATGCCTGCACTGTTTCCGCGGGTTGTTTGTGTAGTGCACGCTGGTTGACGCGATTGTTTTATCCACTGGAACATGATTGTTATTGAGGAAACACCCGGGAACGCTATTTGAATATTTTTGGCCGTGATTGGGTTAGTTTGATGAGCAATTGGGCTGGTTTTGTTGTGCAGACCTGGCAACCCTGGTCTCCTCTGGTGTTGTTCGTCTGGTGTTGTTAGCCAATCAGAAAATAGCACTGTTGTATCTGGGTAAGATCTAGCGCAACAACCAATGACACCCCGTCGGCTGGGTGTCTAACATATCACCACAGATTAGCGTCACGCAAAGGCGGGGTTTGGAAAAATGACTCGCTAAACGATTCATATGGGAGTCGGTGAGCAAATCAGGTAAAAATAAATGCATATTATAAGACAACAAAAGTGTTTTTTGTCATTGCATGCTTGTAAAACTGTTGTTGGGGACTCCCAGAACAATATTAGGAACATTTTAAATGCCATAATAGGTACCCTTTAAATAATATACCTTCAGCATCTCCGTCTGTCCACCCAGGCCTTTGGTGCAGAGCTCCATGACAGAATAGGAGCAGAAGGTGTCTCTGATGCGGTACTGACTGAGCGTGCCCAGCCACAGGGGCAGTGAGATCTCCAGCTCCATAGGAGGTATCAGGATAGACTGATGACCTGAGTATACACTGCAGAACACAACCACATATTAGGTTTATAATACCTTAAAAACAAATTCATATTCACTATGAAGGGGAACAAGCCATAGTGTGAGATGACAAAGCTGTGAGTCTTTCTATGTTAGTATGATAGTATGAGACATTTGTATGTGACTGTTTGTGTGTATCCATCCGTTACCTCGCAAGGCACCAGAGCACAAAACCAAGTCCACAGTAGGGATCGAGGCAGATGGCGATCTGGCGAGAGGAGTACAGCTCACACTGTAGCTTTATAGAGCGGCACAGAGCGCTCACCGCCGCGTGAGAGATCTGATAGACAGCCAATCAGAGAGGGGAGTCTCAAATGTACAGATCAACTAACATTGTTTTATGTCAGCATTTGCTACAATGGGGTCCAAAAAATCTAAGACCACACTGAAAATCGAGAAGTCCAATTTAAACCAAAATTTGATAAAAAAAAAAAATAGAAGCATTTTCACTAGTTGTCTCAGACTTTTGGACACTATAATATATAGCACTATTAATTTATAGCACTATATATTAACAAAATACTAAAACACCTCTGATTGGTCAGTTATTCAATGACCCTAGAATTAAATGTCACCAAAATTGCCTGAAACAGTGATGAAACACATCCATTGAGATGCCTCACCTTCACTCCTGTCAGCATGCCTGTGGTTGAGACACTGAAGTCCAGATAGGCGATCATCTCAGCATTGGGCGGTTTGTAGATTGTGGGAGGTCGTTTGCGAGGCAAGTCATCTGGGGGAAAATAAGAGAAATTAATGTTAAACTTGCACTTACGAATATATTTCTGAGCTCGCTTACCATGTGAAATTTGAATAATTAAAAAAATAGTTTTTATTCCTTTTCCTGCTGTTTCTGAAGTCTCATGCAGTTACAGTACATTGAAAACTTGATTAATTTAAAAGGGTCATGAAACCAAAAGTATGTTTTGAGATTTTAACAGTTATGTACAGGTTGCATATACTGTAGCACTTATGTTTATTATTAAAGGAATACTCCACTTTTTTGGAAATAGGCTCATTTTACAACTCCCTCAGAGTTAAACAGTTGAGTTTTACCGTTTTCGAATCCATTCAGCCGATTTTCTGATATTGAGAAGAATATCAGTAACAAGGCAGTTTCTGGTCTCATTGACTTCCATAGTATATTTTTTTCCTACTATGGAAGTCAATGAGACCAGAAACTGTCTTGTTATGATATTCCTCTAAATATCAGAAAATCGGCTGAATGGATTCGAAAACGGTAAAACCCAACTGTTTAACTCTGAGGGAGTTGTAAAATGAGCCTATTTCCAAAAAAAGTGGAGTATCCCTTTAAGGGGATTTTTTTTTTTTGGGAGTCATTTCATTCTTTCAGTTTAAAAAGCAAAGTTGAACCAATGGTCAAGAAATGTGAGGTTTTTGTGTTAATTGGCTGCCGTGGCTGGAGAGTCATCAGTTTCTGAGCTTTTCTCTGCATTATCCATGAGAACGAACTCTTTTACTCCAATCACTTCGCTGTATTATGCATGAGATCGCATTACAGTGGAGAATTCAAATGTCGCAAAAGACCGTTTCAGCGCTGTTTGTTCACCTCTGCCCATTGTTGTCCTTTAGACACATGTGTTGTAAGTGTATGTTTCCTTACAGTAACAACAAAGTGTTTGCATTTTCCCCACGATGTGGCCAGAGCTGAAGTTTGACTACCAACACATGGAAAATATGACTGAAACTACATTTAATATGAAACAAAAATGCGGTTTTTGCATGGAACGAAACAATGAGTTCATCAACACTCGCAATGTGGATCACATTTCATCTCCGGACTGGAGTAAGCATGTTTCAAGTTTTTATAGACAAATTTCATATACTCTAGTATACTAAACATTAACCAGCAACATGTATGCTCACATATTTTGTTATGTCTTTGTAAAATAAACTGAACCTCAGATACTTTGATCTCCTGAGATATAGACAACACAATCACATACAGCCAATTTTCTCCACACCCCACAGAGTGAAGTTGCGAAAAAGCTTTTTTCCATCCTGTCCTTCCATTACATTTGTTCCTTCTACCCCACTTCCTTCCCTTTACACATTCTTCTCTTCACTCAGTTCAAATAGAAAGATTATATAAAAATATATTTTTATATATATATATATATATGGGGACTAAACAAAATACTTTTAGATAGAGCAAGCGTGAAAGCGGCCATATAAAAAGTATAGTGTGATCATGTGACCCGCGTTAAACGCCCGGCGCAAGTCTCTCTGTGCTACATAGATTCCTAATGAATGGGTAAAATATAAAGTAAAGAGTTAAATTGAATAATCAAATGTCTTGATAAAGTATCATATAATGACCAATAACCAATTGCCATTCCAACCTAAATTCGAGGTCACGATAAAATGGAGTCAGATAAGTAAATTGGAATTAAATTACTTTGCCACACTGAAAAGAAGGAAAATGCAGGTATCATTTGCAGGAAACCGTTGTTGGGCCGATTGGGCGGGCCTTACATCTTCTATGTGCAAATAAGGACACTGATAATGCGGTATGTCTAATTATCAATGCGATGACTCAATGGATTAAACTGATACACAGAAGACAATGACATAAACTGAAAATTCAAAGAAGAATTGACAAAAAAAAGTAACTATGCCTTCATATGCCTTCAACTGATGTGTGTCATTTGTTCAGAGATTGTAGTGCTTATAAACGTAATTAAAATATTAGACATTTGACATTTTCATACAGACCAATACAGACAAAATGCCGATTTGTTGATATTTCTAATAATAATTTATCAAAAAATATTTGATTTGTTAATGATAGTTGTTACTAGTCTCTAATGATAATTTTTTTGTCATTGGGTAAAGTTTGTTGTCATAGGGTTAAATTTTTTAAAAACATTTCTGTCATGACAAATCAAGCCATATATTTTCCTTGCATGCTTTGCGTGAGACCGGATAAAAAGTTTACATGTTATGTTATTTTTATGTAACATTGAGACTTGTTAGTGCTTAAAGTTACTACTGTGGTGGTAAGTCTGTTGTTGGACAAACTGTTACACAAAACTAAAAGTTGTTTCAATGAAAGAGCAAACCCTGATCCAATATAGATGCTACAGATGACTTTAACCTATTATTATATGAACGATGAACAGTATGTTCTGCAATCTGCACAGTAGCTATATGGAAAATTGACTGTTGTATGTTACCTGTGTCTATTATGATGGGCCATGTTTTTATGTTGACTGTAGCTGCTGCTTCTTTAGATCTGAGAATCTTCGTTAAAACCTGAGTAGTGAGAATGCAAGCAGCCTTGCTGACCTGAGGAAACCAGGAGAGAGATGCAAGAAACGTTAACAATGCTACCAAGCAGTTAAAGGAAAACACACCCAAATAACGGTGTTTAACAGATGCAACACAGAGACTTACATCGATAATCATGCGGACAGTGGGCAGAGTGGCTGAGAGGTTCTGCGGGTGTGGAGGCCTCACGGTGACAGGAATACAACCAGCATACAAACAGCCATAAAATGCTGCGATCAGATCTATACCTGCACATACAGTCAATTCATATGCAATGCAATTTTTTAATGTAAATTTATTTATGCCAAAACAGTCAAAAAAAAGTTTTTATGCTCATTTTCTCTATTTTATATATATACACACACATACTGCCCCTCATTTATCATTATTGCGTAGAAACGGGCGTATATGTTGGCGTAAGATTATGCTTACACTCCTCTCACCGCCTGATGTATGAAGCTGTGCGTACCTTTGAAATCCTGGTGTACGCAATACCTCTCCTTGATAAATGCCGCGGCTGAAAACGATCGTCATTAGAATAACACGCCTCTAAATATTCAAGTCTCCGCTTCCCCCACGCCCTCATTTTACGCCATGGACACACGGAAGACGGCAAAGAAGAGAAACTTCTCCGACGTGGAGATCAAATGACCTATCACAATGCATTATTTTACAGCATTTTGAAACAATTAGCATTTAATATCGTATCACGTACAATAGTGATGATGATGTGATGTGGAGTACCATTCATTTACATTAATAATTGCATATCCATTTGTAATATTCTTATATTATTATTCGTGTTCGCATTTATGAGGAAAAAACAATGATACGGACCGGACGTGAGCACTCTGAAAGCGGCACTAAAATTTATTTTAAAACTTTCACAGAGACATCAAAAAGAAAGCACAAAACCTTTCTTTAAACTGAATTTCCTTTTGTATTAATTGTATCTTAATTTTACTTTAAGTTTCATCAACCAATTACCTGGATTTAACAAATAAGAAGTAAATAGCAGATGATAGATAATCATGAAATGGAGGACGCGTGAACTGAGCTCATCTCATAAATGAACCGAAACTCAGCGTATAAGGTACCCTACTTGCCTCAGACATGTCTACTTTTAAACAGAACAATTCAAAACGAAAGAAAACAGACTGCAGACTGCTCTCTGCTTATGTAATCTGAAATGTGCATTTCTCTCTGGCGCGTTCACTAGGCTACTGCGAAGATCGCGAGTCAGCATCTCAACTTCATCTTTGCAGCCGACACAAAGAAAACACTTCTTTATTAATAAACAATTAAAATATCTCCTTGCTATATTTTACATATTCATAATCATTACTTTTGCCTGTTTTTTTGTGACAGATTTTTACACTGAAGTTTATAATTAGCCTACTATGTTGTTGTTGTTGTCATATGTTTTAGTTTGTCAGTGCGTTTTGTGGTGTTAGGAATTGTTTTTCTGCGCATTTCCGCACTAACTCAAACGTGCGTACACCACCTCCTGAGCTGATGTGGGATTTGAGCGTGCCGTACGCCAACGTCCATATTGATAAATCTCAAAGTCACCGTGGTTTTGGGTGTACGCCAGGTGTACGCTCGAAATTTGGTGTACGCACTTTTGATAAATGAGGGCCACTGTGTATATATATATATATATATATATATATATATATATATATATATATATATATATATATATATATATGTGGCTAGCAGGATGAGGGTCGTGAGAGAGCGGCACAAGGCCGGTGGCGTGATTACTGATGAGCACCACCTGCGCAACGCACCGGTCTCGTATCTCTCACGGAGGAGTGGAAGCATAAAAGGAGGAGCGACGACAGTAGAGATCGAGAAAGGACAGGCTTGAACTTGTGTTTTGTTTTTTGTTTTGTGTTGCCACCAGCAGTCATCCATGAGGGGCTGCTGGCTTATACTTTTATTTCTGTATTTGTTTATTTATTTTATTAAAATGTTGAATGTTCGCCGGTTCCCCCTACTTCTTCCCATAACATCTGAACCTTGTTACAATATATAATAAGTGTTATTTTAGTATTATATATATATATATATACTATTATAATATTGATTCAAATTGAGCTTTTATTGATTTTCATTTCCATTACATTTCCATTTTTTGTTTCAGGTTTACTATTTGTAATTTTAGTAGTTCAGCTAAAACCTACTCATCTCAGTTATTTGCCATGGCAACATTTTTAATTTTCATTTCATTTAAGTTTTATGAATTTTTTCCAATTTATTTAAAAATTTTATTAATTTATTTCAGCTTCATTTCAATTACTGCAACAACAACAACAAAAAATAGTATTAATAGTTTAATAAAATAGTAATAACAATTTCAACATTTTTGCTGTTTATAACATTTAGTTTATAACTATAGGGATAGTTAAGTCCATGAAAGATAAATCATCATTTACTCACCCTGGTTTTATTCTAATGCAGTATGCTATTCTTTCTTTTTCGGACCACAAAAGGAGAAATAAATACTCTTGCTTGTCAATATAATTTTGTATCTATCTCCTGTGGGGTTCCTCAAGGGTCCATTCTGGGGCCATTAATATAATTAGGAAATATAAAATTATTTTTCATTTCTATGCCGAGAATAGGGGTTATGCGGAACGCCCAGGGGTCGAACCGGAAAACGGGTCTAAGCATTTCCGGTTTTCACTTCTGTACACATCTGCAGCGGTATCTGTTAGGTGATCTCTGAGGTAACTGTTCATTTTGTGTTAATTTCCGCTTAATACAATTATTATTTCTCAAAATGTTGTGAATTTGTTTTAAGTAAAATGTCACGAATGCTGAAATAACAGAAACGGGAACATCCGAACAATATATAGCTACTCTGGACTCGTCGACGTCCGTTTGGCAATACGGTGTACATCTGAAATTGACAGTAAAGGGTAACTTAGCTCCTGTAAACACCGGCTGCCATTACTACACTGTAGGGTTAGTATCAAAGCTCAGTCCATTTTTACTTTCACTTTCAGAGAATGAACGCGTTTACATGCACGTTCTTAACTCGATTATACTGAATAAACTGACAATGCATGGTCATGTAAACGCATTAACCCGTGACTTGATAAGTCAGGACATAAGTTTAAGTATAAACCGAGCGACTCAGCTAGATTTTTGCCCCTAGGATCTGATTTCCCCCGGCATTTAAAACACATTAACCCGGCCGCGTTCTTTGTGCTTATTGAAGTGCTGTGCGCATTATGTGAAGTGCATCCAGACAGAGAGAACTGGTAGGAGTGCATATATCGCAAACTCCGACTCTTTCTTGACCAGGAAATTATTAAAATGTGTTCTCATCTAGTGCAGAAGTAAAGTCTGCTGCATCTGCAACGGCATGAGAGGATAATGCGTGTCAGTAACGTTAAATTTCCCGCTGACATGTTGAAATACTCAATCAGATACAAAAATGATTAGGATCTTTTTTTTTTACCTCACTATACCGGTAAATAACCTGATTTATAGCCTATTAATAACCACTCCACTAGCAAAATAGAAAAAGATTATCATATATAAAACGAAGTAATAAAAAAAGCAAATTAATGAGTAAATAAGCAAGTTAATAATCAAATAAGTAAAGCCCCGTCCCCCTCACGATAATATCGTGTATCGACGATCTCACAGGTTGACGATAGGACGATAGGATATGAAAATTGAGCATATTGCCCAACACTAATACACTGTTTACCCTATGCGTTTACCTCAGCAGCTGACGGCCGGAAGTAGTTATACCCGTTTTGTAGAACCCGGAAGAATGTTGCGCATAACCCCTATTCTCAGCTGTGCCTTGTAAATCAAGATTAACAAAAATGCATGAGTGGGACATTATTTTGTGGTCCGAAAAGCATTAGCACAACACCAGGAGTAAAAGATGACTTAATTTTCATTAGAAGGTTTCATTTTAAAGTCAACTATATGTTAACACCCTCTTCACATGTGAAATGAAATGACTTTGCTGTTCACTCCTATACAGTTTTAACTGACCAGTTCTTAAATAAGTCCTAACAAAGGACATAGTGTGTGTGATTTACCTGGTGGATACAAGAGCACCACATTCTCTCCAATGTTAATACCGCTTCTCTCGATGAGAGCAGCAGCAATCTTCTCTGCCCTTTTATGAAGCTGAACACATGTAGCTGTACACACTGCCACTCCCTAGAGAGAGAGAGAGAGAGAGAGAGAGAGAGAGAGAGAGAGAGAGAGAGAGAGAGAGAGAACGAGTGGAACGTTAAATTTATTACAATCAATAAAAATTTATTATCCTATAGGAATATGTTTATTCCTTCCACTATTTGTTTGGAATGTATGAGTGTTTTTTTACCTTGGCATTTAAAAGTACATAAAGCGTATGGTCAGGATCGGTTTGTGCTCTCCACTGTAAAGCCTCTGTAAGGAACTGATGCTAAAAAAAGGCAAGACAATCAACAATAACTTCAAACATATAACATTAATAACACATTCAATTAATGTCATGCCTGTGACATGTGATTGTGCCATAATGATCACAGTGCTTACCATCATTGTAGGCCACATACACAGCTGCATCCACACGAAAGCATTAAAATACCACACAGTGCATTTCAAATAAACAGCTTAAAATAATCTGTCTGCATTATTTATTTCCTGCTATACAGCCTCACAATACAATACAAAATCTGAGTTTACCTTCCTGACCAGGTCTTGGTCTTCTATGAGTCCCAGATCTCTGCCTGCAGCCTGCGCAATTCTTTTCCCAGCTACCAAATTACCCACCATGATGGATGCAGGGCCGACACCGACTATGAAAGACATAACAGGACAGAACACTGTGAGAAAAATATCACACCCATCAGATTTTTTTTTACCTCCAGATTTGAAGGTTCTCTCACCTCCAAGATCTCCATTTTATCCCTGCATACACACCTGGTTGTTTTTGACGTGGTTTGGGCATGTTGGTAACGCAGGTGTGGGGGCACATGAGGATGTTGCATGGGTGCAGCGACCCTCCAGGAAGAGTTGCTTGGTGTCTGAGATGTGAATGCCCCCCAGGGGAGTTTTGGGCAGGGTGTTAGCAGGAACCAGTGCAAGACAATACAATCCCACCTGATGAATACTGTCAATTGCCTGTAGTCAAGAAACAATATACAAAAACCACCAACAAATAAATAAAGCATACATAAAGGATTATCAAACTTTTGTGTGTTAAACTAAACAATGAAAAATATGTTGTATATAAACAATAAGCCACTCAACACTGTGAATTTTATTTTCCACAACATGGTAAAGTCAATAGCACATATTGGCAGTACAGTCACAGGTATGTATATGAAGACTTCCGTCTTCCGTCCGTCTAACGTTTTTCTTTAATATTAACATTTTTATACTATGAACGTATACTATGTGCGGAGAGCATTCACTCAATATTATTATCTAATTTTTGACATAGGTGGTTTTTAGAGGCTTTTGCATTGGAGGTCTCCATATATTGGCTAATGTACCAGAGCTTTAAGATGGTACATCCGATCAGATTTTAAAGTATAAAAAAGTCTATTTTAATTACTGCATTAAATATGTCTGTACCTGCAGAACCCGACTCATCCACTGGAAGCTGTCTTCTTCACTTGCATCAGGCCTTTGCTCAGCTACGATTACTATCCTCTCATCAAAGAACACAGTCACTGAGAACACAGCAATTCTACAAAACACACACCCACACATCAGATTATATCTGTTCTCATTAAAACAAAGGGTAAGACTAAATTTCACTCTGTATATTCAAAGGGGAACCCTCACCTGCCTCTGTACACAGTTTTGACTGGTTCCACCGCTAGAGCTGTCGCTACCAGATCGTCAGCATTGTGACGACGACCACTAACCATTAGCAATCCCTCATTCTTACCCACCACAAATATCAGACTACCCTGCGGGGGGAGGAGATAAAAAAATAAATTTTAACTAGGGCTGTCAATAGCTAAAAAAATATAATCACAATTAATCGCACACATTTTATCGTGAAATTAAGAATATACCATTCATCTTGTTTAACATTTTAGAACATGAAAAAAACATTACAGAATTTTTTTCAGAATTCACTGTGTATAGTTTGTGGACAATACAACAGCAAAGAGATTCTTTACATTTTAGACAAGTCAAGTTGCGATACAGAACAGGATCACATGTTTGCGCATCAATATAACGGACACGCGCGTGCTTAAAGTATGACTCCTGTATGTCACCGCAATCATCTTTACCTTGATTGCAATCCTCATCCATCAAAACATTACTAGCTGGTTTGCTTTATCCAGCATTGAAACATAGTTTGCGTATCATCTGACCAAACAGCAGTGGGATGTTTTGTTGTTCCGTTCAGTTTGTGTTTCACACAGCACGATGGGATCGCGCTCTTCAGAAACAATGACAGAATATGACAGAGCTGTGTTTTAAAGCAAACACACACTGGAATGAATAATTCACTGAAAACGCAACGCGAGTCTCTATTCTCTCTGCCATCTCTGATGTAATCAGCATGGTTTTCCTTACATTAGTGCAGTTTTGGACTGATTGTTTGAATGATTGTTTGAATAAATTCGGATTATTGGACTGAAAACTTTCGCAGAGTTCAGTGACTTAAAATGATCTGATTGCAAACGGAGAAGCAAAATCTGGTTAATCTCCGTGTTAAAAAAATGGCACTGTCCCTCTCGTTTTCCTCTTTCACACTCTTACCGGTCCAACAAAACCCAGCAATCCCGACCGCACAAATGGGATTTCACCAATAGGAGCACCACTAGCGTTGACTGGGATCACCTGTGAGATACCATAAAAATATGTTTATGGTGTGCAATTCAGTACAAAGTTTTATCATCATCTGTGTATGAGTGTTAAGTTGATCACCATACCTCAAAGGTGTTTTTAGTGACTCCAGACAGGCCGTAGTACATGGTTCCACCAGCACGAGAGTTCACAACGATCTCTCCGATCTCATCCGTCTTACACAGCATGGGCGGCCCATCCGGTTTCACAATGCACATCAATGCTAAAGCACACATAAACACACATGCTGACTTCAGGCATGCACATATGACAATAACATATTTTAAACTTTGATAGTATGGTATTATGAACTGGATTTTTCTCTGTGAGTGTCAATACCATAGTACTACCATAGTCTATACACACCCAAGGTTTAAGTTTAAGTATAAGTTTAAACACAACACAAACACACACACACACACACACACACACACCTCCAGGCATGACATGTCCCACATCCTGGACGGTGAGAGCAGAGTTCTTGTCTTCAGTGTTGACCCTGATGACCCCATGACTCAGCCCAGTCATGGACAGGATGGCTCTCGCTGGAAGAGGTGCACCGGGGACCCCAGGCCTGGAGAAAGTTCACACAATCAGGGAACAAATACTAATATATTTAATTTAAAATGGGTTTGTATAAAAGTGATATACCTGCGAATGGCAACCGTCATGGCCTCAGGTGATGTAGCACACGGGCAGATGACCTCTGGTTTCAAACCATAAGCCTGGAATACGTTCAAAAATGCATCACATGATGAAACCGACCCTGAGCCAGAAAGAGATACAGAGAGACAAAAAAAAGTGAAATCGTTAAATATAAATATTAAATGAACATCATCCCCCGTGAAGTCTCTGCAGGAGGCCTGTTAGCGTAACTCACAAGGATTGGCTCCATCAGCAACGATTAGCATGCGCAAGGAGGCCAGACTGGTGTCTCTCTGATCTCGGTGAGCCATCATCGCCCAATGCAGGTCACGACACTTCACCAAGGCAATACGTGCTGTAGGAACACAGACATTTATCATATCCAAACAAATGTGTGTAGACGACAGACATATATTTGGTCTTGTACCTTTGTGTATGTGAACTCTCTGAACCCAGGACAGTGGACAGGCCTTCATTACTGCATATGGAACACTGATGGTGTGGATTCGGTTCATCACACTCTGAAACACACACAGATGTTATTGGGCGAAAACTGCCCAGGTAAATTTTCACCCCAAAATTAAAAAGAAAACAAAACAAATCTAATCTAAATATGATTAGAATCACTTCAAAAAAGGAAAATACAGTTAAGTGCAACGTCTGTCAAATAGGCTACATAACATTATAATGAGAACGTCAATTTAATTGTGTGCTTGGGAATGTTTTTGTAATCAGCCTCTCAAAAATGATATAAAAACTTATCATCCAATATATTGGTTATCGGCTTCCAAATATTAAGAATTATCGGTTATTGGACAAAATTTTTAAATCGTTGCACCCCTAATCATTTTAATATTTGATGCACTGATCTTAATAAATCTGTAGTAATAGCATTGATGACACGTACACATTTTGTCACTCACCGTGAGAACTCCATGCCACAAACCCATGTCCTTCTTAAAGTCCAAAACATTCACCAGTGTCTCACCTGCGTGCAGACGCATTCCGTTATATATCCAAACGAGCAGTGTGAAAACCTGCATAGCTAGTTCTTTGGTTTAGTGTAACTGCAACAAAAGGATGGTGTTTCCACAGCAACAGCATCACTCACCCTCACAGTAGTTACAGGCCTGAGTGAGTGACTGGCAATGTGTTAACATGGCAACTTTTGAAACCGCAACACCCATCACTGTGCCCTCCTTACTGGCCTTATACTGCATGAGAGAAAGAGAGGAGGAGATTTACATGTATTCAACAAACAGTCACACACAGAATCACATGAAGCACATGATCTTACCTCTATGTATGCCGTGTCTGTGTTTGCTGTTGGGATATGAGGCTGCCAGTCTTTCGAAGGCTTCGTGAGGTATTTGGAGTCTGTCACCACCCACTTTAACCTGGGCCAGCCTGTCAGAAACCCAACTAGTTTTAGATCCATCATTGACTTCAGAAATGGATGTAATTTGCATGTGTGAAGTCTCTGACCTTTAAACTGTAATATTTCTCCAGTGGGGGTCTTGGGTAAACCCTTTAAACAGATCTCACTGGTCAAAGCCAGACCCACCCCACAGCTACCTAACAAAAAACCAACTTGGCTGCTACCCGCATCCTGTAAATACACAGAAAACATTTTGACAACAATAGCAATATGAATTGTTAGCCCTCCATTTAGCTGTAGTGGCTACCTTTCGGGAAAGTGGGACCTCTATGGGCACAGGAATGACTTCTGCCAACAAACAGCCATAAAATGCGACCCAGAACATACCAGGGTCACTGTTAGGATACACCAGCGCCACCTGGGTCATTAACAAAAAATTACTTGCAATAAATTAAAGTGAAAGAGCAACATTTTTGCTTCTAACAACATATAATACAGACTATTACTTATAGCAATGTGAAGTAAATGAGTATTTACATCAGTGTTGTATTGTTAACTAAAACATAAATTATTTAAAATAAATGTTCTTAATTGAAGGCAGGAATAAAAAACTTATTTCATAGAAATCAACTAGAAATGAATAGAAGTTAACTAGAAATGTTGCTTTAATACAGAGCCCCTAAAGGGACATGGTTAAGAAAAAAAATATGAGATTAAGGAAAAAAATATGTCAATGCTTTGACATTGTCTCGCAAATGCAAGATTTTTAATGCAACATTTTGCATTAAAATGTTCTGCAAGCGTACACACAATTTCTCGGAGGGACGCAAAAGCATTATCTATTTATTCTTTCTCCCATCTAGTTTATTTCCCCCACAACCATGTCCCTTTAGGGGCTCCGTACTTTAGCAACTAACTGAAACAAACAAAGTTGAAGAACTAAAATTAAAACTAAAGCTAAATAGAAAAAAAAACATGACTCAAGCACATAAAATTGTTAAAACCTAGCCTAAAATTAAAATGAAAACTCAAAATAGAAGTAAAAGCTAAAAAAAAATTAGAAATATTATAAAAGCATATTATTAATACTAAAATAAAACTCCTTTATGTGCACAAACTTGTCATAAACACCTATAACTGAGTCTTCGAAGAAAAAACGATCTTAAATGACAAAGAGTTGTTGGTTTTTGTACCCGGTCTCCTGGTTTGAGGATCTGCTCATTTTTGGCTCCCAGCTTGTTGAGGAGAGTGTAGGCCAGCTTTACACTTCGACTCCACAGTTTCCCTGTCAATCACACACCAATCAGCCAATAGACCTTTCTTGCCAATCCCAGCATCTGCATTCAATCAAGATAAGTGCTTTGCAGGTGACCTAGCTCAGTCTTACCATATGTAAGTGTATAGAGGGGTTTTCCTGTGATATCCAGAGCTGTGAGGGCAGGGCTTTTGCCCTGTGTGGCACCCCATCGAGTTAATGCTGCCTGAAGAGCAGGAGGCCAGTTACTGACCACACCCAACGGTTCCCCCTTCACTGGGATTATCTGCCGGCCTTCTGGCCTAGGGGTGTTAGGATCTGCCTGAGGAACTGAGGAGGAGGAAACACGTTGATTTACCATTCTTTCAGAGTGTGTCTGAGAAATGGCGAGGACTGAATTTATCCTGGAGTACCTTCTACGATCTCCTCTTGGTCATCCATGAAGAACTCACTGAGTGGTGGGCGTTTGGGTCGTTTTAGCGTGTTTAGCAGCTGCTGGATCTTTGTGGACACACGACTGGACACCGGAACACCTACACCAGGATTGGGTTCAGGTAGGGTGGGATGAGACAGACGAACAAAGACACACTCCCGCACACTTTCAACTGAACTGGGAATTCGTAAATCACAACTAGACTATATGTGTATATATATGTACTCTCCTACAGTGGTATTTATCAGTCCTAGTCCAAAGATATCCTGATATACAATGGCTTATAGATCAAATTAAACGTATTATTAAAATTATAAACATATTATTTAAATTATATATACTCTACTATTCAAATGTTTGGTGTCACTGGGATTTTTTTTTTTTTTTTTTAAAATCAATAGTTTTATATAGAAACTATTTTCAACATTTAATAATAAGCACAAAATCAGAATATTAGGGTATAATTGCTGAAGGGATATTGAAGACGGGAGTAATGAGGAATACATTAATAAATTACTATTTAAATTGGAAAAATATCTGACAATATCGCTGTTTTACTATTTTTACTTAATCAAATTAATCTTAATGACCCCAAACTTTTGAATGGTAGTGTATTATTACTTCTTTATGCTGATATATTTGTATTTGTTCAATATAAAAAAAAAATTAAGACTTTGGAATAGAGTGTAAAAGTCATATTGACTTTTTATCATACATATGTGGTGCTTTTGCATCTTTCTGAATCTTCAGTCCTCATTTATTGTACTGCATGGAAGAGAGTGACCAACTGGAATGACATGAGGTTGAGTAAATTATTTACACTATTCCTTTAAATATCACTGGTTCACCTGTAAAGCAGCCCTAATGTGTTATGAAGGATCAGGACTGAGTAAAAACCACATGTAAGCAGAGATGGAGGGATGCGTGATCTACTATTATCTATTTATTTCCTAAAAAAGTACAGAGTTTCACTCTGGTTCACACTATCTTTGTGTAACACATATACAGTATACAAACACAAACACACAGCTTTAAAGTCGACCTACAGGACATGTCTAGACCAATCATTACCTCTGCCTATTCTTCTCACTGACAGAGAAAAGCAACATGACACAAGTGGATAAAAGGTGGAAAAGAAAAAAGAAATGGGATGCGATTAACGAAGCAATCAAACACAGCATTCGTAAAGACTTATTGAAATGTCCCTACTGAGATGTTAACACAAAGTTCTGAGAGACATAAGAAGAAAGTTATGAAAAAGGGAGCTTAAAGATTTACATACATTTTCAGAGAATGTATGTCTAATGCAGCACACAACAAATACATGTTTCTCATTTTATCTCTCTTTCTTTTACTCTTTTTCCCCCCTCTACACACACACACACACACACACTCAGTACCGTCTGCTGTCTCCATCATGCTGGACCGGCTCTGTCCTCGACTCATGCCTCGCACCGCGGCGTTGGGAGGCAGATCCACACGAGAGCCTCTGGCCTGAGCTTGGGATGGCACATCAGGAGGCCCGACTCCTCCTCCTGGATCTGGTCAAAATAACACATATTACTCACTCATAATCATCAACCCTCAAGGTTTTAAAGATATTTTACCCTTGCTCATAAAGGAAAAGCTCACCTTTCTTTCTTACGCAGAAAAACAAAATAAGAAATATAGTAGAATCAAGTTTGAGGTGCTTTTTTCAATCCAATAGTGAACTATTCCTTTAAGAATCAGTGTAAAACTATGTCCATTCAGGACTGCTTTCAGTATATGCTTCCTTCAATTGCGTAAACTAGTGATAAGGCCAAAGATATTTGAAGGTAACAAAAAATCAAACTATTTACTATTTAGTATTTACTTTGCTATTATTATATGGATTTCTAAAATACTTGATTCTGATTTAATAATCATTCTGTCTTCAAATATTTCTATACAATTTCCTACATATTAAGCAGGACAGATGTTTTCAACACTGAAAATAATAAGAAAATATATATATTTTTAAAAAACAGCATATTAGAATGATTTCTGAAAAATCATGTGACTTAAGACTGAAGTAATGATGCTGAAAATACAGCTTTGTCATAGCAGGAATACATTCTATTTTATAATAAATTAAAATAGAACACATATATTTTAAGTTCTATTTTAGGCACAATATTACTATTTTACTGTATTTTTCATTAAATACATCCATCCTTGGTGAGCAAGATACTTCTTTCAAAAACTCCCATATCACTTTGTAGTCTCTTTCTTCTCATACTATGAAGTAATGTAAACTCAAATTAATATTTAATCTTATTTGATTTATTTATTTGCTAAGTAGACGTGTGAATTTATGAGATACAGTCACTCGCTCATTATCCCAAAATGAACCTCTTCAGGGTGATACAATATTGATCACCCTGTCAAGGTTTATTTCGCCTTAATGATCGACTGACTGTATATTATATCTTACATAACTGTCTCTGGTTTTACTGTGTCTCATCAGCATCGTACATCATTGTTTTCATAATCTTTCATCAAAATCAAATAACTTTCTCTGCCTCTGTGGACCAAGGCTGTGAGGGCAGAGAAACATATCATTAACCAAAAATATAACATCATAGCCTACAGAATATTCTGTTTCAAGTCTAATGCAAACATGAGTTCATTAGTTCCTCTTGGCTAACCCCACAGTCTGCATGCTGTCTACAACTATTGTCTACATCTCTTAACACTTTCACACACACTCAGGGTATGTCATGTGCAGGAAAAGCACACTCTCTGAAGTGTGTATTAAGTCCTGAGATGATTAGTCCTGAACCACATAACAAGCTCAACCAGATCTCTGAGAACCTTTATTAATTTTTCATCAGCTTCTATGGACAGACTAATCATTCATAGGCTTTAAACACACAGGTGGGGCAGAGGCTTAAGGGTGGAGTGTGTGGAGGGGTAGGTAATATTCGTAACTCACAACAAATCTTAAACACACAGGACAAGGTGAAAGATTTCTAACACTTGACTTTACCTCTTCCTATTCTTCTCACTGACAGTCACAAAAAGATATAAATGAACAGAAAATAAAAATTGGGCAGAAGAAAATATAGAAATAATGAAGCAATGAAAACATTTGCAAAAATGCCTGGTTAAAGGTGGGGTATGTGATTTTCTTTTTTGACCATTTTTTCAAAATCACTTGAAATCCTATTCCTAACCCACTTACTGGCTGTAAATTAGAAGCACTGAAATGAAAATTAAGCAATTTAATCATCTGTGGAACGGGCAGGACTCGAAAAACTCCAGCCAATCATTTTCAAGACCGTCTAGAATCATTGGACAGAAAATGCTTCACTCAAACGGTTGTACCATAACCCCCTCCCCCACCCCCCTCGCGCGCGTGTGTCCCGTTCGTGCGCATACTCAAAGCTCGTGACCAAGTCACAGGAAGTGCAAGTCGCCCCGGTACAGAGAGAGAGAGAGAGAGAGAGAGAGCGCATCTGAGTCTTCGCTAGTGCTTTATTGCGCGTCCATGTTTTTCTAATGGGTGGAGTCAGGGCCAGCGTTGGAGAAGAGAAAGTAGGACCTTATGAGTTGTGTATTTTCAAAATCTGCCGGCCGTTTTGCAAATCACATACCCCACCTTTAAGCTGCTAAAATTACTTAAAACCAAATGGTAAAATCTAAAGTGTATTTACAATGACACAAAGTGTGTGGGGTAATGGTGACTCACCGATGCGTGTCTGAGCGAGGGCCTCGGCCAGGGCGGAGGGCTGGGAGTGGGAGTGGGGCGGGTGGGCAGGTGCGGGTGGAGGTGGGACCTGCTGAGACTGAGGCTGAGGGGCCTGGGTGGGCCGAGACTCCCCATGTGAGAGAGTGGAGGAGGCAGAGGAGGAGGTGGAGGAGCCGTGCAGAGAGCTATTAATCCAGGTGTCTGGAGACTGCTGAGGCCCTGCACTTTCACTTGACACGGCCTCATCATCAGAGGAAGATGAGGAGTCTGACAGAGAAAAAGAGACATTTTCAAGGAGGAAGGAAGACAAGGAAGAGAATGATATAATAAGTAGAAGAATAACTATTGAAGCATTTTTAATTTTATTTTATCCAAACAATAGTAAATCCAGTTGTCACAATACCAAAATGTCAATACTTGCTACATTTCATATTTTTTGCTACCAATTTTAACACCACACCAAATATCTTTTTATATATATTTTTTGCTGATGAACACATTATATATACTGAATTAATATTGGTTAAAAAATTAAAAAGTAACTAAAATTATAATCATTTATAATATAACTTATCTATGAGATGTACATAATTCCATTCAAATAAAGCTAAATAAATGTTAAAAAACTGACAAATAGAAAACGAAAAAAATCTGATTTAATTCAAAATTAAATAATGGGTGTAATCTTTCCAGCATGATTATTATAAAATACATAAGGATAAGGATTAAACGCTGTCAGAGTTTTACTGAGAAATACAAGTACAGGAAAAGATCTCGATTAACTATTATTATCTATTCAATATAAGATAATATATATCTTCATTTCTTTATTTGGTGCTTGTATACATTACCTGGTGGGGTGCAGTTGTCAATTGGTGACTGTACATATGCGGACCGACGTTTGGTTGGCATGGGCAGCGCCATCTTTTCCTCTTTATGCTTGGCCAATGCTGCCTGAACTGCCTCAGTGTGGATATCTGAGACAGACAAAAAAAACCTTTTAAGAGGCAGTTTTGTTCCTAGGACATCTGCACTTAGTGTGATGTTAGCAGATGCCTCAGTAGATGATTTTATCCAAAGTGACAGGTAAAGTCAACCTTGAACATCCTGAGGCTAAATGCTTTGTTCCAGAGTACAAGACTGATTTGAATCTCATTAACTGTCTGCCTTGCGATCTCGATTCAAATCAGTAACTTTTGTATTATCAGCTAAGCTTCTTAACCAATAGGCAGTCACCCATCAGAGTGTTGGTACTAATTACACAACAAGGTCATGAGCTCTATGACAACAGTAGGACCGTAAAATATATACACATCTGTGGCGAGCAACTGAACAAACAACCAACATAATCAAATAAGCAAGCTACTATCTTTCTATTGCCACAAAGCACCAGAAATCCACAGTGACCCATTTCATCTAGGCAACCATTTTGTCCAAGTGCGACTGCCATGGCAGATGACTAAACAGTTCTTACAAGGATGTGGTCAGAGAACAGGCAAATATTACCATCTGTAGGCACTCTGTAAACCTCACACCCCATAAATCTCAAGTAAAGGCTAGTCTATATACAGCTAAATGGAATTATATAACAACATTTTATAGGTGAAGTGTTTTCGTTTGTTCAGTGTTGAAAAACGTTCTCCTATCCCAGTTTAAAGTGCAAAGACCACTAAAAGAACGTTTATAAGTAAGCCTTGGGGTGTATATCATTATTTTTGCTATTATGTTTAGTGCCGCAAAAAAAGTAATCTTTGTATTTACATGGGTCAAACTCTGGCTTGCACTATAATGACAGATAAAGAACATGTAACAGAAAAAAAAAAGGTTTTATATGTTGTCAAGCTGTTCTAACCTGATCTGTAGCGTTCATCTCTAGTCCCGCTGCTTCGGTGTGGTCGCCGTGTGCGCCGGTGGCGTGAAGAGGAAGAGGATGAGTTTGACGGGCCGGGTTCAGGTTCAGGTGCAGAGGCGGAGGTGGAGGCAGAGGCGGAGGCGGAGCTTGGACCAGGGGACTGTGCATCATATGCTGGAGGCGGAGCCAAATCTGTAGAGATAATATGAGTGAACTTCATTCAAACTGGCAGATGCAGTCAATGAATACAGAAAATGGGAAATATTAATGCGAAGAACTGTGGTTTTCATCTCAAATATCTCCAGAGTAAAACAAAAACACAGCGACTGATAATAAAATAATGTTTCATGCTGCAGTCCTATATTTGAGCAGTAGAAGGCAGCGCAGAGGGACTTTGGATGGAACCCCTTCAACCTCAAGAGGAACAGCCTGAGAAGATGTTTCATAACCACATTATCATATGAGTCAGTGGACGACCAAGCAAAAAAAGGAGAGAGAGATAATATGGCAGAAAAGGCGATAGAGGGAGGAGGGTGAAAAGCAGGGATATTTCTGAGGTTCTTACTTTGTATTTGTGTCAAGTAGGGTGCTAAAACTTTGGCCCTCTTCTTCTCGTATCCTTTTTGCGTGATGTCACCTAAAAAAAGAGAGATAATGTTATTACCAGTTAAAAACACGAACAGCATGAATTCAACATGTTTCGTTCTGGGGTAAATTTTTTGGGTCAAATGTCTTTGAACAGTCAGATAGATTGTGGTTTACAATCTTTTTTTTCTTTTCATTGTAATTTTCAACATACAGTGGCCCCCAAAAAAGTCAAATTTGAATGACACAACACTGATCACAAAAATCCAAGCAATGGAAATATTTTAATTTTGCCTAAAATAGAAAATAATTATTTTAAGTTGTAATAATTTTTCACAATTTTTCTGATTTTACTGTCTTGGTAAGCATGAGAAAACATGCTTTGACACCAAACCCTCAAAAACCAATCCCAAACTTCTACTATCTGAGTTGATGAAGGAGGAATAGTTGTTTAGAAAAACCCAAACACCCAAATCTTAAAAGATCATCACATTCTTGCATCATGAAAGCCAAGTTGATTTGTGCGTTTTAATGCTGGATTCTGCCTGTGAGTGTGAAAGAGAGCAGAATGTGTAATCTAGTGGGATTATGCAGGATGGAGAGAGCTTTGGTTATGATACGCGAGCAGCTCAAGCTCATTTCAACACATCCCCTAAAGGGAAAGATTTCAAAAGAGATAACATGAAAATATTTATCATCCCATAGAAATCAGATTGGCCATTACGCTAACAGCACGGATTCATAAGGAGAAGCCACTAAACAAACCATTCTTTCAAGAGCATTTTCCACATTAAAATAAAAACGGAAAAAAGAGAAGGAAGAGTCAACTCCCATAAGTAATGCATGAGGACCGAACCCAGCTGCACTATGGGATATTTTTAGCTTCAACAGACTGTTCTATCACATGTAGCTATGAAGGGGGTTATGTTTATGTGTTCATTTTGTATATGATTCTTTGAGTGTTATTCAGAAAGAATGCTATGGACTGCAATAAATGGCATAAATAACTGCGCTCTTTTAATTCAACCGCAAACTAGACGGTTTTATTGGTGGCCTAAGGTGGTCCAGTCCACACTGAGGCTCAGAACGATTGTGATTGGTTGTTGGGGGAGTGATGATAATGTGAAGTGAGTGGCAACAGACTAAGGCATAAATCTACTTTTATCCTTGATCACTCTCTCATACACATGGCATAGAAATCAACACACACTGTCAGTCCATGCAACTGTAACCTGTAACATTTATGCTACAATACTACCTCAAAATCTTACTTCCAAGAATCATATTCATAATTCTATATTTGGAATTTTATTACTGTTCCTTTTGAATAATATAGTGAAATTACCAGAAGAAAAAAACATAACCTGCATGTAATCTGTACATTTTAACATATAATCCAGACATTATGGCCTAAATGTAACCTTAATTCTGATTTTTAATTTGCAAACCCTTGTTTTAACCCTTGTCTTGCAAACCTTTCGTGAAAATATTAATTTATTCCAGGACTACAAGCTAAACTGTACTGACCTGAGAATCCAAATCTTATTTTAACTATAATCAATGTCATAAATCCACTCTGTAATCCAACCAATCTGAACAGATTTTAAAAGATTAGCCATCACTGGTGCAGATTTTCGGAAACTATTTTCAACTCATCCAGACTGCAAATCAGGGCATAAATCTGAGCAAAAATCGTGTATTGTATTCCGGCCATCTGAACTGAGCTTATAACAACAAGAGGGTTTGAAAATTGATTTATCAGGATAGCTCTGTAATCTTGTATTTGCAAGGCATTATGGGCAAAAGTCCTATGACAAGTGACCTTTTTTCAGTAAAGCAGTTTTTTTCATGTCATTTTTTATTTAGTTTATGCATACATAAACAACTACTGTCACACATGCACAAACAGACAGAAACATAGGGATTTTTTTTTTTGGCCCTGGGGAAAAGGTGGTGGAGGAGGACGTCACTCCTTTAAGAGATAAAGCAACATGAGAGTTATTGTTTGACTGTAATTATCAAGTAGAAAGCATATAAAACAGTGTCTCTGACAAGAAGAGGTCTGAAGTTGATGTATCTCAGTCACTAAATTGTAATGTTAAGGTAATCCAGAGTGTTCATTTTTTTTTTTTTTTTTTTTTTTTTTTTTAGTGTTTATTTGTTTTATGGTTATTATAATTTTTGTATATATGTGATGAAACTATAAAAAATAAAGTATATAAAAAAAATAATAAAAAACTGTGTCTCTGGTAACCTACAAGTAACCTAAATGAAAACATCTTTGAAAAGGGGGGGGGGGGTAAATAAAAGGTAAATATATGAACACTAACATTCAAATGTTTGGTGTCAGTAAGATTTTGAAAGAAGTTGTTTTTGATAGAAGTATCTTATGCTCACCCACGCTGCATTTATTTGTTCAAAAAATACAGTAAAAACTTGATTATTGAGAAATATTTTTATTTAAAATTTCCTATTTTAAAATGTAATTTGTTACAATTTATCATCAATGTTGAAACCAGTTGATTAAGATTTTTGTGAAGATTTTTGTGGAATGAGGAAAGAGTGGAAATAGAAATATCAAAAGAACAGCATTTATTTCAAATAGAAATCTTTTGTAACATTATATATTATTTACTGTCACTTTTGATGAACTTTTTTATGAATAAACGTATTTTACTGACCTTCAACTTTTGGATGGTAGTTTGTATATATATATTTCTGTATATATATTCTTCAATGTTGCAAAAATTATGTTGATGTTAATGGTTTCACATTAAGCATTTTCGGTAAAGATAAATACAATAGAGACTGAACCGTCTAGTCTCTCAGTGACTTTCTGTACAACAGACATACACACCAGCTGCTCAGACTGTGGGAAAGATCTTGGATCTGTGTCTGAGTAGTGTATTTATGTATGTATGGAAAGAGAAAGAGATGGACAAACATATTGAAGTTTTTTTTTATTGACTGAGAGAACTTGTCTCTGAGAGTCTTGTTCCTTTGAAAAGCATTAACTACCCATATCCACCCTCCCTCTTGTGTGCTGAATCACTGGCCCTGAAACACTATGACACAACAGAGCTCACACAATGACTTTCACTCAAGACACAATACAGCTATCTCTCCATTGTGTCTACACACACACACACACACACACACACACACACACACACACACACACCACACACACACACACACACACACACACACACACACACACACACACACACACACACACACACACACAGCCACCACCACCACACACTCACACACAGCAACTGCACACACTACACACTCACAAGGAATCATTACCCATCTGCCTTTTGTCCCACCACCACACTCACCACAGCAAGCCACACACTACACACACCAATAATTCAACCACTTACCTTCTGCCACATCAACACACACACACACACACACACACACACACACACACACACACACACACACACACACACAACACACACATTTCCTTTCCCTCTGGATGATGTCATGTTCTCCTGTGCTAAATCTTCTAACCTATGACATGGTTTCCTGTTCTGCTGAGAACATAAAAACAGACTGTGAGAGACAGAGAGAAACACAGACAGACAGAGTGACAGAGAAAAAGACACAACAGGGAGTTCAGTTCATTCTTATCTGCTCATGCCTCTTTCTACATTGTAAAACCAGATCCACAAACCGACTTTGAAAACTTGCTAATGGAAACAGTAAAGTCAGGGTTACCAGGGTGTGTGCATGCAGGTGACAACAGGACTCAGATTACCACTTCACACACCTGGGAACATACCTTGTCAGGTGTAACCTTCCTAATTCACTTTTTGCAATACAGTATATAGAATGACCTGACCTGTGTTTACAGTGTGGTTTACCATGTGCAAGGGTAAATAAGGAAAACAAAGTCTACTTTTAGGAGGACTATTATTATAGGGACAATTAAGCTCATTTTAGTCCTCAATTCTCATTACAGTAATGTGAAATTCAGTCTCAATCTAATATTTGTAACAAATAATTAAAATATATAATTGTAAAGTAAATGTAAAGCATGCCAAAACAGCATTAATATTGCATTTGTTGTACTTTGTTTCACTATAATACAGTAAAATAATGATTGTACAAATAAATAATTACAGTTATGAGAATAACTGTTAAAAAATGAGAAAGACAATATCAAAGCCCTACAGTAATATAAATTGGGGGCAAAATAGATTTAATTTTCCTGAAAATAAATGTTACACTGCTAAAAAACCTAATGACCTAAGTAGTCCTTATGGAAAGTAATACTATTTTATTTTATTTTGGGGTAAATTGTGACATGGGAATTCTTTACAGGTTTTGTGAGATTTCTCCCCTTTCTAAGACAATCATCCCTGTACTAATGCTCACAACTTAAAGTTAGGGATTTGAACCAACTCCAAAACATAAGTATTACATTTGTGGCACATTGTTTATGCTTTAACATGAATATTACTATAAATCATTTGGCTTGTTGAGTAGAGGTGAGCTGTTCACTGTTTCCTGGTAGATAATAAAAATAGATTAAAAAAAATATTCCTACTAAGACTGAAGGAGCCATATAGGAACCATATTATCATAAAGACTCGACTTGGGCCAGTAAGCAACCACCTATATAGCCACCGCCCAGAATAACCACCTAACAACAATACAAAAAACATTCAACACATTTTCAACCACATAGTAACACTCTAGCAAACAATCATAACCCTCTATCATTGCGGCAGCGAGATTTGTGCAGGAAAGCACCATTGAGCCTGTCTTCAGCTATTTTTACAATTATGTTGTGACACAAAAATTATACATTTCACCAGCCCTCTAATAAAGGTCATACTGTGCGGTGTGAGTAATATGGTTAAAAGGTTTTATGTCATGCTTTTGGGTTTTAGCTGTTCTTGTGGCATGTGTGCTTCTTAATGCTTTTAGCTTTATTCGTTATGAATGAGAACAGCCTCAGGCAAACTCAACTGTTACCATAGAAACTATGACTCTAAATAAAACCCACACAAATACACACAAATATACATACCAAAACAACACAAAAAGCCTACTCAGATTTAAGACATTATTTATGCATGTTTGGAGAAATCATTTTAGCCACATAAAAGTACAGAAACGCTTACAACTGCTGTGTGAATGTAAGACCAGAAACAGTTAATGCAAATGCAAATGTAAGTTACACTCCTGCGTTGCACTTGTGCTAACAAACCTTGGTACTCATGTGGGGCCAATAGAGTTATCTTAAAGGGGTGGTTGATTATGATTTCACTTTCTTTTTTTCTTTTTACTTTAGTAAGTGTGTAATGTTGCTGTTTGAGCATAAACAACAAAGTGTATGAGTTCAAAGAAAAAGGATACATTTTCTTTTACAGAAATCACTTTTTAAGGATTACAATAAACGGCTGGTATAGCGACTACAATGAGCTTCTTCACGGGTTAGTGACATCACTAACCCTAACATTTACATATACCCCGCTTCAGAATGCAATTCATATTATCAAGACAGAATATGCTAATCAATCACTAGAAGATAGTTAACTTCACATAAGCTACATAAATTCATCCACTAACCATTCAGAAATGTCCTGTTGCATTCTACATGTTGTCACTTCTTCTTGAGTCTCTCCATCTTTGTCCGACTCCGGTTTGAACATAAAAGACTAAACGTTTTTGACATTTAGTGCATGTCTGTGAGAGCGGTAATCGGAGCCGCTAACACATGAGCTCTTGAAGCTCCGCCCTCTGTGCCAGAAGCAGCAGCTCATTTGCATTTAAAGGGACACACACAAAAACTGTGAGTTTTTGCTCACCCTAACAAAGTGACAATTTTAACATGCTATAATAAAATATCTGTGGGGTATTTTGAGCTAAAACTTCACATACACATTCTGGGGACATCAGAGACTTTATAGGACCCCTTTAAAAATGTCTGTGACATTCAAGTGTATTTGTCATTACTCAGACAGCTTGCTACTAACATCTTGTTATTAACATCCACTTTACATTTACGTTCAGTCCTTTAGCAGATGCAATGCACAACTCAGATCTTTGATATGCAGTGTGAATGATTACTATATTCATACGGTATTAACAGAAATAATATCCAAAAATATGGTACTTTTTGTTACTTATGACTTCATACCACATCAAGAGTCAAACTTCAATTCTGAAACTTTCAAACATACATTAACATAGCCGAGAATAGCAGTGTTATAATATAGAAATGAATTATTCATACCACTTTCAGTCACGTAAGCTCTAGTTAAGTGTTACCTGAGTGGCAAGTGTTATGAGAGAGATATTTAAGCTCCAACTGGCAGTTTGGAAAACTCTGCTCTCTGAATGAATATAGTGTGTGTAAAGTGTGCATCTCTTCTTTTTCGAGCCTGATGTCCATCACAGACTGGTGAATAATTCAGTTAGTGAGGAACCCATATCGCAAGCATTGCAAAAGATATGAACTATTAACATGTCCTGTGTGGTGTGCGCTTTAGAGCGAACTAGCCAGGAGTTTTTTTAAAGGATGGGATAAGGATGGTGGGAAACAAGAAAAAAGAGAGAGAAGATAGTGGGAGAGACAGCGCAACATGTCAGAAAGCTTGCTGTGAATCATGGGTAAATGAGTGTATTTGCTTCCCGATGCTCTGTGACCTAGATTAAAGTAATCTCTCTCTTTCTGTTTTGTCCCTAGGTCTCTCTCTCCCACTCTGTCTCTGTCTCTCTTTTTCTTTACAACTCAGCCTGTCCTCCCACAGTCACAGTGGGTGCTTAAGCTACTGAGGTTACCTGAACAGATGCACACAATCAGACATTATACAGTTAGTCCGAGCCTCTTTAGTTTAAGTATATGCTGACTAGCTATGGAAGAGGATTTCCACACACACACAGCTCATTTGATCAGCTTAAGTGCATAAAAGCGTCTGAGTATGTGCTGGGAATTCAAGCAGATATCACGACTGCTCAGCCCTGATGCTTTCAATGGTGCTCATTGTGTGTGTGAGTGTGTCAAAACCTCCTATCTCCACCCCTCTTCCTCTGTCACAAAGACACACACACACATAGAGACAAACTTCTTCATTCACAACACACGTTCATTACAAATAACGAATATGTGCTGATGGTGCAGTCTGATGTAGACTCATCTTGTTACTGTAAACAAATACATGCATGTGATTTATTGCTTTAATATTTATAATATTTAAGTAGAGTATATGCCTTAATTTGCATAATGTACAGAGCTCAACAATAAGGATAGTTTTCTGCTGGCCCAGGAAAAATGTAAAAAACAAAATATTTTAAAGTATATGCAAATATATATACGGATGTTTTAGGATTACTTTACAAAAGATAATTTTTTTTAATTAAATAATATTTTTACTGCAATTTGTCGTTGAATATCCTCCAATATCTCACTTTGAGTCACTTTACAGAAGTAAAATTGGCAGTAAATGCACTTCCCCAGAGAGGGAGAATTATACTGTATAAATTAATAATTCATACCATCTTTGTCACCTGTGTGGTATATGTCCAAAAAAGTATTACTTTAGTATAATTTATATACTATTTTATTTGTTATTAATATTTTGGATTATTATATTTTCCATTTTTTAATTTCATTTGAGTTAAAGTTTTAGTAATTTTGCTGTGTATTTTGTCATTTGTATTCCTTTTTTTATAAATCCATGTAATTCTTAATAATTTTTATCTTACTTGTATTTAGTACTTCAGTTATTTTAGTACTTCAAGTTAAACTAAAAGAAAACGAGAAGTTATTATCTTAGCTACTAGCTGAAATAAAATAAGTTTAATTTTTAATACCAGAATAATTTATTTTTGTTCGCGTTTATTTTACTTCAAATATTGTAAACGTTTTTTCCCCACATGATTTTAGCTTTAGTTTTAGTCAACCCTGATCCAATATTTTGATTCCAACATATCCAATCATATTTTACAGTACAGTAAAAACTGTTACTATTCATGCAAATGTGTTAATATTGTCATAACACATTATTCTGCTATTAAAACAATTAAAAGCCTGCCATTTCAGCAGGAAATAACAGCGGCTCTATAAACTATCGTCTATGGCCCTGAACTTAAACAAAAATCTTCAGTATAAGTGAGCTGGAGGTAGTCATCACTAAAGAGGTTTACTACTCCCACTGGTCCTTCAGAGATTGACATAAAGAGTCTTTCATTGTGACATTCAGTGCAAAGGACATAAGATATGGGCGTGATGCTAAACATATGCTCATGTACATGACAAACATTTCTCTAAAGCAAACCACGCTACTTAATGAATAAGTCTATTTTAAATTCTAAGGGCTGCAGCAGGCATCGCCTGTATAAGAGCCAAAAAGTGAGGACTGTAGGTGGGGACTGTGAATTGTGCCAGGACTGCATTGTGGGCTTTGAGAAACAGATACGCAGTCTTAGCATAACATACATAAACATATATATAATAGAACAGAAAGGAGGAAAAAAGTGGGTGTGTGTTTGCAAAATTGCACTAGCAAGGACACAAGATGATGTTCACAACTGCAATGGAATCCAAAAGCACACCAACAATAGTAAGTGAAGCCAAAAGCAAACTAGTCCATCAATTGTAATCTGCCTCCAGGTGCTCTCTTGATTTGCTGTGTGGGAGACATACTGAGAATGAATCCAGGCTGCACTGATGGCAGATCAGCTGTTATGCCAAACAATTCTCTGATGCAGAGATTAATGAGAAACTCTTTTTAATATTTGGGTAATGCTGTTTAAGATATTGTTTTGCTCTTCTGAACCTTTCACACACCACTGCTGAAAGGCTTATATAACACATAAGGATGACTAAACACACACACAAACAAACCGAGCCCCTTCTGCAGTGAATCACAATGACAATAACGGCACACTAAAATGTAAACAACCACACGCACATATCTGTGTAATAATTCTTAAATGTATTTCTGATTAGCAGAGGTTTAGACACACCATTCATGCTGTAAACCATTTGAAATGTTTAAAAGAGTAATATTTTATTTATATCAATTTCATACACGTGCATATATACTGCATTATATTGATGCTATTCATTTAAAGGCCCATAAAAAAAAAGTTTCACAGGTGACACCAAGTTCCATTGTCTGAGTGAGCGATTTGTCCTGTGGCAAGCTGCTAAAACATTTATTCCTTAGAACAAGTTTCAATTTTTATGATACTATTTATTACAAGTACTTTAGTAGTGATTAGTATCTTTGTCAAATTTGCAACAGACTATTTTTTAGACACTAGTACTTACTGTATATAAACTGCAAATTTTTGTCAGTGATTTATATGGTGGTCTGTGGTTGATGTTGACGGTCCACTTCTGTTTAACCTGCATTTATTTCATAAAGATTAATTTATAAATAATATTCTTAACTAAATAATTTAATACCATGGAATAAGATTTATTACCTTGTTCGTAAGTGTTTAAATAGCTTGCCATACCTGACCTCTCATTGTATCTTCTATAGCCTATGGGTGTTGTATTGTTTATGGAGGAAAAATGATTTTCGTCTATTAATAGCACTGTCAGTATGTCAAGCAGTACACTTATTAATAAAGCATCGACCATTAAAATAAACGTTAGTTTACCCAATATAGATTGACCATAAAGAGAATACCTATTAGCCTATATTGTAATACTGAAGCTATTGTTTTAAAGCTATTATACATATGAATATTATTTCCAATGACAGTAAATATCAACTATACAACTGACAATGAATACTATTAGTTGATGAAGTCTGTAAATATGAGGAGGACACATGCAGAATATCCATGGCCTGTAAATAATCACATAAAACGCTTCACAGACTCGGTGTTTTTGTTTTGCACAACATTACAGTAAATAAGAAAACATATTAGACCAATGTCAGGACAAATTAAAGAGCAAAACGAAGCTGAACATACGTTTAAAATGCAGATAAACGCGAGGTTGAACCAGTGAGATGCAGAAAAGAGGTCAGTATGTTTCCGCGAGCGGCGGCGACATTGAAGCATCATCAGCACGGAACCTGTGTGTGGATGCTGTTATTGAGGATGCACGACTGAGCCTGTCAAATCAACACATATCTATCCTAACGCACGCATTCAAACAAGAGAGGAAAAGCCCTTGTTGTTTAAAGGCTTACCCTCCGACAGCTCCAGGTCCAGCTCAGCGAGTTGCTCCCGGACCTCTTGGGGGAGAGCGGACACATCCACACCGCGCTCCGCCATTATGGCCACAAACCGGAGGAAAGAACGGCGCAGAAAGGTTTACCGACAACAAGAATGCCCGTGTCCTCCTCACAGTGAATAACAAATGGTATTAGACAGCAGACCGAGCTCCATCATCTCCGCCATGCCGAGAGAGAAATCCCAACCGATGGGAAGAGTCACATGACCAGGGCTCGGGATGAGGAGTCTGAGCCTGTGGTCAGAAGCCGTGGCGATTTTGCTCCCTCTGCTGTGGTGAGAGAGAATCTTTATCTAATGCAATCTCTTGAACAACTATGGTTAAAGAAATGGTTTCCACTAAAATGAAAAATCTGTCGTTATTTACTCACTTTCCAAGTCCATAGGTCGTAGTTTCTTTTGTGATGCACTAAAGGAGACATTTTGAAGAAGCTCCACGCAGACCTTTTACTTGCAAGGCTAGATCATAGCAACCAAGACTATAGAATAAACGACATAAGGGTGAATAAATAATAGCATAATTTGATTTCTGGGTTAACTATTCCTTTACTCTGATTCAGCCTATTTACTGGATCTTTTTTTTAACTTGTTTAAAGGGATTGTGAGTGATGGCACCACCAATAGTTTTTTTCCCCCTACTATAGAAGTCAATGGATGCCGTCAACTGTCTAGTTACTGACATTCTTTAAAATAATGATCTTCATTTTTGTTCAATATTTTTGGGTGAACTATCCCTTTAACATTCACAGTAAGTGAAATGTATGGTAAAAACTTAAAATTGACAGTAAAAATAACATTTCTTTAACTGGTATAATGTTAATCTACTAAAATCTGGTTTGTACTTTTATAACATTGACAACCACCATATAAACAATATTGGTAAAGAATCAAAGTTCATCACAAGTATCTTTTCCACAAGCAGAGTCAAATAATAATATATAAAAGGTGCATAGTGTTGTAAACACAAATAAATAAATAAACATCATGGAACACACAACACTAAAATAATCCATTAAACAATAATTTAACAGAAGATGTGAAATAAAACCCTAATTTAGCCTACATAACTGATAACCAAAAAAAAAAAAAAAGTCACACAGGGAATTCTGCGAATGTCAATTTGTTTTTTTCTCTCCTGTAAATTATAAGACTTGTTCTTCTGCAAATGACTTGTTCTTAGATCCAAAACCTGTACATTTAACAGTATTTTACTGTAGAAGTGCATGACAAGTCCAATTAGAGATATTACATATTTTTTTACTCATCCTTAACCAATTAACATTGTTTTTACCTTATCATTTTCATATTCGTTTAACATTAAAGTTACAGTTAACGTTTTTATACAGTTTTCTGGAAAAACAATCCAAATAACCAACCAGTGTCCTCTAATTTTATAGTTTAAGGTAGATTTTGATTATAGAGATAAGGGTGGGGTTAGGATTAAGTTGATGGACAAAATGTTAATTCAGAAACATGTGCTACTTGTGCAAATATCATTTTAAACATGATTTAGACGTTCCAAATTAAAGGCATTACACAAGGTTTATAATAAATTGCTCGCACTCATAAACACAATGCATATCCACCTCATCCAAGCTATTCCATATACACAGAGAAGTCACACACACAAGTTCCACCGCACCACTTCTATATACACAGAGGAATATAACACCTTCAAAACAAGATGACAAATATCAGCAAAAAAGCAGAATCTCATTAAATGTACAAGAGGCTAGAGTTCCATCAATGTTTAATTTTAACATATCTTAAGGACCGTTTCAGTTAGTCAATATCATACAGAAAGCAATGTTTGTATGCTGACACTCATTTCATATTTACAGCTCTAGTTTAGGGCTTCACTGACACACCGCACAATTTGGGATCAGTGAGTTATACACACAGTGGAAAGCAGTACGTTCTACATCCAAATATGATAAATCCAGATGCAAAAAACCTCAATGACAGAAACTGATATGGCTGGTTGGATCATTAAAATAAAACCTAAATAGTCTACAGACCATTTAATCAATATATATATATGTCCAAAATATGCATTTGTCCAAAAATGTCCTCCACATCAGAACAATAATAATAATCGTGCTTCGGTAAATCGTAATTATAAATTAAAAAGTCATAATTATGACATTACAATAAATATTTATGAGACGGAAAGTCAGTTATGACGTTTTTTGTGTCAATTTCAATATATTTACAACCTAGTATTAAGTAATTTAGAACTGAGTTAATAAATAATTTGAACATATCTCATCATTTAAACTTTTGTCATAATTATGATTTACCAAATCATAATTTATAAAAAAATTCTTATGTGGCAGAAATGAGCTTCCCTAAAAAAAACTGATATTCAAAGTTGAATTAATAAAAAAACTGCAATGGTTTTGATAACAAGTCCAGCTTAAACTAATGCAGATTCTCCTATTAATAACATGATCAGGCGTGAACTGTTTAATAGAATACAACTTAGGTTGCGTGATAGTTATTCGCTCCAGATGAAATTCATTCAGGATGGCCAAGTGCAAGTCTTTCAGGCCCCCAAAAAAGAAATATTTTATTTCTAAAACAGCTTCTAAGACTCAACTTTGCTCAAAAGCATTTCAACCATTTTGAAACAAGGCCTCACATTCATAGCTGGGTTAGTTAACTACTGTACATTCACAAAATGCAAGCACGAGTCATTACGTGTGAGTTTCTGTGTGCATGTTGCACTTAAACTTTAGGGTCTAACCTCTAATGCAAATGGTTTTATGTATTTTGGTTAAAGATACCTATAATTAAGCAGAGCAGAGCATATCATAATCATACTGATCTAAAACATGTCCACATGGTTATGCTACCCGTCACATCCATATTATATATATATATATATATATATATATATATATATATATATATATATATATTGCAAAATGCAGACAAACTAATAACGATATTCAAATATAAAAATATATTTTCTCTCCATTCTTAAGCTTTTGCGAGTCCATTCTGTGGCGCCAGATTACACTAATGTGAGACACGATCTTCACCAAAACAGCCACAGAAGCACAGACCTGAGAGAGATGACTGTACATACGATAATAAAATTAGGACAGAGAGGAAGAGAGAGAAAAGTAAACTGGGAGAAATGGTGAGAGTGAGTATGCGTGAGAAAGCGTCACAAAGAGAGAAAGAAGGCGTTATCTGCATAGTGTAGAAATCATCTTTTCTAATATGGCCAGAATCATGCAACGAATCAATATATTAGAAAAACCATTGAATAAAATGCAAAATAATTAGAAATATCTGCAAACGAGACAAATATCATTTGAATGCATTAGTGAGAAGATCTATACAAGTTTAGGTAAAGGTGTATTTTTTAGAGATGACAGAAGATAATTCATTTCCACTGCAGTGCTTTCTAGTCTGTGCAGTCTGAGATGTCGCCACTGTCGCCCCGGAGAGAGTCTGTGAGCGGAGTGTGGTCAGAACGTGGAAACATTGGTTCCCATTTGTCACATGAGAGGATTTACAAACACACCGTGACTGAGAGTTTTGAGGGGAAACGGGGATTCGCTTCTTTGAAAGACTCAAAGTATATTTAGTTCCTATTGGCTGAATGACATGCTCATCATCTTGACGTGGGCTGTGATTGGGAGGAAGCATCTCCAGACGTGCTACTCCACTGACCCGAGCCCATTCCCGCTAAAACAGCAACAGCCTCCGCCGCACGCACGCTCAGACCGTTAACAGACACCGGAGCCGGAACCGACACGGGCATCACCAACGCCGACACTGAACTCTCATCTACTCCTGCAGCTAAAGAGAGAGAAATGAAGGAAGGGTGAATGTTAGGCATGAAGGATTTATGACATATAAAGGAAATATGTGGGTGTGTCTTACCGAGATATGCTTTTTTCTGCATGGCAGTTACAGGGCAGTCCTTATGGGCCAACAGCAGCTCCTTCAGCCGTATCACCTCAGTCCTTAACAAGGACACTTCACCCTGTCAAGCGCATGTACACAACAGCAACAGACTCAACCAATGGCATGATCAAAAATATAATTATACCGTTCAAAAATTGATGTTTTTTAAGAGATCTCTCTTATGCTCAACAAGTCTGCATTTTAAATTAAAAAACAACAAAACACAGCGATGTTGTGAAATATTATTAAAATTTTTATTATATTTTAAAATGTAATGTTTTCCTGTGACAATTCCTCCAGTCTTCAGTGTCACATGATCCTTCAGAAATCATTCTAAAATGCTGATTTACTGCTCAAAACACATTTCTTACTGCTTGATATCTTTGTGGAAACCGTGCTAAAAAAAATCAGGATTCTTTGATGAATAAAAAGTGGAAAAGAACTGCATTATTTGAAATAGATTTAGTCTTTATTGTCCCTTTTGATCAATGTAATGTGTCCTTTCTAGATTTGTCAACCATAGTGTACATTTCAAGAACATAAGATCATCTTATTTCCTATTTCATTTGGATATTATCATTCTGTATGACTCACAGTGAGCGAGACGTTAGAAGTAGCTAACTCCTCGGCGCGCTTCTCCAGGGCACTAACCCACACTTTCCGTTTTTGCCGGCAACGGGAAGCGGCTGCTCTGTTCCGTTCAAGAAAACGGCGCCTGCGCTCATCCGGTTCAATATCTGCACCCCGTCGTCTACGGCCACCTTTTGGGGGAGCAGGGGATACCTACAAGATATTGCTTGGGCTGTCAGATACAGTGAGAACTTAAGCATATGTCAGCATTGAAATAGTGTATACAGACATAATGCTTCAGTTGAGCTTATTTACTGATATATCCCATTTAATTTAACTATTTTCAAACGTCACAAACTATTAAAAAAGAACAGGCAAATACTAGCATATATGTAACACAGGCATGAGGTGTCTGTGAGCACCTGTGGTTGAGCAGGTGATGGTGTCTCATTGTGATCTGTTTTTTGTATTGGTGCTGGTCCACTAGGACTCTGCTGAGATAGTGCTGCTTTTAGCCTCTAGATGGAGACAAATCCCATACACAAACACAAGGAAACACCACAGCGTGTAAATGAACGCTCAAAACCTGTGTGTTACATTTGTGTAGTAAGTTAATCGTTATATAATAAGCCCGTTGTTAAGCTTTTATCCCTATGTAAACGCTACATGTGCTAGCGTGGGTGTACACGCGTGCTCATTCTCACCGTCTTGGCATCAGAGTGTGTACTGTATCCAGACGGAGAGGAGGAGCCACTGCTGCTTCCACCAATAGGAGGGCCTGGAATCCCTGGGATATTGGGCACTGAGTTTGATGATCTGGCAAGCTACACACACACACACACACACACACAATTAACATACTATAAACATAAATAGCATAAACAAACACAAAAAATATGTGTACTTGTTTTGAGGCTCATACTGCAGAAAATGTAATCACAGATACAGTAAAATCAATTACTGATTATTTTGATTTAGGAGCAATATACTGTATGTCTGTGGAAAGTTTTCACAAGTAGAGATGTACTACCGATATATATTTTCATAATTGACTAGTCAATGGTATAAAAAAAAAGACTCTGTATTATTAAAATGATTTAGGGTAATGTTCACCAGGGCTGTTTACATCAGATTTATTATTGCATTCAAAAACAGCTGGACAGGGTGCATCAGAATGCATAAACTATTTTTAACTTAATATGCTGATGGTGCAAGAAAACCTGCTAAAAAATAGCACAGAGTGCAAGAACACACATTCCCTCAAAAGGGTAACATCTATTCCACAAATATTTAGGCTAAATAACTACAACTTTATTAAAAAAAGACGACAAAATATATAAAAAGTGTATTCTACATTTTTTATATTTCACACAAAACAGAGAACTACAGGTTATGTAAAAAAAAAAAAAAACAGTAATATTGCTTACAGCAGATCATTTGAAGTATTTAAAGGCAATTGTCTTGAATTAGTTGTCTTGAAATGTATTGAAGGGTTAGCTACAAATTATTTAAAGCTAATATTAAACTATAAAAAATATATATATATTGAAATAAAAAGCATAATAACTAGCTGATTTGTTAAATGATGGATTAATAATCATACGTATGCGAGACCTCCATACCGATATGACTGAAGTCTGCCCTGGACTGGGAAGTAGAGGAACAGTCTGACCATTTGGAAGCTGCATCAGCATAGGAAAAGAACCAGACGGCGAGCTAAAAAAGAGAGTTATAGAGGTACTATTTTAGGACATTTTTCCCCACACAGGGTGAGGAATCGAGGTGTGAACAACACTGAAATGACTCATGCAAATTAAAAAAAGTTTCAAATCTGCTCCACTGCTGAGGATCAACACATCCTATCAAAAACTAAGGCTAGCTATTTATTTGAGTGGATGAACACCCAAACTGCATAATTATGAACGATTATTTTGGTAATCAAGTAATCTATTAATTATTTTGACGATTAATAGAGTAATCGGATAGTTTTTTTGTGGTCATAAAAATAGACCTAAGTGCACAATAAAATTACTTAAAATTAGGGCTGCCAATAGATTAAAATATTTAATCACGATTAATCGCACCCTCAAAAAAAAAAAAAAACACTAAACAAACAAAACCATGTACAGAACAAAACACAGAATTCAGTGTACAGTATGTGCAAATATCTTTAGAGCTTTTTGGAGCTTGTTTACATTTTAGACATGTCAAGATGCGAAACTGATCAGAACTACATGAAGCAAAAGAATAAACTAAACCAACCACCTTTACCTGACTGCATTATATGCCCACTACAGTACATGGATAGATTCAGAATTACTAAACACAGCAACATACATATGACAGATAAAAACATTCTGAATGTGTTTGGAAACAACGTGAATGTACTGAAATGTGTCTGCATAAATAACGCGCGATCAGTGCATCGAGCGCACACGTCAACGGTTTGTTTGTGCATCAATATAACAGACTTGTGCATGCTTACTGTGCGACTCCTGTACGTCACTGCAATCGTTTTTACCTCAATTACAATCGACATCCATCAAAACTTTACTAGAGAAACTTAGTTTGCGTATCATCTGGCAGTGGGATGTTTTGACATTCCGTTCAGTCTGTATTTCACAGTGCGTGAGGGTTGCATATTTTTATTTAACTGAATTACAGCCTTTGTGATTTCTCAATAGTCCTATGCTATATTATGATTCTTAAATGTTTTTAATACATTGTGCAGCCTTTGAAAACAGTCTAATAATGAGATCCATGGATTCTCATCCGTGGAACACTTCTGGTATTTTGCCAGTTAATCGACACGGGCAACTTGCAATCAATGAATTTTTTTAAACGAGTACACAAATTTAATAGAGGAATCGTGACAATACTAAACGAAACCTCTTTGACATGAGGTCAACTAGTGTGTACCTGAGTCTGTTAGACGGAGGGGTCCTGGTGATAACAGAGGTGGGAGAGGGTTGAGTTGGGATCATGGAGTCGAATCCCTGGTGAAGTGGGAGCGAGCCTGGGCGCATTATGGTTGGTGTAGGGGTGGAACTTGCTGCAGTTCGTGGAGGAACATCCTGTAAAAGTGAGTTACATGACAATATTATTTGCTGTACTACAAAAAAAAACCTGCACTGTAAATAAAGTAATTGTCGCAAATTCAAATTCACCATGGCTTTCCTCAAGGCAATAGGCTCCTTTGCCATGGCAACTGCATCTTTGCTGTTTGTCATGCTGGAGGTGGAGTCAGGGCTGTCTGGAGGGGAGGAGTCGATCTCAAGAGGACCTTCCCTCTCTTTAACCTCTGTAGGCGTCTGTAGAGCTTGAAGCTTTGAGGGCAAGATTCAAGATATCAAGTTCATGCTAACAATTGTCAAACAAAGCATACAAGTTGATTTCCTTTTGATACTTTACACTTTCCTTATTTGAAATCTTACCGTGCCCTTAATTCTCCTCTCCTCTTCCTCGTGTGTTTTGCGAAGATCTTGCTCGAAGGAGCCAGCCAGCTCACTAAACAGACCCACCTCTTCACAATTCTTAAGAAACCGGGTGGGAGTGGGTGTCTGATCTGCACACCCACACACACACACACACACACACACACACACAACACACAAACCAACAACACACACAACACTACATCATCACAACATAACATCCCAAATCAACCAACACAAATGCACACTTGATTGTGTATTACTTATTAATTACATAATTATTTTAAACAATTAATAAAATCAAGTGTACAATTAAGATATATAGAAAACATATACACAGCTTAACAAGCAAATAAACAAACAAAGGGTCGTTCACACCCAGAGCGATTGCTATAATGATCAATTTTAATAATCAATGTAATTCTGTTACAGGGAACAGGGAAGTCCATAACTATAAAGGCCCATTCAAATCAATAATGATAACTATTAAATATAACCACATTAGTATCCACACTAGTGGATCCTTCGAATGAGACGTTAAACCGAGGTCCTGACTCTCTGTGGTTATTAAAAATCCCGGCATCCTGGCCAAATTTGCCCATTGGCCTCTGTCCATCATCATGGCCTCCTTATAATCCCCTTTAAGGCAGGATGGATTCTGATTGGCTTTCACTAGCTATGTTTCCATCCATTCGGATTTTTATATTCATTTTTGGATATTGCATAAAAAAGGCTGGATTGAAAGTCAGAGATACCCATAAATTCTAAAAATATGTCTAAAATAGTCATTTTATAGTTATCATTCTAAGTGTGAACTGGCCTTAACGCAAGTTACTCTGAACTGTTACGGGTTAAACAAGTCGACGTCGACTAATCATTGATGCCGTAATTAATAAAAACACAAGAGATGGGAATGCTTTTCAACATGCCACAATTTGCAACTGCAAAAGTATGAGAACAAACTTAATGTTGGCATGAGTAACCTGAACCTCGAGCCGAGACTCAAACTCAGGTTGCACAGCTGCAGCGTGTCATTTTAACTGATGGAAACGAAAAGTTAAAGTGGTTTTAAAAGATTTCTTACACTATAGGACTAGTATTACAGCCAGTGTAAATCTATGTGATTTTTTGGAGTTTTGATTGTAATTTATACTTAAATCCTAACTCCGATCAGTCAGAAAAAATATAGCACACTAAGTCAGAACAGTCTGAAGGTCTTCTGCCAGGCAGCCGTGTTGTTAGTGTCAAAATCACACGTTCAGCGACTAGTTGACGCCATGGCAGAGCATTAAAGTCAACACGTCGACTAGTCAGTGCAACCCCTACTATGAACACAATGCAGACTGAACCAACAGAATGACAGAAATTCAATATGTGGGGACACAAACCTGCTATAATAACTGTATCTGTTCTGGCTTGTCCGAACTTTAGCGTCATCTCATGCTTATGTTTGTGTACTGCCAAATGGTCCTCATTGGTGAACCTCTGGCGTGAGAGAAACATTGACACAGACACATGTGTTAACCCACAGTAAAGTTTTCAGTCAATTTGCATCTCATTCACGGTCCTAATTCAATTCAGATGGAAGCTAGAGACAGAGAAGCAATGGATGATATCAGGCCATCTGTTGTTTTGATGACGGCTTATGTTATCCAGTTATGCAGTGCTATGCGAGCCTCTTACAGTTGCCCAGTGGAAGCAGGGTTTTAAACAGCTGGTGTGATTTCAGAATAAAAGTTTTGGGCAACAATCTGCTTCTGTCCCCAAGATTAAGGCAGTAAAAAAAATTAAGGGCAGATTCTTAAACCTTTATATTTGGGCTCCCAAAATCTTGAACACTTGGACCAAGGGATCAGGACTGTATGCACATTACACAGTGGGAAAGGAACACAGTGAAAACGAGACTTTAAAAGTAATAATAAAAAGAAAATAGCTCTTACCTGTCCACAGCCTGGGGCAGTGCAGACAAAAGGTCGATCGTCTCCCATTTTAGATCAACTACTTCCTGTGTTACTTCTAAAGACCATCCAAAAAAAAAAAGTTATGAGTTATGATTTATCTTATGAGATCCAGACTTTTTAAAATACTAATTTATATTAATTTCAGCTCAATTTGAACAATCATCTAAACATAAAACCCTATTTAAAATATGAATTCCTCCTAAACTTTCCATTTGAAATGCTGTAGTCTCTTGACAGATGACAGGAATCCATACTTCACTGCTGCACAGAGGCCTGATGGGTTCAACTGATTGCATAATGATTACATGATAAGACGCTTTCATTTGACTATTGTCTGAGATCATCCCCGTTTAAAGAACATTTCCGCTAAATTAAACCCGCTTCAACCCAATAGCTGTATAACACAACATACCGCTAGCTAGCATGCGTTTCCTCTCTCAGCATATTCAGAAAGGTATCCACAGTAAAATGAAATCCCAGTATGCAACAAAGCCATAACAACCACGATAACATGTCGGAGGGTTTGTCGCAACTCCTAGCGCCGTGTGTTTCGTTTAAATGGTTCTTAGCGATGTCCAATTTGTGAACAAATTGTTCTTGTGAGGCGGATCTTTTCAATACACAAATAGACAAAACCAGACCGAACGATTCGTACACAAACTGAATCAGTGAGCCGATGAGTGAATTGACAGTAAGAGCAGTTGGAGTTAACTGAAATCTAAATTACTTTAATAGCTGAATGGCAGAAATGTTACAATTAAAATGTACTGTAAATATGTTCATGACTTGACTGCATGACAGCTTAAAAATATGTAAATATATGTATATGTAACCCTCTTCGTCTGTGTTTCCAGCATAAATACAAATTTACTGCAGTGGCAAATTATATTATGTAAGGTTCTAAATGTGTTTTAAAACAAAAAGTGAAACGAGACACATTACAACATAACTGTTATTATTAATTATTGACTACGAGATGACGCACCTACGTGATTGAATAAAAATAGCTGAATCCGTGTTTAAACGATTCTTTGAAAACGACTGTTCAAAGGAACCGATTCTCAAAACGAATCGGACTTCCCATCACTAAAGCTAACTGGCTAATGCTAACCACACATGAGCCAACAGGCTGTAACACCCTATTTACACTGCAAGCGATCGACGCGAAGAGACAAAACAAGAACACTCCCAAATATTCAACGAATCTACAATGCGAGCGCGCGCAGATTTCGTTGATTCTATTGGGAGTGTTCTAATTGTGTCGAGTCTAGTGCAGTGTGTGTACACACGGTGCTCATGACACCTCCACCATTCGCGAGACCAGCGCCGCTACACTGGAAATCACTAATTTTAATGCATCCAGTAATCCGAATATGTTGCGTGTCACCTGTTCCTCAGCCAAGGATTTCAGTGTTTACAAACTTACCCTGCTCCTCCCTCGTTCCCTCTCTCCGCGTTCCCACCTTTGGAACTCCTTCATCCAGTTTGCTCACAATGTGTAAATCTCGCGATATGTTGAGGTCATACTGAAACCAGATTAAAATCGTTACGTAACAGATTTGAAGCAGTGATGAAAAATCCAATGCTCTAGTTTACGCAGTCTGTGCTGCACGCCGAACACGTCGAATTACGCAATAAAAGTAGATGTTACAGTTACAGATAGAACATAGCTCTTAATATAGCTCGTAAAGCTTAAGCACATTATGGAATGATAGCCATTACTTAATTTATCTTTAAATCATTAAAATAATCCCACAAAATTGCAATCAATCTTTCGCTCACATATTCTAAATGGAATCCATTACAAATGCCATCAATTTATACACTGATTTATAACTACAAAATGGCCCAGTGGAAAAACAACAACGGGAATGTGTAGATTTCCAGCCAGTTATCACAATTTGGGACAAATGAAAAAATCTTACTGGAGATGCAACAAAAGTTTCTTCCCTTTAGAGTTCTGTTGGAAATTAGCTACTTAATCAGAACAATACTTGCAATTAATAAAACTTTAAATACTGCAACAGGACATAATATACAGAAAGTCACAAGGTTATACAATACAAACTATTTTAAATTATTCTAAAAATACTTGTTCTAGGTGGTCTACGTTGTGTGATATGGTGGTAATACTTTATTAAATTTAAAAAAAAAAAAATCCAACTGGGGTTCTCAAAAATAGTCAAACACAGATTAAAATCATTTATTTATTTTTTCTTCCATTTCCTTAAGCATTTTCATTGAACATCTACAATATCATCCAAAACACTTCACTCAGCAGTTGCTATGCCTATCCCCCTATAAATTTAAAAAGAAAGGATGAATACTTTCCCCTTTTTTTGGCTAAAGACTTGCTACTTGTAACCGTGCCATTTCATGGTGTCTAAAAAGCTTACAGCCTACACAGGATATAAGATTAGGAACAAAACGTAATCATTTCATTTCACCAACCCAGTTATGAATCAAATCCATTAATTCAGTTAAAATGATAAAAAAATAAAACCAGTTCCACTGATTTTTCTAATTTTAGTGGCACAGTCCAAGTAATTTGCGCCCAAGGATAATATTGCCAAACAGAAAATAAAATTCTAAATAAATCTCAAAACTAACACGCATGTGTTTGGGCAAGAAAAATACAATGAAAGTTGAACAGAGAAACAATTTAAATCAAAATAAATTAAAACAAAACTGATGCATAAAATTTCCCTCCAAAGTTTCTTCTAAAAACAGTCAAATTAAAAGTAGGGGATTGAGAAATTATTCAATAGGACATCTTTATAACGTTCCACACGCACACACATTTTTCAAAAACTAAAACATACATAGTTCAACTCACTAATCAACAATCATGATTATAAACACTCGCACAAACAGTGGCCCTGCCCATGGCAGAATAAGAGAGTGAGGAGCTACTGCATTTAAACAGCACTTCCTGAGATTGTCTCTCTGCTGATTTGACTTTGGTCTGGATCTGTGCACAACCCATCCATACATAATGAGATAGAGGGGAGGAAATCAAATTGAGGAGAGAATCATGCATAAGTGTCATTGATTAAACTTTTTTTAAACGTTCAAATACACATTAACTGAAACTTGAGAACCCTAAACAGTTTAATGTGATTACTGAATTCAAAAGGCTACAAAAAAAATCCTGCAATAAGTATTGGACAAAAATGAGCAGTCATACACATCACCAATTTCCTCTGAGGTCCTGAGTTCCCTCTCTTTTACCAAGGCTGACATGAGACTGGATAACACGGGTAAATTGATCTCTGTAGCAGGTATATTTTATGGAATCACACCTGAAATGTACAGGCATAAACGCAAGCATCAAATACAGATTATTATTAATTAACAAACAAATGGAAGGAAAACACACAACATAGACTGACACACTATCACAGACTAGAACATGAACAGCAACTCCGAAGCAGCACACTAACTCAGAGCATATAAAATCCAACCTGATTAATGTCACCAGCATCTACAGCAGACGGAAAAAACAAAAGGCTGACAGTATAGAAACACTATCAAGACTCACTCCAAAAGGAAGACAAACAGTGGCTTTGCTCATTTACACAATATCTATTTACTCTTTCAGCATAAAAGCAGCTTGATCTTCCCGTTACTGACAGACCCAGCATTCAAAAACACTGTACATCACAGATGACACCGTACGACATTATACAGCACGACACACCAACTCAAAATTACCTTAAATTGTATTGTCTGGATCTTTTTTCTATGGATGTCTAGTACGATTTCATCCATTTGTCAGTCTTGATCAGTCTAAACGTGTCCTTCCAACTTCCAAATTTCCCCCTTTCTTTGTCTAAACAGCATACACTTGTCTTCCAGTTTTAGACAGGGGTGGGAATCAAGCACCTCATGATTAAATTAATGAATTCACAAAGTGCTTTGAGCTTTTTGAATCAGGCCAATCCCTTCATGCCTGCTTGAGTTCCATTTGAAACTGCATGGCGGACCTTGCGCACTGCATGCCAAATATCGACAGGGTTCCCACACATTCGACCAAAACATTTCCTTGACTTTCAAATGTTTTTAAAGGGTCACTTCACCCATTTGCATTAAGGTTTGTATTGTTAGAAACCCAGTCATATATTATAATGATGGTGGAATTTTGCTTGTTTTTTTTATGAGATGGGAGAAAAAAGGATTTAAGTGTTTTACTTCCGTCCTATCGTGACGTAAATATCGTCATTTTGCGTCACGATAGGACGGAAGATAAATTTCATTGAAAAGTGTATAGACTACAAACATTAGCTCATTATTATTCAAGGGTGTGGGACCCACTCACCCTACAGGCCTATTACAGATCAGTGGGTAGGACTTCACTTGCAGAAACCGAAATCAATATCCGCCATCTTGTTTTTGGAAGCTAAGCTAACGAGCGCTGTGGAGATAGGAAGTATGACAATGACTGAAGAAACTATAAATGATATGGAAGAAGAGGATTTTGAAAGTCTGCTGCTCGGATCCGATGTTCGTGGCTATCTTTACGAGCCGCAATATAGTGAAGAGCAGCTGAGGCTGATGGAGGAACAGGAGGGGGCTGCCTGTCGCGGTCGAGGAGCCCGGACTGGCTCGAGCTGAGGCGGACTGCTGTGCCTGTGCTCTCGCTGTGCGCTACGGACACAGATAGAGTCCGTCTGCTGCAGAGAATTTCAACGAAGGGACGTTTGTGTTGTGATGTGAACCACCATAGTTTCGCCTGACTGAACATCCAGGTATCATGCAGTAATACACCATATTCAGAAAGAAATACAAACGAGGAGTAATTCACTAATGAATTTGCCAATGTAACTTAACGTTAACGGGGTTTGTTGTTGTGGGAAGAAGGAGGCTGGAATCGGCGAACATTTAAACATTTTAATAGTAAAATGAACAAATACACAACGAAAGTATAAGCCAACAGCCCCTCATTGAAGACTGAAGTCCACACACAACATAAAATCAGGCCTGTTCCTCTCTCGATCTGCCGTTTATGCTTCCGCTCCTCTGTGAGAGATACGAGACCGGTCGGTGCGTCTCTTTACTTTCATTATCACTTACTAGAAATTTTGCGTGAAATGAATTTCAAACTCTGGTGGCAGCTAACGTTAGCCTTGTTGACGAAAGAATGATTTCTTTGATGTGCGCGCAGTTCCGGATTAGTGGGTGTGGCTTGCGGAGCTGTGCAATGTGGTGCATTGTGGGTGTTGTAGTCTTTCATACAAATGCACCCTTCGGTTATTTTCTGTCTTTTCTCGGTCAAGAGGGCAACAAATTCAAAAATTATTTTACATTTCGACTACATATATGATCCACTTTCAATAAAGATTCATGTTGAAATGGGTGAAATGCTCCTTTAAAGACTACATAAGGATTTTTTTTTTTTTTTTTAGAAATTATCTTAGAGAAATTGATTCCTTTCTATGATTGTTTACCCCAAGCCTAGAAATCCCCCTTTTGAAATTCCCCATTTTTTAAGGACAGTGGGAACCTTTTATCGATATCTGTAATGTTTAATATTGCGCATGTTTCCAATAAATTAAACAAACCTGTATGAATCACATTTAATTCTGTGTCGATTACAGAATTATTTGGGAGAGCACGACATCTGAATCAAATTTTGCCCCAGCCCCTTTCAGGGCTGATGGAAACACAAGTAGTAGTGCACAAACACACACAAAGGTGAAATATGGACCGGTGGGGGCGGTATTATGCTGTCTTTGTGTGATCTGTTGCATAAACATGTGCTTGATTTCTCACCAACAGAACTATCATTTATAGATAATAAAATAAAAAGTACAACATTGTACACTAGTGCCAGGACCTTAAACACTCCAAGTAAAATCAAAACTCATTCACAAGCTAATTAATCGCTGTAAATTAGACACAGGAAGCATGGCCTCCATTTTTCAGTTCAAGTGTAAGAGGTTTTTTCATCTTCCTTAAATTCCTAGTTTTCTTCTGTATTTTTAAGAATCAGCTTCCCAGATTTCAAGTCATTCGAGAGGCAGAGGATTCTTCGACACCACAGTGCGACAGTCCAGTTTTCATATGTAGATTTTATATAGATATATATATTTATATACTCTTGCTTTATGTATAAGATGTGTATCCAAGTATACACGCGAGTGTGCATGTGTTGTGGGCATAAGAGGCATTACTTTGGCGATCTGGGTGGGATGTTTTGTTCTTTTCCACTGCGTCTGTTGTACCCCGACTGTGGCGAGGAGCGCCGACCCTGTGGAGGTCGTCTCTGTTGCTCTCTGAGCTTAAAGGCTGACCCTCTGGGACCGTTACCACGTTGGTAGCCAGTCTGCTCTCTGGACGTCCGACTCTCGCTTCCTTTCTCCATTTTCTCACATGGGCTGCAGCGGGATGAAGCTGGGCCTTCCGCTTTGTTGACTCGAAGTTCACGTAGTGGTTGGTTTGTGGTGGGAGAAGGGGTGGGACTGGGGCTGGGCGGGGCTACTGGTGCAGGGGGAGGGTCTTTGGGTGGCCTCTGACACACCTCCGCATAGCTCAGCTTCCGAGGCTCCTGAGGAGAGTCAATAAAACCTTAAAGGTGAACAGAAACCTCTTTTTTTAACTTTCATATGTGAATAAGCTCCAGGAGCATATATAATTTAGCAAATGAAGGCGTTTACCTGTAAAGATGTGATTGATGGCAGAGGTGGAGTAGATGTTTCAGTGCTTGAAGTTGATTGGCTGCGCAAAGCTTTTGGGGCGGAAATGGGCTGGACGTGGTGGTGTGTGGTCACCGATGCAGGCTCTGGAGGCGTGTCAGAGGTCTGAACCTCTTTCTCTGGTTTCTTCACTTCATGTAATGTACTGTACAGAGAAATATGGAATTCCAAGATTTTCAACCTGCTTCTATTTGAACAACCTTAAGGGAACCGTATGTAAGGCCCCATCCACAACTACTACGTTTTCGTTTAGAAACGGAGACCTTTTGCTACGTTTGCACCTCCCGTCCAGACTAAAACGGCAAAAACGAAGACCTAAAACGGAGAAGTTTAGAAACGCTGCAGACCCGTTTTGCGTTTTGAATCTCCGGAGGGCGTTTTAGTGTAGACGGGTCAAAACGGAGGAGTTTAGAAACGATGACGCAGACGCTCGCGCTCGGCTCTCTGATTGGGTGTCGTCATGGCGTATCCTTACCTGATGCTATAACGTTAACTGCCAACATGCGCCGGAGGCAAGCTATTATTCCAGCGATCTGTGACAATTCCCATGCCGTGTGCAGTGCCGGTATCGACCGTACAGCGTCGGTTTTGGGTTAAGCAGAGAAGAACCAGTGCATGGTTCATGGATAATATTATTAATGAAGTTGTGTTGTGTTTACACCGGCACGCGCATGCCCAGTGTAGGTGAATGGTCACGTGATCCGCGTTTTCAGTCGTTTTAGTGTGGACGGAGATCAATTCTGATACGCAGCTAAAACACTGGTGTGGACGGAGATCGTATTCGTTTTAATTCTCCGTTTCTAAACTAAAACGCAGTAGTGTGGATGGGGCCTAAGATTGTGGCCAAAACTGGTAGTACTGCAATCACTTTCAAATTACTGTAGAGCGGCATATCCCCTCCCCCTCCCCCTCCCCCCTGACTCGAGGTTGCCAGATAGGCTGCAGGATCCAGCACATTTTTTTAATCGGACACGTTTGTAGCTGCAGCTGTGGTAACTAAAGCAAGGCTGGCAACCTGGATGCCCCAACAGTACTCACTTCGTGATTGGTAGATAGGTGGAGGGTGGGGCATCAGACCAAAACATAACGACATCAAAAATGACAATATCCTGGCCGGACTACTGTTGTCAGTGATATAAGTATTTGAAATGAACATGATTTCTTAATGTCTAGTGACATCAGGGCAATTTTATGATTAATTGAAATACATTTCTTACATACGGATCCTTTAATAGGAACATTTATTTACAAATAATTTATTTAATTTGTATATTTATAATTTAAAACCTTGATTAATAAATGCTGTAAAAGTAATTTTCATTAGTAGTTTATGATGCCTAATGCGTGTACATGCACGTGTGTACCTAGTGGTAGGTGTGTCCTGTTTTGTGGCGGGAAGCTTTGGCGCCGGAGGGGAGAGTCTGGTTGACTGGGCTTCCACTTGACATGTTCTGGTATCTTGACTGACATCTTGCTTATTTGTTTCAGGCTAAAGCACACGGAAAAATGGCAACTTTACTTGAGTGATACCGAAGATTCTCTGTGAACAAGCAAAACAATTGTAATTGAGAATACACAGGTACAGGAAGCAGTTCTTACTACCTTGTCCCTGCTGATGCCCTTAACTACATCTGCCATGCGATTCTCCAACACAGATTCCGTCTGCATGGTCACACCTGGCAGACAACTCGGCACACCTCCAGGTAAAGGCGGGAAGTTAGTGGTTGCGAGGTCAAACTTTGGAGGCGGAGTTTTCCCCTCTGATTCAGGATTTGGTCTCTGTGTAAAATTAAAGCAAATGAAACGAGAGACAACAAATTTCACATTTGGAGAACCATGCAATAAACTTACGACTTACCATCCTTTCATCTTCTCTTCTCCTCCTCATGCCATGATAGCTTCCTCTCCTGGACATCACATAAGTTGTTAAATACACTCGTATCATCAAACCAGTCACCATTCAGAGAACACACTTAACAGAAGACCCTCAGATCTCATAATCTTAACGCTCACTGGGACCGAAGTGACAGAGACTTTAAGGAGAGAGACCAAGAGAAATAAAAGGAAGAAATGAAAGGACAAGAGAAGTGATCAGAGAGAAAATAAAGAACTCCTAAAGTCATCCCATCACTCCCTGTTTCCCTCTATGCGCTTAGTTGATCATCACTGGGTCAAAACAACCAAATCTGATTCTTATACAGTGAACTTCAATTATACAGGTAAAAGAAAAGTGCTTGCTGCTACGTCTAGGTCTTGTCTGTGTGTACTGACCTGGCCCGGCTGCTGATGCAGAATTCGGAGAGGTGGCTCTCTCTGGGGGAAACTGGCGGTTCAGAGAGCGGGGTTAGGGTGGAGGCAGTGGTATCTGAAGTGGGGGTGCATGGGGGCTGAGGACTACCGGCACCGGACGAAGTCTCCGTCAGCTGACTCGCATCAGCACGAGGCTGTGGCTTTACATGATTCCTGCACAGAGCACAGAAAAATCAGCCGTTTCTCAGAAGTGATACTTTCTCAGCATGTAACTATAACCATAGCTCAAAAGTCAGAGCAAAGCTGCATAAACATCTGTAGAACAGATAGTTTGTCCAGCTGGGCTTTAAGGGTGGTCTCTCTCACTGTGTAAAACAAGCATCACAAATGGAGATGTTATGCATGAGAGATGTAGTGACAAAAAGAAAAATGTTTTGCAGAGAAATTCCTGAAGTGACACCATTTTCACTTCTTTTGTAGCAGGCTTGCTGTGGTAGTCAGGGTTACCGGTGCTACACAGTGTTCGGACGTAAACGGATTACATTGGCGACAAAGCACCCCCACTGTCACTTCGCTTTAAAAAAAACAAACATTTTGTTTAATTGGACAACGGACACTACTCCATACAGTACCAGCAGTAGAGTCGCACAGAATAAACTATATCCCTATACACAGAATAAACGCAAATTCGAGCGAGCATGCTTTCAAAAGCAATTTCAGTACCCTGCATATAGATAGCAGCTCCCTGATGCCCCAAATTTTAGGCCTATATTAGGGATGCTCCGATTGAACGGCAGGAGATTGGTATCGGCCGATAATCAGATTTTATGACTCGATCAGTACTCACTAAACTTGGCCAATCTCACAAACCGATCTTCCCAAAATGCAGAAAAACTAACATTTATAAAATAAATAAATCTGTCCTCTATCTAAAAGTTAAATTAAACCTTATGAGTTACAGACTTCATGTTGGAGTTTAAATGTTTGCATTTATTTTATCCTCTCTCTGACACTGGACAATGTTTAATTAAACCTAATGATGAGTCACAATTTTCGAATAGCAAGTTTTATTATAGAATAACGAATAGGTTGTGCTATTATGGTCTATAAAAATGCACACTTCATACGGATTAAAAGATTAGTTCACTTTAAAAAAAAACTTTTGCTGATAATTTACTCACCCCCATGCCATCCAAGATGTCCATGTCTGTCTTTCTTCAGTCGAAAAGAAATTAAGGTTTTTGATGAAAACATTCCAGGATTTTTCTCCATATAATGGACTTCAATGGGATCCTAGCGGTTCAACGTCCAAATGACAGTTTCAGTGCAGCTTCAAAGGGCTTTAAACGATACCAGACGATGAATAAGGGTCTTATCTAGCGAAACGATCAGTCATTTCAAAAATAAATAAAAAAACTTTAAGTTTTATGAGCACAAATGCTCGCCTTGCTCTGTTTTGTGATGCGCGTTCGTGACTCTCCTGTTCGAACTCGTTCATCAAAATGAACAAATCTTTTTTCGAGTAATTTCGTTCATTCAACGAACGAAATGACTCGAAAAAAGATATGTTCATTTTGAATGAGTCTTTTTTCGAGTCATTTTGTTTTTGAACGAGTCTTTTTTCCAGTCATTTTGTTCATTCAACAAACGAAATGACTTAAAAAAAGATTTGTTCATTTTGATGAATGAGTTCGAACAGGAGAGTCACGAATGCGCATCACAGAACAGAGCAAGGCGAGCATTTGTGCTCATAAAACTTAAAGTTTTTTATTTATTTTTGAAATGACGGATCGCTAGATAAGACCCTTATTCATCATCTGGAGTCGTTTAAAGCCCTTTGAAGCTGCACTGAAACGGTCATTTGGACCTTGAACCGTTTGGGTCCCATTGAAGTCCATTATATGGAGAAAAATCCTGGAATGTTTTCATCAAAAACCTTAATTTCTTTTCGACTGAAGAAAGAAAGACATGGACATCGTGGATGACATGGGGTGAGTAAATTATCAGCAAAAGTTTTTTTAAAAGTGAACTAATCCTTTAACCTACATAAGCAGAGAGTAGCCCATTAGTTTGATTCGATTTTATTTATTTTATTTATTTATTTATTTATTTTATTTTTTAAGTAGACATTTCAAGCTTTCTATACATATATTTATCAGGTCTGTTAGGCAAGTAGCTTATTCACTGAGTTTCGTTTCATTTATGAGACGCGCTCCAGTTCAAGCATCTGCACCTTCGTGTCCTGATTATATTGTCTGCTATATTCGCTTTTAATTTATTAAATCCAGGCAATTGGTTGAAACATTGAATTTCGTTTTGTATAAATTGTATCTTAAAGGGATTTCACTGCTGGAAAGATGAATGTGTATTTAAATTGGGTCATTTATGTAGTAGAATGATAGTATATTGAGAAATTATTTTAGAAGTTGGTGCCTTCTAGACAAAGAAAAGCCAGAAAATGTATTTTTGGCTCATGTGGATGAAAGACAACTCCCAGAATGCACTTGCTTCACTGCCCTACGAGGCCACTCCCAAGCCACGCCTACTGGTTACAGAGGACAGTATCTGGTTAATGGTTACAGAGGACAGTAACGGAAGAAATGATACAAGTAGGCTACTAATTGCAGGGATTAAAGTGAAAAAAATTCTTCTGACTGAAATTTTTTTCAGGCCAAGTCATATTCCTGTAACTTTATTTAAATAGTCGAGACCAATAGCGTTTTAAGGGGAGATGTTTTAAACCGCTTTAATATTGCCAGTTTGCGTATTTTAAAAGCTATTTTAATCTATGAAAAACAATTACTTATCTTGACAAATAAAAACATCTACATAACTTTTCAGTGCATGTTTTTATTTATCTTATAAGACCAAACAATGCTAAACTATATAATATATAGTTTGTTCTATAGTTTGTCAAATCGTTTTGGCTGAGAGCAAAGTGAAGTTTCATAACTTATATATATTTATATATGTAACTTTAACTTTGTAGCCTATTAGAGAGCTGACTTATGTTTGACTGAATTGTTTGCTTTATTTCTCATTGTATAGCTTATTATAGCCTACCTATTAGGCTACTTATACTTTTGAACGGGATATTATTGATCATTAAAACTGACATTTAACAAAAAGAGACAGGGTTGTGTAATTTTATATATTCTAAAATATGTAAAATATTCTTTATATATATTTACTATGCATTCTCTTGTACATGCACAATACAATAAAAAGATATAAAAAGATACAACCCTGTCTGTTTGTGAGATGTCAGATCAATAATTTCATATTTTTAAAATGAAAACAAAAAGCAGGGTTGTGTTTTATATTTCGTGTTGTTATAAATATATGCAGTGAAGATAATCAATGTACGCGTTGCCTGCACTGGACATTAATATGTTTATGATAATATGTTCATTTATAAATGAAAAGAGGCAGAGTTGTATTTTATACCATATTTCGTTTTATTGTGTTGCCTAAAATATACATAAAGCGATAACCGGAGTAGCCAGAGCGAGCTGAGTGACGCGATCAAGAACGCGCTGTTCCATTAGCAGAATAACCGGACTCGCGTCCTCGGGAGTTCGTTCTCCTGAGCCGAACTTGGCAACTCCGAACTACCAGGACGCAAGTCCGAAGTTTGCGTACTTGGTAGGCTATTGAGAAACGGCCAATATTGACCCGCGTTCTGTTTTCTATCATGCACGACGCTCGGGCTCGGACCGCAGCAAACGAGCTGTAGCCTGACATGCACTATTGAGTGAACACGGAGCAGTTTTTTCCGTGAGCGGGAATTGAAAACCCGGAGTGGACCATAAGCGAAGTGATTACAGAGCGCTTAGAGTGGAGAGAGGAACGTGCTTTCGCTCCACTCCAGGCTTTATCACAACCCCTCAGCAGGGTGAATACACCTCGTGTTTCCTTAATTTAAGACGTATTCAAACTAAAATTAAGACATTTATCACACTATTTGAGTAATGAAAGCCTATTTACAGCCTTAAAATTATGAAAAGTTAATTTAAGACATAAGGACAGACGGGAACCCTGCAATTAACGGAAATCCGTCGTAGCGACGGAGAACTTTAATCCCTGTAATTGACTCGAAACTGATAAATCCATGTTGGGATCAAAGCTAGGGTGCTGTGTTAAACATTCTGGTGGTGACATTTCCTCAGCAGACTCAGCGATTTCTTCCAGAAGAAAATGGCACCGGTGAACTTCGTGACAGCATAGGACTCCATCTCTGTCCATAGGCACACATCTGCTGCTCTGGCCGCCTCTTGTTCCTCCATCCGCAACTGTTCCTCGCTGTATTGCGGCTCGTACAGATAGCCACGAGCATATGATTCGCGCACCAGCTCATCAAAATCCCCTTCTGCGTAAGCTTTCTCCACACAGCAAGAGTCTGTTACCCTAGCTTAAAAAAAAATGGCTGACACTACTTGTACATTCTGTGAGTGAGATCCCACCCCTATGGGCGGGTTGAAAACATGCGGAACTAGCTCCTAATACTGGCTGTAGTCTCTGGCCAAAAAAAGCTTCCGATGATAAATGACGATTTTTGCGTTCTGTACACAATACAGAAATCTCTCGTCTCAGGGGACATGAGCAGTGTTGCCACAGTTACTTTGAAAAAGTAACTAAGTTACTTTACAAGTTACTTTTATTAGTTACATTCAGCATTTGCCGACAACAACCCCGCCACCTCAACATAAAAATGACAACCGGTTTTGCCAACACTCACTTTATTGGAAGTGTATTTTTAACAGTAACATCAACAATATCTCCTGACATTTAAAGTTGAGCTTAAAAACTATTTCCTGAAAAAACAGTCTTTCTTGACTTCACTTAATATAAATACTTGTTTTTATAAAATATATATTGTTTTTTTGTTTTTCTTGACCCTGTAATTTAGTAATTGTAGAACACGTTAACTGTAATTTTGCGTATATGATGAAATTAATACAGTTTCTTGTCAATCTATGTCTATTTTAATGTGAACAAACGCGCTCCCACTTTAATTCAGCACGGTGCAGCACAGCAAAAATAGACTCGGTGCGGAAACGATCTCTGCACTGCTGTATACTCACACCTGGACACGGATCGACGGATCCGCACCCGCATGCAGTGTGAAAGCTCTAACCTGTTAACATGGGTACGGGAAAAAATATGCACCGCATACGCAGACAAGTATGTGTGAAACGGGCGTAAGTTTGACTGTGCGGTGCTGTGACTCCATTATGTTTTTTCAAATTCGACGAAGTGTTTCTGTAGGTATAACACTTTGTCGCCACCAGCACAGAGTAGAGGTCTTCACAGTGCACCCGAGACCCGTCGACCCGGGACCCGTACGGGTTCGGGTCTAAATTTTAAATGATCGGCCGGGTCCGGGTCGGGTCCGAATTTATTACTTCGGGTCCCAGGTCTGTTTAAAATTGTGCGTAATATCCGTGCGATCGGACTCAATCAAAGCCAGAATGAGTCAGATCAGCACTGCTTGTGTTTTTTTGCAACTTGTAAAAGTAGGTAAAGAAAAGAGAAATAATAAAAAAAGCGATCTCTCTCTCTCTCTCTCTCTCTCCCTTTAGAAGCAGAGCACGCGGCCGCGCCCAGACTCAGTCAGAGAGAGTTAATGCAACTGCACGCACGGTAATGATGGATACCTTTGTGTGCAGTGGGGAAACAGATTTTTTACTATATTTAAGTTTATTTTATTTCTATATTTTATTTTATGTTTTTCTTGGTAGTAATTATTGATATGTAGGTAGGCTATGTATAAGTGTCATTTTGAGTTCGTGTTCCTATTATGTGACATAGTAAATGGTTCAAATCTCAAAAATGCTTGCAGACTCTGAGTTACACACTCATATTTAAATACATTTCAAATCAGCAACAAAATCTGAGGTGAATTGTCACATAAATGTTTTCTATGACTCTCAAATTCGTTAAAAAAACCCCAACATTTTAGGCTGATCCAGCTAGCGCGCATGTGCAGTCTCAAGTTTGTCGCATGTCATGTTTCTTTGGCAACCGGAGCTTCCAGCAGAGAGCACATATGATAGCAAATAAATAATGTCAGCGGCCATGGCACTGAACGAGCAATTGTTATAAGTTAGTTCAAAAGGACAAACGGTTAAGTTAGTTATGCAAGTTAACTCGAGTCAGAATGCACATGTGCAAAGTTGCATTTGTCATCCATCACCGTGACATCAAGTGGACTTTTAAAGCTGAAATACTGAGTGGATTAACCTGTTAACCTTCGCCAGAGCGAGGGCGCTCTGAGCGTTTTTTTTTTTAAATCGTTCAAAGTTACTATCAGATTCAATGTTATTACCTTGACAAACTATACATCATTAAAAAGATATAAGACTGAAGGTTTAGTATTTGACCACTATGTATTCTGAGAATCTTATAGTGACAGTTATGTCTTAATTTGTGTCTGGAGTTATGTAATCAAAAAATGAGTCGATACCTTTGATATGAATTATGAGCGTCAGCCGCTTCCATTCAGAAAAAAACTCCAGTGAGATCGTCACGACAGAGCTTGACAAAACAACGTCCATCAGGGCTTTTAGCTCAAAAGTGTACAGATTTGGAGAAATATTGATAGATTCTCATAGGTTTACATCAGATTTATATAGACAGGAATCATATTTATTGAATATCTACCCAAATGCGTCGATTTAATCATTATGAGCGCTGGAGACTCTGATGTACTGTGTTTTCAATACATACTGGCAGCCTGAGGGCGCCCTGTGCACATATGGACTCCATATATGGAACACGAAGAAGAATCATATCATGTGACATTTCAGGAAGTCCATCACGACGTAAACACTAACAGAGATCGCTGTAACATGCAGATAAAGATGTTTTGAAGACAATAAACATGATTGCAATGATATTTGGTTTACCTGTGTTCTTCGAGCCATGTCAGGTATTTTCATAATAATAGATTATATTTATAATGTAATGCTAATCGATATAGACTTTATCATCGTGAAGAATACTATAAAATACTATATTTTCTGTCCGATTTTTTTATCTGAAGCCAAATCAGAGCACAGAAGGTTATTTAAAACACTCGACTTGTGCTATAAAGTAAGTTTTAGAGCACAAACATGGTTTTAATCTCATAAATTGTCGTGTATTGATGGTGTGCTAAGCTAACATGCTAGCTAGCCCTTGGTGCACCTGCTACCTAGCTGTTATATTTATGAATATTTCTAAATAGGACTGCTTGCTGAAATGTTTCTTTTTTCAAGAAGGTCATTTTATATAGTTTCAAATGTAAGGTGAGAACTTTGAGAACTTTCCCTAAAGAATTAGGGTTGAAACAGTGTGAATAGCCAGTCGTTAGTAATTATATGCAGACAAAAGAAAGCATATTTAAGCAATAACCATGGCTGGAGAGGTGTGAATGTGTGCAGGAGACTGCGACATGATAAGTTTGTCTATCCACAAAACATTTAGAGACAACAACTGAATAGATGTTAGAAATGACAATAAACATCATTTGCTTTAAAGTCTAATCAAAATAAAGTCGTTGATGATCTTGAAAAACATTTAACTAAATAAAAGTTTTAGACATATCATTTTCAAAATTTTAAAATAAAACATGGTCAGACATTGGCTTTAGCTGCAGTGCATTTCTAGATTGCTACAGGGCCAACTTCAATTTTATTTTCATGAAAATTTCATAAAAATAAATTCTAATAATCCTGACAAAACTTTGAAGCTATTAACATTTTATTTTCATTATGACAATAATTAATTCTACATTTGCAATAAACTGCCAGGTGTCAGCTTTCAAATGAGATCATACTTGGCTTTAGATACAAATGGTTCATGAACTTATCTGTTTCAGTTTGGGTATGCCATTCTGGGGATTTTCAAATTGGGGTGAAGCTTAACAGGTTAAGCTTGGAATAACGAGAGAAATAACATGGATAGAACTTTCTTGTCGGTGGATTGCAATGCATCACATTCAGTCAGGTAACGTTACATGAAAGTGAGACGACGACTACTAAAATTATTAAGACAAAAAGTTTTATTTTTCGCAACTTGTGTGAAATAATATGTGACAATCGGGTCCAGTCGGGTTTGTGTCTTCCCGTCGGGTTCGGGTCCAGTTTTCAAATAATAAACGGGTCCAGGTCGGGTCCGGGCACGGCGTTTCTCGGATCTGCACGGGTCCGGGCCCAACTTTTGAAATAATAGACGGGTCCGGGTCGGTTCGGTTTAGCACATTACGGGTCTCTTCCGGGTCGGGCATGAATTTTTGGACCCGTGAAGACCTCTAGCACAGAGTTTACAACGGACCTTAATGTTGCCATCTTTAGCTGACAGACACAAACTAAAAATAGTGACTGTATTTCCAGCTAGAAAAAGCGCATCTCTCTCCTCCCTCCATTACGTTTGTGTCGCTGCATGGTACGAAACGTGACTTGACGCGCATACTGCCCGAGATACAAGAAATAAATATATATTTTTACTAAGGAAAATGACAAAAAAAGTAACGCACAGTGACTTGGATAAGTAACTTTAATCTGATTACTGGTTTTGAAATAGTAACGCGTTAGATTACTCATTACTGAAAAAAGTGGTCAAATTAGAGTAACGCGTTACTAAGTAACGCGTTACCGGCATCACTGGACATGAGGGAGGAAAGCACGGTCAATCGAAAATACTACCGGGTTTCTACTAACACAAAGCTTAATGCTACCGGGTTTCTACTAATACAAAGCTTAATGCTAATCGGTGAAGTATCCCTTTAATTTAAATCACTTTAAAGAATGACTTTCTACAAAACTTAAGTGGTCAAAATCATGTCTGACCCACTCCAAATCTCTCCCAATATAGTATTGGGCATCTTATGATCCTATTTTACCCATCTCACGCAGTTCCCTTTTCATATAATCAACAGATGAAATAAATAATCAACAGATGAAATAAATAAAAAATAACATTTAAACATACGTTTTATTTATATTTAACCGTCAAACCACTCCGCTTTTCTCACATGATACTGATACTGCTACATGGGGCTTTGATTATGAGGCGTGTCTTAAATGAACCAGGGAAAAAAAACAACAACTCTGCACTCAATTGGATAGACCTACAACCAATCAGAGCAACGCAGTAATACCGGTAGTTGTCAACAGAACTCAACTGCACGGTAGTTGTCAACAGAACTCAACTGCACGCACTCTGGAAAAATTATCAAAAAAATAGTGTTAACTATCTTTGCCGGTATTGCAAAAAGAATTTCGCGAAAAAGGATTCGCGTAGTACTTGCAGACACGAAAAGCATTTTATAAAGAAATACGTTTGATGACGTGATGATTACGTAACTGCAGATCATCTGTCCATCATCGTATAAAGCCCGCCCTGACAATTTGATTGGCCCGACGATTTCTGAACCGATCATAATTACTCCTCAATGGATCGAGTCCAGACCGAACTTCCCGAGCAAAAAATGTTGTAGGCGGGGTTCGGGCTGGCATCCAGGCTATCCCTAGCCTATATACACACAAATTCAAAAGCAAATACATGCGTGTACATGTTTTAGATTGTATACATTTTTTAAATAAGTTTTCCCCTAAACCTTAACAATGGATCACAAAACTAGTGGTTTGGATTATATTAAGTTTGAGTCATGGATCAGATCATTTTTTGGATCAACAAGAAATAAATGGGTGAGGGGGTGGAATGGGTGGAGGCAAATATAACTTTGCTTTTCATTTATTATTTAAAGCACACTTTAAATACTTCGATACCACATCAAAAACTACTAGCCTAACTAATAAAGTTCAAACATTAAAGACAAGTGAAAAGTCAGTAATAAACCAATTAGCATAGTTGAATAATATAACAGTTACAAATGGAGTGGCCTAACTGTAGTGTTCAGCTACTAGGGGTGGAACGGTACATGTATTCGTATTGAACCAAATTTCGCTCTATTTGCGTTTGTGTGACATGTAGCATAATGAACATGCTGCGAGTCAAGTTGTAATGCTGGTGTGTGTGTGTGGTGTGTGGTGTGATGTTGTGATCGGACAGTGTGTGTGTGCGTGATCGACAGTGTGTGTGTGTGCGTGAGTGAGAGCGAGAGGCGCGGCACGATTGAACAGTGGAAACAAAAACATACCCGTCATTGTCATACAGGACATCATTCAAACTGCAAATTGTTTACTTATATTTGTGTACACTCACAATAAGACACATTGTGCTTTTGTCAAACTCTAATCTCTTGTCAAACTGTAACCTACAACTGTTAACAAAAGTTTTTAATGGTAGTATTATTTTACACGGAAATCAATTTATAATTCAGATGAGAATAAAGTTAGGGTTAATAAAAAAAAAAAAAAAAAAAAAAAATTATATATATATATATATATATATATATATATATATATATATATATATATATATATATATATATATATATATATATATATATATATATATTAAAGGGGTGGTTCGGAATTTTGGACATCGGGCCTCATTTCCAAGTGAGCCTTAGTGTTATTTATCAGTAGAGACATTTTTTTTTTAAAATTCATCCAGTCGTCCCAGTTGCGTAGTTGGCCGGTGCTAGGCTAGCGCGAATCAATGGGACCAGCTTTAGCATGTCATAAAACAGTTTTACCCACTCCACAGTACACAAAAAGCAAATCAATTATAACGCCAGACTATCGATGTAAATGTCTGTTGAGAGAATAATGTCAGAAATCAAACTATCCTTTTCATCTTAATGATTGCATTACATTTACAGGAACTAGTTTCTCAGCAGCAGCGGAATTATACTTCGCTCCGGTTAGTAGTAACGTTACTGCGTCAAAAAGTAAACAGAACCGAAGCACACGACAGTCGGGAGGTCTAGCTAGCTTAGTAATAATTGTTGAGGTAAACAAAGGCAACATGGTGATTCGGTGTGCATTTCGCAATTGCAAAATCAAACCTAATAAATGTTCATCGCGAAGTTTTCACAAATTTCATTTTGAAGATCCAGAAAGGATTCAACTTTGGATTATTTCTTCGGGCTTGAACAAGGAGACACCGCCAGAGACTCTAAATTTGGACTCTAAAAAGGGATTTGCAGTGACCATTTTAGACCAGACGACTTTAAAGAACGGTCACAGGTTTATGACAAGGCATGCAGTTCCAGCCGTCTTTCCAGATGCACCAACAGCTACAGATGTACAGGTAATAACTTTTGTTAGGCTACTCTAGCTAGCTAATGAAGCTAGCCCTTTCATAACTGATAGATCGACACTGACAACTGGTGCTCCGTTATGCACATTGGTCTGTCTCGGGAGGGGCTGTGCCCGGATGCATTTAAATTTTGGAAACTAGTGTCTAGCTCGTCTAGCTCCAGTTCTGTTAGCTATCTGTGTGATAACTAAGTTCCACTACTTGCAGCAGAAACACTCGTCTTCCGTCGGCATTTGTATAGATTTTCTGCACTGGCACCACCAGTCTCCCGATGTTCTGTCCCAGTTCACTACGGCATCTCCACTGGCTGCTGTCTCTACAGACATTCTTTCTCTTTCTGCCCTTTTAGCATCCATCTCGAGTAATTCTTCATCTGTGTATTCTGGCTCATACATATATGGTTCGTTAAATAACTCACATTCTTCATCTTCATCGTCTTCAAAGTCTGAAACAATGGTATTGCTTTCAAACGTTGCCATAGTCCTCTGTCTTGCTATTACATATATCATAAATTATACTCTGTTTCTGTAGTGATAAGTGTCAGCGGCAGGTAAATACACTTGCGTGATTGTCGTGTGGACCGACTCTCGCGGTTGCCTAGGTAACATATCACTCTGCTGCTGCTGTAGACTGTGCTAATAAATATAGGTAAAACAATAAAACTATTGCAATGCGATGAAAAGGATAGTTTGATTTCTAACATTATTCTCTCAACAGACATTTACATCGATAGTCTGGCGTTATAATTGATTTGCTTTTTGTGTACTGTGGAGTGGGTAAAACTGTTTTAATGGCATGCTAAAGCTGGTCCCATTGATTCGCGCTAGCCTAGCACCGGCCAACTACGCAACTGGGACGACTGGGTGAATTTAAAAAAAAAAATGTCTCTACTGATAGATAACACTAAGGCTCACTTGGAAATGAGGCCCGATGTCCAAAATTCCGAACCACCCCTTTAATTTTAAATTCATTCAAGTACAATTACCAAACATATTTCAAGGTCTTTAATAATTTAATAAATAAACTAATTATATAAAACTATTGTCAGTGCACTACAAATAAACTGGTTCTATGCCTTTATTAATAAAACTTATTTTTTTAAAAATACGAGGCTTAAGACATTTATAAAAATGCCTTCTATATTTTTGTTTTGCTTTTCATGCCATTGTACCGAAATCGCACCGAACTGTGACGTCTGAACCGAACCGTGACTTCTGTGTACCGTTCCACCCCTTTCAGCTACATTAAAGTGTTTTTACATTTAAGCCTAATTACATTTGAGTTCACTGTACAAATTAAATGTTAAATTAATCCAACAACCGAACACCACTTTAACAAAGATTAATCTATAATGCCAGTCACTTTGAGAGCGAATGCACAGATCCAAATTTAAATCTGATTTCTTACACAACCGTTTACGTACACTTCAGACATAACCAACTACATTTGAGAACACTTGGTGAGATGCGCATTTGTACAAATGTGTGTGTATGTGTCCTTTCAAGCGCAAGATGCGAAAGAGGAATCAATTCAGTGTTCATGCGTCTTAAACACGACTGTGTGCGCATGGCTGTGCATACAGATAACAGCGAGCGTGTACCAAATTGAGTCATCTATCGCATCTTCTTGCACTAGAATGGTTTAAAATCGCTTGAATGTGTAAATTTGCAAGACAAAGCAAATTATAAACTTTTGCTCTATGATGGTTAAACTTTGCAATTATTTAAATTATTTGCAAATCACATGGGACCTGGTCCGTACAAACCACGGATAAACTATGATCCATTTAATGCCTACACATTAACCCACCCTTAAAACTAACCATACCACTAAATATGTCCCTAACCTTACACGCATCCCACCTCCATAGCAGCAAAAGTGTTTTGCAAAACACGAACAATAAGTGCATAGCACCCAACAATTACTTTGTCGCAAGTACATAAAAGAAAAGAAAGTGAACAAATATTGTTGCAACTTCCTTTTAGTCAATTACATTTAGGCCATCTCATTTTCCATTAAATTGGATAAAGCATATATTGGCACTATAGGCCATTGGTTCACCTGACCCTATCATTCAACACCTATGCAGATTTTATTTATAATGCATGTACTTCAAGACACAATCAGGAAATTATCATACACGCAGAGCAACAGATGATACATGCAAGGACAGGGTTACATGACGGATCTGATGACGAAGGACGATGCACTGTCATTCGCTGTGAAAGCCAACATGCAACATACAGCTTTTAGCCGAGTCATGATGATCTTTCACTATGGAGCTTTTACTCATGGTTAAATAGCGCTAAGATAAATGTGCATAAGATTATGATTTAAGATGAATTTACCTGAAGGCATTGATTACATTCTTTCTGGAATAAAGTGGAAGTCTAGAAAGTAAAAGTAACAAAGACAGTCTGACTCCAGTGGCTCAAACACAGAGCTCTGCCTCACTTTCTGCACATGACAAGGACATCAATGTAGTTAGACTTCAAAAATATTTCACACTTGAACAAAAACTTCAGCAAATTTAATTGTAAATGGATGGATACACGTGTGCTGATATATGGTAATACGACATATCACAATAATGAACACGCACGGTATTATCGAGGGCACTTTGAATATTTCCTAAATTATTCATGGTATTTTAGAATTGAATGCATTAATATTTTTCCATCAAGTGGTTAAAATGTACAACACTGTGTGCTGCGTCAAAGAGATATGTGCGCACTGATGTAAAAAAAAGTCCAACACGCATGAGTAGCAAGGTGGAACGAGTGAAAGAGACGCACTGAATGACAATGCGCATTCAGACTCTGACAGCAAATGGTGCTTATGGAAGAGCAGAAATTCAACCGTTACATTGGTAACCCTCGTAAACAGTATTTAATTGTTTAAACAGCCATTCAGATTTTGATATTCGCAATGGTGTTTATAACACTGCCAAATTCTTTATAGGCCATTTCAAACTTTTACATTTTAATCTGTACTACAACATGCCCTAGATATTGATTGAAAATGTTCTGATTCCTTATTGTTCGGTAACACTTTACTATAAGGCTTCATTAGTAAATTATTACTTTTATTACTATTATTAGTAAATAGTTAAACTCAGATGAAAAATACTTCTAAAGCATTTATTAATCTTAATGTTAGCTTCAACATATAATAGAATATTGTTACAGGGTTTCTGCAGGGTTTAGTCAGTCAAATTTAAGACCTTTTTATGACCAATATGATTTAAATTTATGACCTATTCGAATTACGAAAAATAACTTCCTTTCAAAAGTCTTTTTTTTTATTGACTTTCATTAAAAGTAATAAGTTTCATTATTTAAAGGTTCCATTTTCTTAAGAGTAACAAACTGAAGGCTCCCTTTTCCTAAGTATCAATAACACAGGAACAACACTTAACAATTATCACGATAATATATCAGTCAATATCGATAATTATGACCATATGTCCAAATGTCAAATCTTTTTTTCTTTCAACTTTAAAGGCAGATTTTTGTTTCTAACTGAAAGTTGTAGAAACCAGAGCGTTAATTGTGGTTTTAAACTACTCTTTACTGTCAGAACATATTATGACAAACACTTGACAAACAGGAGAACATTTCACAAATCTGAGGTAGAACATTCAAACATTTGTAATTTTTCCTTAACAAAAATAATATCTTAATTTCAAAATTAATTTCTTAGTTTCTGCATGTGCTAATGGGGGATATTGTTTCAAGTCTTGAAAGAGGTTTGTGTTGCCTGACTTTGATGGCACGTATCTTTAGGAAATGTATGAAAAACAGTAGGCTATAGCCTAAATACATAAATACTGTAATTATTCCATTAGTCCTTTAATACATTGTCTACATTAATAATATAATACAATTCAATATGTATATCCCACATTTCATGGTGCAGTTAATATTACTAGGCTAACGTTACAGTAAAACCATGGTAAATGATGGGAATTTGTAGATGGAAAATCTTTCTGACTGTATAGTTGCGGACAGTGTTTCTCCTGTTCATCAGCGCTGTTTCATCTGCCTTTAAACTGGTTTAAATCACTGAGACATTTGTGTTCTTCTTCGCTGAATTCAAGTGCTTCTCACTGGATCTCGTGATCGAGACTGATCAGAGTTAACCATAGACAGTAAAAGAATGCTTCTGCTCTAATGAGCGCGCTGCCGTTTGGACTTTGAGCCGAGCGGATAAACAGTCCGTGAGGCGCGCGCGGTTCAAATGAGTTTCGTTCCGCTTTTGCCGCATAAACATGATCTAACATTTATCGAACTCTTGATATCGTTTTATAGAGAAAAAAATATATCGCGATAATGAATGAATGAGCATATCAATTTAAGACGTGGCTAAATGTAATTTATGACCTTGTATGGAAAAGCCGGACGTTTTTATGACTTTTTATGGCCTAAAATTCTTATTATTAAATTTAAGACGTTTTATGACTTTTTATGACCCCGCGGAAACCCTGTGTTAGCTCAGGTTTTTATTTTAATAATGTGTTGTTTTTTGGACTAATGTTATTAAATAATAACTTCTGCAACAAATGTATCTATGGATCACTGTTAATGTTAGTTTTTTTAAATTATCTTTTTTTGCTGCAAGAAAAATAAGTTATTAATTTTTTTATAGAAAACGATATCAGTGCCAAACAGTGACAAAACGACGGTGGAAGAAATTAGTCTTATGGAGAAAAAAAATCTTTAAATTGAACAATATATTGAAAGTTTAAAGTATATATAAATACACAACAGAATTATGTAACAAATTCACAATAAAACCTAAGCCATCGACATATCCCAACTACAATAATTTAACACTAAATAACAGTTACAGTACTACTAGCAGGCATTAGTAGAGGAAAGCAAGCACCTGCAGCAACCGCAATACTTGTTTTTTCTAGTATGCCGTTGTTTTACACTTAGTGCATGTGTATCAGGGTTCCAGACTGCGACCAAATTGGTCGCATATGCCAGTGGTTCCCAACCCTGTCCTCGCGCCCCCCCAACACTGCACGTATTCTTTGTCTCCCTAATCAAACACACCTGATTCAACTCATCAGCTCATTAACCCGTGTGATTTTGAGCTGATGAGTTGAATCAGGTGTGTTTGATTAGGGAGACAAAGAATACGTGCAGTGTTGGTGGGGCGCCAGGACAGGGTTGGGAACCACTGGCATATGCGACCGTTTTTTGAGAACGTGCGAGTTAAAATGTTATGTGGTCGCATTTGTGCGAGTGAACACTCGCGCAACAGAACGCCGTTGTATCAGCTGCTGCAGTCCGTAACTTATGTTCAAAATGAAAGAGTAGCCTACATCATGAATCCATTTTCCAAACTGTGTTTTTGACTTATCCTGAATCACTACGGTACGCGTATAATAAGTGTTTATATTCTGACTATTTTATCCCGGGCTCAGCTCGGTTGCGGAGTTGCAGTGCCTGCGTGACTCGCCATAGACATTAACGGAGAGAAGTAGCTCCGGCTACAATGTTCTTCCGCAAGACACGTGCAGTTTATTTATTGACGAACGTACACGTCACGCGCATTGCACACTGACGGTGAAACGCACCAATTACGAATTCACGAATTAAGGCATATAAAGATGAAAAGGTCTCACGAAACACCGAGGCCCTTCCTACGTCTTTCAGCGGTTAGATGAGAGTAATCGCTCGACAGAGGAAAAGGAAATTATTTTAAAATGCAGAAGGTAAGTGTGAGATTTCTGATTATTGTTACAACTATAAACTTTGATAACGAAAATCTGTATCAGCGTATTATAATACTCTAATCTTTTAAAATGTAATGCATACATTTGAATGTTTAATGATTTTTAAAAGATAGAAATGATGCTGAATAGAAAGATGATAATACTGTAGATAGATAGATAGAATAATTCAAATGTAAAATGCTTAATTACAGATTAAAATTACTATCCAAAATCAATGAAAATCCTGAAATGTGGCATTGATAATTACCATATTACATGTGTTTTTATATAATATATTACAGGTATTTATGCAGCAACCCAGAAATCCTTTTGCTAGCCTTGGTCCATTAAAACCACTATTCATCAACATGCATTGAAATGGCATGTAGCAAAAAAAAAAAAAAAAAAAAAAAAGGTGCGACCAAATCATATGCTGGTGCGACCAACTGAAAAAGTTGGTAGCACCAGTGCAACCAGTGGAAAAGTTAGTCTGGAGCCCTGTGTATTGAGTGTTTTGTAACAAGACTGTTTATCAGGGTGATTTGTACAGAGGCTCTGTTGATTTGCACTTAAAGCAACACCAAGTAACTTTTCCTCTGCGGTCGCCCTACAGGTTGGAAGCGGAATTGTCCATTACTGCTGTCGTAAATAATTTTGCCTACCGCATCCTACTGTCGCACGCTCTGTTTATCCAGCACCGGCTTTGGAATCAACAATGGCCACAGACAAGGTAGACTATTGGCGCTTTTCCATTACCAGTACCAGCTCGACTCGACTCGCCTCAGCTCGACTCGGCTCGGCTCGCTTTAAGCTCCGTTTTCCATTACAGATAGTACCTCCGCAATAGTACCAGGTCGTCATAGCGACGCCACAGGAAACTGCCGTGACAATCTTCTACGCGACACACACCCGCTACCCACACACTCACAGGACAATGGAGGAAATCGAGTGTATGCTTTTTTAATAGTAGTAATGGGTATATCACGCAATCTCTAGCCAAACTATTTAAAAATGGCGGGGTTATTCACTCAGTCAGGATACTCCGTCTGGCGCGTGCAATGATGACGCAGTGACGATTCTCTGACCAATCAGCAGCCTGCATTGTTTCACGTCACATTTTAGTATCGCCTCAGCTCGCCTAGAACCTCGCCGGAGGTGGTACGAAAAAAAGTACCCGAAAGCAGGTACAGGTACAACTTTTACACAGTGGAAAACCAAACAAAGGCGAGCCGAGTCGAGTCGAGCCGAGGCGAGCTGGTACTGTGTAGTGGAAAACGCCATATGATGCATGATTTTATGAAAGTATGATGTAGCCTATTGCGACATCACAAACACAATTGTAACGCTTGCCGTAAAGCAAGTCAAATTTGTAGTTTTCTTATGTCTCATTCGGACTACAGAAACGTGACCCGATCTGGCAATCTTATATAGCGTGGATATATCAGATAAAGGACCGCAAAGCGGTGGCATACGTGCATTTCACCATGTCACGACTTGATGAACCACTGAAACGATTTTGAAAACATTAAGGTAAAAAAAAAAAAATCGTACTTGTTGCTTTAAGCCTAACAAACAGTGAACGAGCGAGAGAGATCGACTTGGCACGTGCGATTACCTGCGTCTGTCCTTCAGGTAAAGACATATTTGTGAAAAATAAAAATAAATAAGTTTGCCATCTTTGTTGTATCATCCTTATAACGTTTAAGGGTACAAATCAATGCTATTGATCTCTATGAAGTGAAGCATTAGTTTCAGCGTTGCCCATGTGGCACATTGCTGCTCAGTCGAGCCTTGTAAAGTAGGGCTGTTGTGATCACAGGCCAACTGAGGGATAATTTAGTATAGTTTCCTATAAATAATCCCCACAAATATCAATCAATATCAAATTTCTGATTCTGATAGATAAACATCTGCCAAGTGAACAAATGTGCAACAATCTATATAAAAATCTAAAAAGTAGCAAGGCAAGGTAAAGTCTACAAGATGGTTTTAACCATTTCACACATAAGTTTAAAATATTCTAACTGAGCCCCCACCGTGAAATTTTTCAAGGCCACCATTATATAGAACCTGTAATTTTTTTTATTTTTTTGTCTGATTTTCATTGAGGATGTTAATCTTGAAAATACTGTTTGTTTAACTCTTCTGGGTAAAATTGATCTTAAAGCCAGAAACATTCACAGTAGTTCCACATTTTAGAATGTTCTCCTCTGATAAAAAAGTCCCTTTTTACTTCAAGAAAATGTCAAAATCTTTGAACACAAAGGCTTCGAAAACAATCTTTGAGTCTGTTGTAAGGAAACTTTAATTGTTCAAGATACTGTTTGTTTAACTCTTCTGGTAAAATTGATCTTAAAGCCAGAAACATTCACAGTAGTTCCACATTTTAGAATGTTCTCCTCTGATAAAAAAGTCCCTTTTTACTTCAAGAAAATGTCAAAATCTTTGAACACAAAGGCTTCGAAAACAATCTTTGAGTCTGTTGTAAGGAAACTTTAATTGTTCAAGATAAAATATTGTTGTGCTGATTTGTGTAATTCTTATAACCACTTGTGATGTCCATTCTTTCTAAGCTTCTTTCCATTTTTCAAACTATTATTTCCAATACAATGTATTGATTTAATAACCAACTTCAGAGGTTGAAACTTAAGTTTTTGCAATGCATACAACATTTAATGTAATGACTTCATTAATTTAAGACTTTCTACTTTGATTTAAGGCATTTTCAAAGCCTTAATTTGTAGAAGGGTGAATTAAGACTTTCTTAAGACCAGCAGAAACCCTGAACAAGTCAGTTTTTATTAAAAACTAACCCCTAGGATATAAATTTTCCATGGTAGAAGAAACAACCGATTATGTTTTTGGCATAGAGGGAAAGGGATAGGCTAAGAAAGCGATTTTTTAAAACAAGTAGATTGCAGGATCTTACCGGTTGCGGGAGTAGTTGCGTGTAAGGCTGATTGGGGACGAGCCAGTTTTGTAGTTTCCTGCTGTGCCAAAGCCATTAACAAATGTGCTGTTGGGAAATGAGCCTGTGAGATGAAACAGCTGAGATTAACCCACACATCCTCAAACTCCTACAAATTATCTTCAATTCACATTTTTGTGATGCATGCCTAAAACACCTCTTAACATTAATGTGAAACGCTGAATGAACCAAACAACTGTTGTCATGGTAACCATTTAGAAAGCAGTCAACTGCCCTGACTGACTTCATACTCAGCTTCACTCCAGTAACTCCCCTGCAGCTCAGCCTGTAATCACAAACCTGATTACAAACCAAAGACCTACTGAGACTCCATCAGCTCATACCTTCAGCCTTCATGCCTGCAATACAAATTTAACTAAAAAGGCTATCAAGAGTCTAACTCGTTGGATGTCGCATTCAAATCTGTTGAAAAATTACTGCGTTTCTACAATGCTTGGAAATCTCAAGTGACCCTCAGATCTCATAATCTTTACGCTCATTGGGACAGGAGTGAACTTTAGGGAGAGAGGGAGGAGAGAGAGAGAGAGGGAGAGGAGAGAGGGAGAGAGAGGGAGAGAGAGAGAGGGAGGAGAGAGAGAGGAGGAAGAGGGAGAGAGAGAGAGGAGAGAGAGAGGGAGGGAGAAAAAGGAAAAAAACTCCCCACAAATTCTGATCACTCCTTGCTTCCCTCTATGCGCTTAGTTTATCATCACTGGGTCAAAACCAAACCTGCTCTGATCATCTTTCATATACAGCTACATTTGTGTTTCTGAACATATAGCACCATGGCAACATCAATCAATTATTAAATTATTTGTGAATCTGCCATCTTCAATGACATTAATAGTTAATAGCAATAAACTTACGTTTTTTTACTTAATATTTTAATAAAACAAACAATAAACTTACGTTTTTTTTACTTAATATTTTAATAAAACAAACAATAAATTAATCATTTATTTTTAGTTAGTATTTACACTACTGATACAAATCTTTGGGTTCAGTAAAAATAAAAATGAAAACATTTTTATTCAGCAAGGAATGCCAAGGATGCATTAAATTGAAGGGACAATAAAGACTTTTACCAGGGAACTACACTGCGACCAAAATGGTCGCATATGCGACCTTTTGAAATGCCATTGCGACCCTAATTTTTAATGGGTTGCAAATGTATCAGACTATTTTTGTACCTACCTTATGTTTTAGGCAATATGCTGATTTACTATGAGCATTTATTAAAACAGAAATGTGTAGCCTATTTTAAGTATACGCCTTTATAACATGCTCTAAACATTTCAACACATCAAGTTGGCTTCAGCCCCGCGAGAGTGAGAGAGAGGCGCGATCGAACTGTGTGTGTGAGAGGCGCGGGCACGATCGAACTGTGTGTGTGTGTGAGAGAGAGGCGCGGGAGCGATCGAACAGTGGAAACATACTCCGTCATTTTGTTCATACAGGACATGATTCAAACTGCAATGTGTTTACTTCTATTTGTGTACACTCGTAATAAAACATTGTACTCTAAACTCTTGTCAAACTGTAACCTACAACTGTAACCCACACACACACCGTTTTAAAAGCAACATTTATCCAACCCCATTTAAAAACAGTCTGTGTGTTCCATCTTTTGGAGATTCATCATATCGCATTGGTTTTCATTTCTTGTCCTCGGAGTCGGAGCACTAATCTGTTTATTTTAAAGTTACACATTCTACATTGATTAAAGAAAATCAAATGTGTTTTTAAATGGTAATTATTTTATACGGAAATCATTTATTTATAATTCAGATGAGAAAAAAGTTAGGGTTAATTAAAATGAAGGAAAACAATATATATCGATCTGAAATATAGCAAATTAATTTTAAAGTCATTCAGGTACAATTACCAAACATATATCAAGGTCAATTCTCATTTTCCTTTAGTACTACGTCTGGGATTCTCCGATAAATTTTTTACCAGGCCAATCAATGAACAGAGGGAGTGTCTGAGAACGATGACGTTGATGTCGACTCGTGCGTTATTTTGAGTTGTATTTCAGTAATGTCAGCAGAGAAAGATGCGAGTGAAGCCATTCAGTCCGTTGTGTCAACGCTGCCGAATATCAAGAAATTTAAGTCGGATCAAGAACAATCTTTGCTTAGTTTTGTTGGCGGCCATCCTCCCCACGGAGTTCGGGAAAATACATGTCACGACCAAACGTTAGCGGTTGGTTATGGCAGATAGAGTGACTCTGGGCAGATCCAATAGTTTTAGACTTCAATAGAGTTCCCGCCTACAAGTAAGTTAACGCTTGTCAATGGAGCGGTGCCGGACTATGTACAAATGAAATGTATGAGAGTCTGGTGGGACCAGGCTAAAAGGAAGGAAGGAAAGAAAGAAAGAAGAAAGAAAGAAAGAAAGAAAGAAAGAAAGAAAAGAAAAGAAAGAAAGAAAGAAGAAAGAAAGAAAGAAAGAAAGAAAGAAAGAAAGAAAGAAAAGAAAGAAAGAAAGAAAGAAAGAAAGAAAGAAAGAAAGAAAGAAAGAAAGAAAGAAAGAAAGAAAGAAAAGAAAGAAAGAAAGAAAGAAAGAAAGAAAGAAAGAAAGAAAGAAAGAAAGAAAGAAAGAAAGAAAGAAAGAAAGAGAAAGAAAGAGAGAAGAAAGAGAGAGAGAGAAAGAGAGAGAGAGAGAGAGAGAGAGAGAAAGAAAGAAGAAAGAAAGAAAGAAAGAAAGAAAGAAAGAAAGAAAGAAAGAAAGAAAGAAAGAAAGAAAGAAAAAGAAAGAAGAAAGAAAGAAAGAAAAAGAAAGAAAGAAAGAAAGAAAGAGAGAGAAAGAGAGAGAGAAAGAGAGAGAGAGAGATTCAAACAGTGCTCGAACACTGAATTGTTTCCTCTTTCGCATTTCGTTGCCACTGAACGAACAGGACAAACAAAATTGTCAAAATACCCATCTCGGCAAGTATTCTCTCGTTTGTCACAAGTGAACAGTTGAGAAAGAAACCGGATGTTTGCCAGTTTTTTGGTCCTTTTATACATTCGGTCCTAAAGTGTCATCAGACGCCTAATATTCGTACCGTTGTCTGTGTCATTAAAAGCAACAAAATACAGCTTTAACAAAAAAAAAATTAAGCCTAAATCTAAAATAACATTCTGTTCACTATAGAAATTAAATAGTTTTATCTTTATTTCTGTACCTGAATGCTACTGTTAGACCATTGTGTAAATTTGTTATTTAGTATTAATCTGCTTGTAATTTGTGTATTTGTTATTTTTTATTACTGACTGTTCACTTTTAAATAATGTGAACTATCAGTTAGGTCGGTAGTTTTGATGTAGTATCGAAGAACTTCAAGTGAGCTTTAAGTAATAAATGAAAAGCAAAGTTTACCTGTACCTTTCCTGTCTAACAGGTATGAAATATACACAAATTAAATAAGGTTATAAAGCAGTCTGCACTGCATAAATCATAAATTAAATAGATTAATCCTTATTAAAGCTACAAGCGTTCTTTAGTCGAGCAGTTAGTCATTTTCCTTTGTTCGACTTTGCTGACAGAGAGAATTAGTGGCTGCTGTCACTTTAAGATCTGACAGGATCTCACGCATCTCATTCTCACAACTCTTTACTTTTATTGAAGATTTTATTTCAAAAGAGAACTTGATACTGGTGGGCTGTCTGTGTGATACTGGCGCGCGACTGTGCGTCATGTGTGTCAGAAGGACATTCACTGACAGCGCATTCTCTTTTGTCTTGTGCATGAATGGTTTAAAAGTATTTGCGTGAATAAGAGCGTGATCATATAACCCTTAGGGCTGTGCAAAAAATATTGATACAGCTAACTATCGCGATATTTGTTTTCACGATAGTGTATCGATATTTCAACCTCTAGTATCGATATTTATAAAAAAAAAAAAAAATAAAAAAAAACTTGTCACGGAGACCGGTGTCTGCGCACGAGAGAGAGACCGAGTGTGTCCGAGCATTAGTATGCGTGTGCTCTTTTAGACACACCGGTCCTTCTCGCGCGCAGACGCCGGCCGGTCTACCTCGCGCGCAGACGCCGGCCGGTCTCCCTCGCGCGCAGACGCCGGCCGGTCTCCCTCGCGCGCAGACGCCGGCCGGTCTCCCTCGCGCGCAGACGCCGGCCGGTCTCCCTCGCGCGCAGACGCGGTGGTACATCAAGTTGTATATTCAGCTCAATTTTGTTTTTTTACATTTTGGATTTAAACTTTTTTTATTGCAATATATCGCAATATGTATCTCGTATTGTATTGTGATATATCGTATCGTGACCCATGTATCGTGATATGTATCATATCGTGAGGCCCTTGCCAATACCCAGCCCTAATAACCCTAGCTAAAGGATGACAGAAAGACCGGATGCTGCGTTAAATATTTTAACACATTAAAGCTGGGAAAAAATTGAATGCGTTAACAGCGCTACTTATACATGGCTGACTGCGGATTAAAGTGGACTCGTTTTCATGGTAGGCCTACCTACACAATGTTTTTTAGTAAGCTACACAGAATGTTCTACATTTAATATTTAGCTAACAGTCTGAAGTTACCTAGCAGCAGTGTATGTTAACGTTAGCTCAGTCAACGCAAGGCTAACATCAAAACGTGTAGACAGAAAATATGATTATCCTGACCTAACTTGCTGAATCAACCAACTCGCATCTCCTCCGTGGCAATGACAGTGCGGTTAAAAAACTAATTCGAAAGTGGGGTTTGCACAGGAATATTGAAAACTGTCCGCATAGGAAATTATGCCCGTGGGTAGGACATCATCTCCAGGCTTCATGAACTTGCGCTCCATGCTTTCCACCGACAACACTAATGTGACTTATGGACCTTAATCACACTGTGTTGCCAGGACCCGTCCTGCTCTGCTTCTGATAGGCTTGTTACGTTAGTTACAGCTGCGTTCCTCTCATATGATTGGTAGGTGAAATCAATTGACTCAAATAGTAGGGATGCAACGGTACACGGTAAAATCCCGGACCGTTCGGTCAGCCCTGCACGGGACAATCCACCCTCGTGTCCCGCGGGACTTCGGTTTCGCCATTGAGTTCGCGCTGATCCTTTTAGTTTTTGCTTTACACGCCTTCAGGTGCGTTTGCCTGTCCAGGCAGACAAAAGCCCGCTACCGCAAGATAACGTGTCCAATCAATCACTGTTGTGCACCCACACGCTAACTTCTGTCACTCACTGGCTCGTATTACTAGCAGGGCTCTCAAGTGTCATGCATCGAGCGTGACAGTCACTCATTTCGGTCTTTTGTCACGCTCTCCCCGCCACACATTGTATTTCTCACGCTGAAAAACTATTTTGGCGCTTTTCCACTGCATGGTACGCTCGGTTCGGTACGGTTCGATTCGGCGCGGAACGGTTCGGTTCGGCTTCGCTTTTCCACTGCGTGGTACGACTCGGTACGGCACGGTTCGGTTCGCTAGCTCGGTTGCTTTTCCACTGCAGTTAGTACCCATTCAAAGTGGATGGGACTGATCGTTACACTGTTTGTAGGTCCGGTGATAGCCGTGTGCGGCTAAGAGCTGAGCTAGCTGCTACTTCTTGGAACACTTTTTCATTCTGTTTTGCCCCATCCAGCTCTCGCTGGACCCGCTCCTAGGCAACCAACGAGAGGAACATCTGCACCTCGACCACGATTCAGCCATTTCCTTTTTAAAGTGTTGATCTCTTCTTTTTTTTCAAGTAAGTAAAACACAGGTGCTACCGTGTTGGCTGTTGTCTACTGGTTATATGACTCTGTATAGCGGTCTCGTGTCGCAAATCCAATGACGCTGGTAGTGACGATTCTGTCTGTCTGACCAATCAGTGATCTGCAGTGTTTCACGTCACATTTTAGTACCGTTACGGTACGCTTGGAACCTCAACAGATCAGGTACCATTTAAAGCGCGCCGAAGCGCACCGTACCGTACCGTACCATGCAGTGGAAAAGCACCACAAGTGAGCCGTACCGAACCGAACCGTACCGTACCATGCAGTGGAAAAGCGCCATTGGTAATATATTTAATATGCCGCAGCGCCCAAAACTCTGACCGCGCTGCTCTCACTGTGGAAACCGGCAGGAATCAAGCACGTCTGGTGTCAATCAAAATTCGTCTGGTGTTGTTAGCCAATCAGAAAATAGCACTATTGTATCTGGGTAAGATTTAACCAATGACACCCCGATAATATTTTTTTTTATTATATTATTTTGCTCTGCTTTTTTTTTTATTCAAACCACAAGCTAATTTATGTTTGTTTAAAGGTAAAAGTGCACTTTTTCTTTCACATTGATCACTTCATATATCAAGGTTTGGAATTGGGATCCACTTGAATATTCTAAAGTGTGTTTGTTTACATTTTGTATTTCATAAGTGGTAGTTGAAGAGGTTGTATTACTTAGTGTTGTTCAGTACAGACTAGAGTGTTAATTTATTCCATACACATTGATGTTCTTTCTACTGTGACATTCTGTTTATGCTCATATTTTTGGGATGAAATAGCAGTCTCTTTCTGCACAAAACATGTACCGAAACCGAACCGAGACCGTGGCCAAAAAACCGAGGTACGGACCGTACCGTGGGCTATCTGTACCGTTGCACCCCTATCAAATAGTAAACCGCATGCAAGTTCACAATTTTATTTTAATTGTATTTTATTGTGGAAATTGTCACTTAAATGTCTTCAGCAGTAAAACACTTCACAATATTTCAAGAAAATATATTTAAAGTTCTCACCAGTGGCGTTTCAAAATAAGGGGTTGGTGAAGGGTTCCACGTCTGTGGCAGAAGGCTGTAGAGAGGGTACTGCTGCGGAGGCTGGTACACCTGCTGCAGGTAAACTGGAGACGAGTACTGTGATGGAGTGGAGTACACTCCAGAGTCAACGGCCCCATAACTGTTCTTAGCAAAGAACGTGTTAATGGCCTTGATGCGAGCCTAACATGATAAAAACATACAAAGAAAGACCTGCATTAAAACCAGGGCTCATTGTTCAAAAGTTATCTGTTCGGATAAAATCTTGAAAATAGGTTGTTCAAAACTTCAGTAAGTTTGGGATACTTTTGATATAAAATAAAATAAAAATCAGGATTATCCTGATCCCAGCAAAAGGGTGGATTTCAGGAACAAATGTAATAAAACATTAAAACTGGTCAAAAAAAAAAATTGTATCGTAATATACACGTTTTGCTCGCTTATTTTAACTGTTAAAGTAATAAATAGGTTACCTATTAAGCATTTCAGTACAGTAAAAAAGGAAAAATGAATTTGAATGTTTTAGTGTTCTCTTGCAAATGTTCTGCATTCCCCAAGAAACTGTTCACTCAAAACTGTTGAGTTCTTTGAGAACTTTCAGAGTTTCCTGGGGGAACGCAAAAGCCTTAACCCTCTGAGCCCGACGGCATCGTCGACGACGCCACAAATCAGCTCCGAGAAATTATGATATAACTCGACAACAGATTTATCGATTTTCTTACCGTTTTTTCCAGCAGAAAGCTAACGAGCTAGCCATCACGGGGGTGTCTTTGGTGTCTTTCTAGCCTTTACAGAAGGTTTTCTATCCAGCCTGGAACTTGTGCATCCTTTCGGAGTTTTTCAGCCATAAATCCAAACGTTTATATCCAACTTTGATACACTTGAAGTCCATAACTTATAAATATTCCGTCATATTTGCCGCTAGCTCGATGCTATCTGCCATTTTGGATATCCACGTGATGGTTTTTGACCAATTACAGGCTGATCCGTCGTAAACATTGGGTGCGTCACTGGGTCATTGCGCTCTCTCCAAGGGAGGGAGGGAGAGAGAGTAGCACGGAGACGCAGGTTTCACAGAGAATCACAGAGAAATGGATCTAAATCGAGCGCAGAATTATGGATTTTCAGGAGAACAGAGCTTTTTGACAGATGAGGAACTAGATTACCAGGATAGACCCAGCTGAAGTGCCATTTATTTATTTACTGTAAAAAAAGTATTATAGAAGTATAAATGTAGTATAAAAGTATAAAAAGAATAGAATAAATCAAATAATAAATAAAATAAATAAAATATAAATGCAAAGCCTGTGATGTGGCCTTCTTTGTGATTGCTGATAGGAACTGTTTTGAGGCTTGGCACCAGTGAATTTCATGAAAACGCCTGGACTTCTTTTGGAAAAATGTAAATAGTTTTGGTTCTGTACAAGTTATAATGTTTATTCCTGTGCTCCAGGACTCCAAAGACATGAACAAACTGTTTTCCAGAGGAAATTTGCTTAGCTTTTATTTATTTGTGTGTGATTTCAATAAATATTTGAGTGATTCAATTTCCGATTTCTTTTTTCATCTGTCTTTATGGTCCCATAACTTATTTTACATTCAGGTGACATCAATGTAACACAGATATGCTGAAAGTTCAATTTGTCCTGAAAAAAAAGAGGTGTGTCAATTGTCTGTACACAAAAGGGTTGATGTTTTACAAGCTTTTTTAGTGAATAACACCAGACGGAAAAATTATTGTAAAAATACCCTTAGGTCTCTGAGGGTTAATTAGAGATGCACCGATATTAAATTTAATTAGCGCCGATAATTAAATTTCTTAAGAGCATCAAAACACCATTTATTGTTTAGAATTTCATGATAAAATGGACATTGCTTGAACTACGGGTGATTCATAGGGTCAACTAGAGCCTGCTTTAACGTCACTTTTTTTTATCTGTTAATGAGATAATTATTGCCCCTGAATCCAACAGGGGATTTTGGGGTTGCCCCTGAGATTTTCACACAGTACGAGTTGCAGTCTGAACAAGTTTTTCCACACCCTTATGATTGACAGGATATAATCATCCCTGATTGACTGTTTTTAAACAATCTGCCAATGGCCAATAGTGAAAATAATTGCTTTAATCTGCAGATGAATAGAACATCTCTAACACAAAACACAATTTTACCCATTTCATACACTGTTCACAGGGGTAGATAGTAATAACTGATCACTGATTGGTTCACACAACAAGGTAGTGTTGTCACGGTACCAAAATTTCAGTATTCGGTACCAATACCAGTAAAAATCCACGGTTCTCGGTACCAATTTCGGTACCAAAGCTTAATTTAGATTAAATTTACATATATTAAAGTGTATATCACGGTTACAAAGATGGAAACTGTATTAAAAACACTTTACAATAAGATTCTATTTGTTAAATAACATTAGATAAAATGACCTAACAATGAACCATAGTTATATACTGTAGCAATTATTCTCATTGGGGTTAATTTAAAAAATGTACTAATACATTTTTAAAATCAAAAGTTTTATCTGTTAACATGATTTAATGCACAATGAATGAAGTGAACAAACATGAACAATCAAGTGTTTGTATTAAATAACATCCACAAACATGAATTAATGTTGTAAAAATATATTGTTCACTCAGTGTTGATGTTAGACAACGCATTAAGTAATGTTAATGAATTGTATATTTTTGTAGTGTTACTAAACTATACAGGAGATAAAACATGTTTTATTTGACTTAACTGTACTTTTATTTAATCCAAAACTGCCAAAAATGTCACTCTTGCCTGATGTCTTCAAAACTTGAGAACCCTGTAGCTGATTTCTAATGCAAGGGTTAGAAATCAATTAATTCTTTGCTGATACTTCCTCGTCATCACGGAGAGCGCAGTTTGCACCGCTTTCTCCTTCTTTCCACAAGCGCTTGTTCTCCCGTGTCTCCGATATGCAACCATGAACAGCGGCGCGTCTGGAAAAACAAGCTCGCACGTACGCTTCTATTATAAGCGCGCTTCCGCGCGCTACTTTGAAATTTGCAAAACGTGCTATGTGAACGGCCCTTTATGGCAACGTGACATTAGCCTAATTCAAAATATTTCCATGTGTGGCTCTTCTTTCCTCCTTTCTTGTCAACAAGTGGATTCAGAGCCACCGCACGCAGCGCCGGTCGCCATGTCTCAGTGTTTTTATGAAGAGGACGCAGTCACGCAACTGTGCACCTTTCAGACAGCGCGTCAAGGACCGGACGCACCCGGTATTCGGTACCTAGAAAAGCTGGTACCGTAACCGTTCATTTTTTTTAGTACCGACTTGGTACCGAAGTACCGAGTTTTTTGACAACACTACAACAAGGGTTAAAGTTGAGTCCCGTTATTAACAGCATCCTTGAGAACAATGCAGCCATACTTCTAGAACAGAAATTGAGTGCACATTCACACATCCATTCACTAACACAAGCATATGCACATGCTGGCATGAATCAGTCTGGTCAAACTAGAAGACAGAGCAACACAATGTGCACTCACCATAATTGGTTTGCCCTGAAAGGTTTTGACTTCCTCACGCAAGTATCTGTAAGCCTGTGAAACAATGTGGCCAGATAAAGACCATTTGCATTAATTAAATCAGCAGACAAAATGCAAAAACACGTTAGGCCTCATCCATGCAACAGCAGAGCAAAAGTGCATATTGGTTTTCATATCAGCAAATTATGGCTGATAAAATAACATTTCAGTTTTAAGCCGAGCAGCTAGTTAATCAGCAGCTAGCTGATAATATGTGTATATAATCATTTTGATGCAAAGTGAAGACCAAGTCTTTACTGCTTTATTTCATTTTAGCCATATTTCATGAATTATAATAGTGAACAGAAAATTACACATTACAGATTAAATAGTCATGAACCATATCACAGGAAAATGGCATCATGATCTGAATTATGGTAGCACAGATCTTGAAAAAAAAAAAACAATATATGAAAAAGATTTTACCAATTATTTATACAGACATTTATTCTATAAATAAGGCCGTTTGTGAATGTGTTTGTCAGTAATACCTGTTGAGCATCTGTGTCAGACTGGAATGTGATGTACCAGTTGTTATTGTGCGCAAACTCCACGCTGATGACCTGCGGACACTTCTCACTTTTAAAAAGTGCCTCCACCTCCTGACAGAGAGACAAAAGCATTAGTCAGCAAATCAAAATAAGTGAAAAATACTGAGAAACAAGTCAGATATCCCTCAGATCTCATAATCTCACGGTCATTAGGGCAAAATCCACTGTACTGAGACGGACAGAGAGACACAGACAGAGACGGAGAGAGAGACAGAGACAGAGAGAGAGACAGAGACAGAGACAGAGAGAGAGAACAGATAAAAGAGGTTTTAAACAAGAGGACAATGAAATCTCAGCAGCAATGGTTTTGGATCCTTCCAAGCGCGATACTGATCATCATCGGGGTAACCACAGAATTAACCACATACAGCTACAAGAGGTGAACATACAGAGTGGTCTCACCTCAACAGGTGTGATCTCAGGTACTTCTCTGAGGATGATGATGCATCTCTTGTGGTTTGGTCGTACCTTCTCGCCCTTCTCATCCACCTGCACCATGGGAGAGGCTGTGAAGGACAACGCAGTTAAATGGAAGGAATGAACAACAAACTCTGTAACTTTGGCCAGGTGGTGTTGTTTTTTTTTTACCTCGTAGCACCTGAAGTATCAGGTCCATATCAGTAGTCAGCAGTTTGACCCCCTCCATGCTCGCAATGGTCCAAATAGGGACAAACTGATCACTGTCCATCTGAGATATCAGGTAAAGGTCTTTGGAGAGATTCTCCCTGTAGGAAAAAAAATGTAATGAACAAATGTTAACTTAAGTGATATTCGTAGCACTCAAAACATAAGTGTTTCGCTTGGTAAAACCTTTGAATACAGATTAGGCGTATATAGTGGGAAAACAGAATTTTAATGTCTGCTTTGCTAACTACAAGTTTCCATTGCATGGTTTGCATATTCCATTGATAGAAACCCGCTACTCCAAATATTACTGTTATATTATATACTGTTACAAATATTATCACACCACTGAACATGTTTGCAAATGAAAAAAAAAGTGTAGAAGTATTTCTACAAACTATGTTTCTTTCGACTGGTTGTATTTTTTAAATAAGACTGGTTAGTAGGTTTCCTGAACAACTAGTCAACTAATTGATCCTAAAGAAGCCCTGAATAACTGGTTTCAGTTCACCTGAAGTTTAAAAGACAACCATGTGGAGCGAGAAAATGTCTTAAAAATAATAAGTCCAGCTTTTAAAAAAATGTTTTGAGTCTTAAAAATGTAACACTTGTAGAAGAATGCTTTAAACAGCGCAAGTCATTATGCAACGGCCAAAGTACGTCTAAATGCACATGAATGCAAATAGGTTTTCAAGGGCATGATAAAAAAATATTATATTTTCAACACACAAAAGCACTGCTGTTGAAAACAAACTATTGGAGGAACAATACATGTAATAGACATGTGCCGGTTTACGGTATAATACAATATCACAATAATGAATATGCATGATATTGTGGTCACTTCAAAATACTGTGAATAATTTTATATTGTGAATTATTCCAATTTTTTAATGCATTTTAATACGTTCTTTATTGTTCGACAACACTTTTCAATAAGGCTCCACTAGTTAATTCATTAGTTAACAGACTGATATGAAAAAATTATTCTAAAGCATTTATTAATCTTAGTTAATTTCAACATTTAATAACACTTACAATCAAGAGTTGTAACTATTTAATGGACATGTGTGAACATGAACAAACAATGATCAGTTGTTTTTTTAACTAACATTAACAAAGAATAATAATTTCTGTAACAAATGTAGCTATTGCTCAGTTAATGTTGGTTAATACAACATTAATGAACTTTTTGTAAATTGTTATTTACAATTATTTTGCACTTTAATCTGTTTACTTTATAATTTGTGTATTCCTTTATTGTATTTATGTTCAGAGTTCTTATTGTTACAAGAAAAAAAAAACTTTACTAATTTCAATAGTGATAATGCTGTATACCGCGTTAACCATTATCGCAACAAATTTGATACGGTCACATGCCTAATATGTAAATGGCCAATGCGTGTTGACAGCACCTAAGACTGACTGAAGTCTTTAAATATCCATTTATAAATCAGCCATTTAAAAAATCTATATGGTGGACTACTAGCCAAAACAAAAACAAAAAATCTAGATACACTAGACAAACGCACTAATCTGCTGTTGGAAATAGTGATCATCCAATAAACACTTTTATGCACTTCTCAATCACACAAAGTTACATTTTGACACGCAAAAACTAAATGACTTCTGGTATACTGCATTGGAAAGGCATCAGGGTAATTAAAGTATGATCATTTTAATATCTGGATGATCTATTCTTTTCATATCGCATTAAATTATAAAGAGATTACAACTGTGCATACTTGACAACTAGAGATGCACCGATTACAATTTTCTAGGCCGATTCCGATTTCCGATTTTTCTTGAGTTTGACCTGCCGATACCGATTTTAGCCGATTCCGATTTCCTTTTTTTAAACCACTTTACAGCACACACAAATATTTATTTTCTGATCTATTCAAAATGAACATTTTGTATAGAACATTTTCTAAACAGATAATTGCTATAAAATAGAACTATATAAATTACCCCTGGTGTGGGAAATTTAAACTAACATCTAAAGTGCAGTGTGGGAAGAACCATTTCTTTCTTTTCACATCCAATATCAAACTAAAAAAAATTGATATATTTAGCAAACTAAACTTCTGTATGAAAACAGGTAATGGCAATAAAATAATATATAAATAATACCCTTGCAGTATAAAGATATTTCTCAACACACACACACACACACACACACAGTTGTATTGCAATCACTTGTACATCAATGGCAAGTTATATTTCTCAAACAGTTCTTCTCTCTGACACATGTCCAGCCAGGCTAAACAGGACAAGTGAAGCAAGTGCAGGAAAGCGATTGGGAAATAATAAAAACAAGTTTAAATAGGTACATTTTCTATAAATATTGTTGAGTCTTAATTTTCTTTTCTGATATAGCCTAGGCTACTTCAGTTCTTGTTAAAACACACCAGACATGCAAATTCTGTGCATTTTGGGCACTTTTCGGGTGAAATCATATTTATTTTGTCCATCAAAAGTGTGCTTTCACTTTCATTGAGCGCAGCAAACCGCCGAAACCCGCGCTTCTCTTCTGCTCACGCGACTCTCCAGCTCGACGCTCACGCACTGCTCCCGCTCCCGGTGTGAATGCACTCTGATTAACATGCACGCCGAAGAAAAAAAACCCCGTTGCTCACGCTTGCGGTGTGAAACGGTCGTAATTCACGAGGTTATGTGGGTTCCGTGTGCACATGTGATGCTGCGCGATGTTAATCATGCGGCGCCCGAGTGCATTTGACCGGCATAAAATCGGATTATGTCAGACTGACCGGCCGGTCGCCGGTCATGGCCGATCACGTGAAAATCGGCCGATTCCGGTCACCAGCCGATCAATCGGAGCATCTCTATTGACAACCAATACTGCTGAATAAAAGGGCTTCAATCAAATTGTCCATGAAATCAATTCCAATGTCATAGGTCCATTACGACATCACATTTAATTACTGAATGAGAATTTTTTTACAAGCAAGAGTAGAATAAGCATTGCTTTATTGTTCAGATGATTATGAATTTCCATTTATCCCTGAAGGTCTTATGTATTAAATAACGTAATATGGGAGAGCAGATGGAAGCATGTCTGGGCTTAGAGTGGGTGTTACCTTGAGAAGCAAAATTCTAGCTGCTTCTTCAACGACTCCTTCAGACTTTCTTCGGACAGTGGAGGCTGCTCCTCGACGGTCTCACCCTCCACTGAGAAATAAAACATACAGTCCACAATGACAATCAGTCATTAAGCATCAAGGATGGAATTAAAGTGTGAAAGTGGGTGTTTGTGGCAGACCTGGTTCGTAGAGTTGGTAAGCCAGTTCTGCTGACTCAATGCCATTTAACATGCTGCTCTCCATAGGAGGGGCTGACTCATTGTCACCATAGCCAACAACATACTCCTTGAAACCTTCAGAAGAGCAATGACAGTATAGTAAATTCATTTGAAACCATGCAACCCTCAAATCTCAGTCAGGGAGACCCAATCCCCTGCTAGAAGAGCAAGAAATTTATGAGAAAGAGAAAGAGAAAGAACAGAATGGAGGGAGTAAGAGAAGAAATTAGGTTGAAAGATCTCTACAGTGAGAATAGTTCTGGGTCCTTCCAAGCGCAATACTGATCACTGGGTTTTAGGAAACTTTAACATCATAGTTGCTATTGCACATGAATAGAGTAATTTCATTCGTCTCAAAACACCTGCCAAGAATCTAGCCCTCTGAGTACCCAGAAAAGCTCTATATAAATGTAATGAATTATTATATATTATTATTATTATTATTATTATTATTATTATTATATTATTATTATAAAAATAGGGTGTTCATGAGTTTATGAAAAGTCAATTAAATCATAATTGCAAAATACACTTTCTAATAAACAAATCAAAATAAAACATACAAACTATACAATGGTTTCTTTGCTTAATGACATGCAGGTAAATAAAATAAGTAAACGTGTTATAATTATATTAACTTATATTAACTGACGTGTCGAAATAAATCATTTTGTTTCCTACATAAAACAAGAATTAGGGGTTGATAATTTTCATTTCCAGGTGAACAATTAAGTTCATTTTTACACATTACTTGAAGCACTAAACTGCCAATCAATATAAGTACCCTCTGACTCCTCAGTAGAGACAGTTTCTCCTTGTGGCCAATGGCACGTCTCTGTGGCCGCCTCCGGAGCCTGGGTGGTTGGTGCAGACACTTCCTGCCACACTTTAGCATTGGGATTCAGACCGGCCCCCTTGGTGGTCACCTTGAAGACAAGGTTAAAAAAAATAATCCCATTTTCAGATCACAGTAGAATAAAACTAGATGAAATCGGTCAACACTTTCCGACTGTAGATTCAGTAAACAGAATTGAGACTTAACAACAACATTACTGGTCATTTAACTACCAGTTATCAGTCTAAAACTGACAGCCATCTATCATGGAACAACCTTATCAAAGTTAATGTGGAGTAACTGTTGAATGAACTGGCAGCACATGTAGTTAGACAAAAAGAGCAGGAAATAATCCTGGAAATAATTAAATTAACTTCAAATCAACATTTAAGGTATCAGGACTTCTGCAAAAAAAAAAAAAAAAAGCATTAGAACTGGTAATTTTACAAGTAACTGACTACATCTCAATTCCCAGCTTCTTATGTGACAAAAGACTAAATAAGTAATCAACTAGCAAAAAATAGACATTTAAGCACAAAAAAGTGGGCTACAAAGGTCAATTAGCGTTATTGCATAATGGAGACCATTCAGTGGTTTACTCTAGATATAACACATTCTAAATGCTTTTTTGACAGCTTAATGTAACTTTACAGTGAATTTTTAGCATTCTTGCTTAATGGGAAGGCTTTAATTCAAAGGTCAAAGCAACTTCACTGTAGGCCTCTAAATTTGCATTCACATGTACTTTTTGCAGGTGGTCAGTGAGATGAAGAAATATCACAGACCTTGAAACCACAAACAGTTTAAGCGGTTTGATCTGACAACCCCTTTGAAGGCTTCATGAAAGTAATTGCATACTCCATTATAACAGGGGTGAACATACATCCAAAATATGATTTATAACGATTTTTAATATCACTTTCAATAGGGAGAAATGAAAATGCAATGTCAGTGCTTGGGTATTTTAAGGGTTAACAGATACGACGCGATTAAAGTTTCACATGACACGCCGAGGAACAAATTACAACACTACTTCAAACTATATCTAACTGCTCTCTCAAATGAAATTGTGTATTATTTAATGAAGGACGTCTGAAGAGCACGGTGAAGGAACACAAACACCACAGGACAGGCAAGGGCCCTAACTATTAACACACTCCACGAGTTTGAAAACCACAACTGTGCACAACTTCTCTAAATCATACTTTCCACTACTGCGCTCGATCAGGATTGAACATCATCCACAATATATATTAATTACCCAACACGACACTTCATACACACAGATAGGTTTTAAATAGTTGGCCTTTCACCCGTTTAATCTGATTAGCCACTCCGATAAACCAGAGCGAGAGTTCAGGGCAAAGAGCTACAAACCTGCATCTGTAACGCAGCCTGGTTAACCTGACTAGCGCTTTATTGGATTTGAACGAGCTAAAGTTATTTTTGAACGAGAGGTTAAATTAAAAGCCGATGCGATTCGTGGATACCTTCAGTTTTTGATGTGCCCATTACTAGTTGTGAATTTCACCATTAAAAGTTACGCACCGTACGCTAATAAAAGAGGCTGGCTAAATAGCTAGCATTTGTTGCACGCACGTGGATCTTTCGCAACCGACGGTCAGTTCGCATCCACATAAACAAGGTATTACATAGTAGCTCAACTAACCTTGCTTATCGCTAACTAATTGATTTAAAACCAGAAACTACTACTAAAAACTGCAACAGCACTACAAAACCACAACAAAATGTATTCTTGTTGAACTCATGGCAGGCAGGCCATCGAGCTGAATCCACGCCGCAGCTGTGAAGAACCTTCGCGGTGGCAAAAAATGAGCTCTTTAACTCACCTCCACAAACAACAGCATGGTCTTCTCCCCCGACAACGTTATCCCTCGCTAGATACCTTGTAGGCGAATTAATCTAGCTTACAATAACGCAGCAACGTATTCCACTTATTTCCGTTTTAAGCAAAAGTGCAAGTTCACTGCCAAAGAGTTTCGCGGCCAGTATCTGCATCAACCCCCTTAGCTCTGCGTAAGCATTAGAACGGCGCTTGACGACTCTGATTGGCCGTGCGCTCGTCTTTCCTTCGCCTCCTTTATGATCACATGCAGAAGCACATTTTGAAAATCTCCCGCCCACCATTACGGGATTGGTGCATGCTGAAATACGTCATATGGAATCTCCCTGTTATTGGAGTGGGCTTTCGTCTGTCAAATGTATGTTCAAGTTACCGGAACTGTAACCTCTGCCATTATGAGTATGACCACTGCTGAGCACGTGGCGACATCCGAGACAAATGCTGTACAGGCTTGACAAAAAATAAATGAATGAATGTTGTAAAATCTGAGCAATTTACAAATAACACTACATTTGGGAGCAATAAAATGTCTTTTAATGATAAAATGTGTGTATTGCGTGTTACTATAATATAACAGTGTCTAATATCGTAACGTCACGAGCACGAGGCATCGAATAGTACTGGGAACGCCTGCGTATTACGGAGCTGATTTCAACTGCCAGTGTGAAGGCGGCGTAATTCAGACAATGCACAATCTGGTGGGTGGATCTCTCACTGCATTTACCCACTGTTCAAAGAAACTGCAGAAAACCGAGACTTGGAAAAAAACGTGCGAGCCCTATAAAAAGTCTTCCAGAACTGTATAATAAAAATGTGTTTTGATGGCAAGTCAGACACAAAATTCAATCAAGTATGCCATTTTGTTCAAAACAATATTAAACTTACAATACTTAGTTTATTCATTTATTATTTAGGAAAGTCCATAGTTTCCCTAAAATTACATTTCTACTGCTGAAACTGTAATGTTGGACATCTTTATCTATACTAGCTTGTCAGAAGCCAAAGTAAATTGAAATTTATCCTGTATCTACAGAAAAAAAAGTGTTTCTTAACCGCTGGGCTGGGACCCACAAGGGGGCCTCAGCAGACTTCCAATGGGGCTCAAAATGATTACAATTATTTAAAATAAGACAACGCTAGCATTAAAATAAGCTAAAACAACTAAAAATCAAGATATTTCTTATTTTATACTACTAGGCTGTTGAATGCTTGAATCTGATTGGTTGACGTACGTTCTAAGGTGTGCAATGCAATATATAGTGTATTTTTTTTACCACATTATCACTTCGCCAAATGATTTTAGTTATTTCAAAAGGTCCTTACAGCCTACAACAGCAAAAGAACCAAAACCCAATGACGCTGACCAAACATATAAATATAGTAAACAATAGGATAAAACGACAAATTATTTCCATGTTTTTTCACTCACATAATTAAAGGTGATCCAAGCGATGTCGGGTGACGTCCATTCAAACAAAACGGAGGCTAGCTAGACCCTCCCTCCTCCTCATCCACACACTAACCCCCCAAACCCCACCCCCAAATTCTTCTTGTCGTTATTGGCTGGAACAGTTTGTTATGTTTCGTGGTGCGGGTTAGCCCAGTTTGTTTTTGTTGCCGTTTGTTGGTGTCTGCAGAGACCGCGTCTTTTTACAGTGTGTTCAGGGGACAGGCAGCTAGCGGATAGTGAGTAGATGTTTGCTGTGTGTGACAAAAAATGTTTTGGCCTAAAAAACGCGTGACATCGCTTAGAGCACCTTTAAGTTTTATTATGTACGGTTTTATTATGTACGGAAAGCACACTCTCTTTCTCCCGCTCTCACTCCCACTCAAACACACACAGTACGGACACACACTCGCACAGAAACATGTTGTCAGTGCTGCTCTGATGATTTTATCAGTAAAGTAGTTTGACAACTTAAAAGCTACATGACATTTCTCACTAGCAAGGTAACGGCGCTGTTCTTGAAGCAGATAAACTTAGTTTTGCTATTAGTAGAGACACTGCTGCCAAACACTTTTGAGAGATGCACAGACTGGTAATTCACACACGCTTGATCTCTTGCTCTCTCTACTTACTGCATTAATAAATCCATTAGTCTACTATCAATGGTTCAAGCATCCATTACTAGCTACTACTGAACAATGTTTGGAGCTGTGGTAACCATATAAGCTCTCTCATATAATACTCTGCTTCACGTAGTGGCCACATTACCACCTCGGGTGTGCATTATTTTCTAATAATTAATCCTTACTTAATTTACCCCCACAATAACTGTCTTTAAAAACCTCAACATAATAGGTTATGTAAATTAATATTCATAAATTAATAAATAAGTTTAAATAAAACACCATTACCATTCTTATTATGAATATACATTTTTCTTGTTATGCAGAGTTGAAATATTTTATGAGGTAGAAATATTGAGTACAAAATATTATTTTTTTAAATCCTTATTTCTTAACCTTTACCCATTAACTCATAAACCGGAATCAAAACATAAATATGTGAGCTTCATTTTGGTGCAAGTCCACATCTGTCATTAAAAACATTTTGTGAAGTTTTTTTGTGATTGTTGCGGGCAAAAATCCTTGATTATGTGGCACGTTTTCTTAAAAAATGCGATGGAATATGCGGGATATATTTATGCAATTTTATGCAATGAAATTGCGGGAACTTGCAAAAACTGCGGTTTGATGAAAAAGAGAAGAAAAAAAAAGTACACCCTGTTCTCACTAGGCTACTACTAAATGTAAAGAGTAATTTTTTATTACTTCCTATGAAGTACAAGCAAGCATACTGCATCACAGAAAGTGCTGGGAATATTTAAAGGGATACTCCACTTTTTTTGGAAATAGGCTCATTTTACAACTCCCCCAGAGTTAAACATTCGAGTTTTACCCATAGACTGTAAAAAAAATGGACAAAGCGTCTGTGACGTCACCCATAGACTTTCCGAATAACGGTTCTGAAGCCGTTTATGGGGGGTATGGGCGGCGCCATCTTTGAAAATCTTGGAAAAGCCTAACCCCGCCCACCTTCTGGTCAATCCATATATGGGTAAAAGGGCGGGCTTTGTGTGAGACTAAGCCGGCCGGTGGACGCGCCTCTTCATCCAAGCAGCCTCAGCTATCTCTAACATTACTATTGCGAGTGTAACGTTACACAAATATAATTAAAGGGTACATATCATGCTTTTAAATCGTTCCTTTTTACATATAAATCATATATTTGTGGTCTATATAAAGCAGAACTGCAATGCTTGGGTCTGAATTCCTCAATATTATAGCTCCACAGGCCACTTTTCTACCGCTTTTCTGATGTGCGTCTGAGATCAACTCGTTTTGGTGCGGTCTCTTTAAATCCAAATGCGACACTTCATATCCCGCCCCCTCTCCAGCTCGCAGAGGTGACACTCGGTTCAACTCCACCCCGTTCGGCAATTTTTGTAGTTTTATAGCAGAGATGCGATTATCTAGCCTAGCGGAACAGAAACTTTTTATTCACATGTTATTAACAAAATGTCAACAACGGAAGACTTGTCCATCAAGCCTTACATGTTCGAGCCACAGTCGGAGCGAGATGAAAATAAAGACGACAAACCTGCAGAACAATGTCTTCATATGGATGCATCGCAATGGTGTGTTACTGTATTTACAGTAAGTTCTCCATCCATGCCCACTACTACAATACTGCATGATTTACAACGACTATTTAATACTCACAAAACAAAATATAAGTTATATTATAAACAATTAAAGAAAAGTCGATTATTTCTCTTAAAACAAGCACACTAACAAGACAACTGCTAAACCATGACCACCGTGTGTTTTAAGAAGAGTAGTAAGTTACGTTATTTACAGCTTACCGAAGTGCTCTGTTCGTCGTCTCCAAAGAAGATAGAAGGAACTGACTCCTCAATCAGACGAAGTCTATCGGCAAATCCTTGTTTATACTGGCGGAGGTTGCTGAAGTGACGTTGGTTATCCATGAAGTGCTTCGCGCACACAAACATGACTTTACTCACAGATGTGGGGACATTTCCGTGAAAAATAAAACTCAAACAGGCACTTCGAAGAGGTTCTGATGCTGGCAGACGGTGTAATGAAGCATGTGGGTTGCTACATCCAACAACCGAACATTTTGACGTACCCTCTCGTAACTTCTGCATCCTTGAACTTGGACTACAAAATTACAGCGAGAAATAAAAATGGCGGATTGCTCAAAGTGTTTGGCCGGAAGTCGATGTCCTTATTTGGCAGTTCCGCTGCAAATACTTTGACGTAATAGTTCACAAAACGTCATAGATTATAGAAAAATCTAAACCGGTTGAAAAATGTGACCAAAACAGAATATAAAGATATCAACGAAGTTCCCGAAGAGACTGATTTCAACTTTTCTGGACTTATAAACACTCCAAATATACAACAAAAGGCATTTAAGGGCTAAAAAAGTAGATTTAGCATGATATGTCCCCTTTAAACACTTTGCAGATTGAATGTCCTGTATGAACGAAATGACGGAGTATGTTTTTATGCTTCCACTGTTCGATCGCGCCCGCGAAACACACACACACACACGCCTGCTTCTCTCTCACACACACGCAGTTCGATGGTGCCTGCGTCTCTCTCTCTCTCTCTCTCTCTCTCTCTCTCTCTCTCTCACACACACACACACACACACAGAGTTCAATCATACCTCTCTCTGAGGCGATTTAATGCTAACTGTTGCAGTGCCACTGCCCACAAACATTGATGCTAAATACAAATACTGCTAACTACGTGAAATAGTAGTGGAATGTCACTTACCGGAAAAAATGGAGCGAAGTTACTTACTCCTACAGTGTCGGTTAGTGCAGTTTATAGCAGAGCAACCCATTTTATGTACGATATTTCAATACAAATGTTCAGAAAGGATACAGAGGTGTGATGTGTTGTGTCAGATCATGGCCGAGACATCACATTTCACTCGGCGCAGCCCGTTATCAGCTGTCAATCAAAGTTTACCACGCCCTTATTTGTCATACATTTTATATCTAAATACGATCTAAACTAACGAGTTAGAAAAAAATTCACCCCCCTCACAGTTTTCAGGCACTCGGTACCTATCGAAAAATACAATAAAAGTCCATGGGACCAACCTGTAAAAGCATGAATTTATGCTGTGAAAACGGACATTTTAACATGGGGTCTATGGACATTTGCTCACTTTTGGGACCTGCCCCTAGCGGATTTTCGATGTATTGCAGTTTTTCGCACTTCCGGGTAGGCTTCATTTATGAGATTGGAATGTTGCCGCTTGGTTTTACCGTTTTCGAATCCATTCAGTTGATTTTCTGATATTTAGAAGAATATCAGTAACCAGACAGTTTCTGGTCTCATTGACTTCCATAGTAGGAAAAAAATATACTATGGGAGTCAATGAGACCAGAAACTGTCTCGTTACTGATATTCTTCTAAATATCAGAAAATCGGCTGAATGGATTCGAAAACGGTAAAACTGTTTAACCATGGGGGAGTTGTAAAAATGGCCTATTTCCAAAAAAGTGGAGTATCCCTTTAAGTTCTCATCTTGTTTTATTTCAGACCTTAAAGGTACAATATGTAGGATTTTTCGCCACCAGGGGTCGCTAACCTCACAATAACAAAGGCGTATATTTATGACGTATATATTCCACTTTCAGCGTAAGTATAGATCTTGTCGTCAAGCTGATGAATCTTTTATGGATGAGTGAATACATTGATGTTTTTAACATGACTGTGGTGTGAAGCAGGGCACGATTGCTAGACGTATACCAGCGCCACACGCAACGCGAGTCCCGTGGATATAAAGGAATAAGGACATTTCATTCTACCGAACACAGGTCAGTTTATTAGATGAATGAAACTTGAGGTAACGCAGCACTGTTTCACTTGCTCTCACAGTTACACTATCACACTAAACGGCATTTGAGTGTGTTGAATGTTGTTAGTTAGGTTGTTTGTTGGATGTATGAGACTAAGTAAGCTAGATCAACATTAGAATAACATACAGATCATATTCTAACATTTCACCATGTTGAACTAAATAACATTGATTAGTTTTATGTACATTTGCTCACCTGTCTAATAAAGTACATGCAACATTCGCGTCTCTGTCAAGTCGAAGTTATGGAGCGTTCACGTGCTGTGGAAAAGATGATATTTTCCTCTTGTGAACTGGTATTTACCAGTGTGTTGCGTTCAAGTGCTTTTGTTGTCGTAATGTGGTAAAAAGATGGAGATCCAGACCTGTTATTTTGCTAAAACTATTTTAGATTGCATAAGACATCTGCTACAGCAAGAAGATGATTTATCAAAACTCAAACGGTAAATAATATGCTGTATATTTTCTAGATCATGAATAGTACGTATTTTTACCATTCACGACTCTCGCGTTGCTCTCCGTCAGTTTGAAAAGGTCAAAGGTTATCTCATCTCAGCAACCCTTGCATCAAAATATTCTACGAGTTGCCCAGTGGAAAATACCACATGAGGGGGTGTTGATGTGCTATTTTCCACGTCGGCTTTTGGTATTTACCATAAATACCATACCACGTGAACGCACCATTAGTCGCGGACGTGGAGCTCTCGGCATCTCGAAAGATGTTGATCTTCGTTTTATTCCTCTTTTTGTCTCAAAGTCTGCTTGCAATGGTCCGTAATGTTTGAACAAATCCGTGCTAGGCAGAACGGGCATAACCCGGTTGGTTGTCCACGTCTGTCTCCTATGGTTACTATGGCAGTGCGAGCGCAAACCTGGTGGTAACCGAGGGTAACACGGATATGACGCCATTGACTGGCGACTGGCGACTAATATTGCAATTTTCTCAAGATTTACAAATAGTTGAAAACATTTTGGATATTGTAAGTAATCAACTAAACAAAATATATAACATTGGCCTAGTGGTTTTTGGATATTTTACTGCAAAATTCCTACATGTTGTACCTTTAATAAACATATGGCTCAAACTTACAAAACATTGATGAGTCAAACAAGTTCTGTAGCTTTACAAAAGAAATATGCTACAACTTCTGTAAAAATGAATAAATAAAATATAAAAAACTCAAATGTGTGCTTCCCGTTTTACTGATTTTCAATGATGTTCGCGTCCCGTAATTGTCACTTCATAGCGTTCCCATGCCAACAGGGGAAAATGGCTGCTCTTGTCTGAAGCAAACGCAACATTTTTCAACTTTCTGCTAAGATATATGTGACATTTTTGCAACGAAAATGCAGGGATTATGAAATCATGCAAGCCCTGCATATTTTGTGCGGAAATCGGCAATTTATTTTTCTGGAGGGACTGTAATACCATGGTAGATGAATATGGTATAATCATTCAGCAGCACCACAGTATTAAAGGATTAGTTCACTTTTAAAAAACTTTTAAAACGATACCAGACGATGAATAAGGGTCTTATCTAGCGAAACGATCGGTCATTTCAAAAATAAATAAAAAAGTTTAAGTTTAAGCAAAAATGCTCGCCTTGCTCGGTTCTGTGATGCGCATTCGTGACGTCACGTAAAACGCAATTATGTTGAAAAGGTCAAGTAGGCGGAAGTACCGAGTCAGTGTTTACAAGTTGAACGTGCAAACAAAGTCAAACGCCGTTTACAAAAAGGAAGTTAAAAAGGTAAAACAACCATGTCGGACGATTTTGAACTTAGAGGAGAAGATGAGATGGAGTTTTTCGCCCTTCCTTTTCGTCAGACGTGACCTTTTCAACGTAATTGCGTATTACGTGACGTCAAATGAACGCGCATCACAGAACAGAGCAAGCATTTGTGCTTATAAAACTTAAACTTTTTTATTTATTTTTGAAATGACCGATCGTTTCGCTAGATAAGACCCATAGGCTGCATTTACACTGTAGATCTTGATGCCCAAATCCGATTTTCTGACTATATCCGATTTTTTTGACGACCCACTTACATCTTTTAAAAGTGACCCGTATCCGATTTTTGCATTTACACTATACACTGCTGAAACTACCAAATGTAGACGTTCTCACCCGGAAAAGGAAGTAAAACAGCACGAAATGCAATTGATGCAGATGCGAATAAAATTATCCAGTGATTTTGCTTTCGCTTTGTATTTGTTTTTAAAGCTTTTTATCTTACGTTGGCTCTGTAGCCATGAGCGCTTAAAACCGTGCCTCCCCATATCTCGTGAAATGTCTTCAAACACAGATTTATTTCTGTAACAACCCTGCATTTATTGCCTGCATTGTCTCTTCGCCCCAAACACTCAAAAGACATGAAACCTCCGCATTGCTCCACTGTGTGTATCCTTCGCATGATCCTTCGTCCTCCATCACACCCCCATGGTATGTAAGTTGACGACACTTTTTTAATGACGTAGCCTACGACTCGCATTTACTGGGGAATATCCGATTTGTCTGCTTACATGAAACGCGCAAATGCACGTATCCGATTCATATCCGATTTATTACCACATATGAGTGAGGCCTGAATCCGATCTGAGAAAATCGGAATCCATGCGTTTTTTACCTGCTTACACGTTCATGGGTCATATCCGCTCTGTGCCACATGAGAGGAAAAAACGGATTTGGGTCACTTGAACCATTCAGTGCAAATGGGGCCTTATTTATCGTCTGGTATCGTTTAAAGCCCTTTGAAGCTGCACTGAAACTGTCATTTGGACCTTGAACCGTTTGGGTCCCGTTGAAGTCCATTATATGGAGAAAAATCCTGGAATGTTTTCATCAAAAACCTTAATTTCTTTTCGACTGAAGAAAGAAAGACATGGACATCTTGGATGACAGGGGGGTGAGTAACTTATCAGCAAAAAATTTTTTTTAAAGTGAACAATCCTTTAACATTGAACGCTATCCCTGGCATTTATTACTTTGTTCAATTGTGGTTAAAAGATTAGGTTAACATGCTTTAATGTTCATTTTTCACATAATGTACATTATTGCAGCTCTCCTCTATTCATAGTCTGTCTGAAGCACAGTAGCTGCGTCCCAATGTGCATACTATCCATCCTAAATAGTATGTGACATTAGCAATTTTCAATACTATTTAGGGCATAGTATGTACATTGGGACGCAGCTAGTGATTTCTACAAAGCCCCTCCTTCTGAAATCCTCAGAGTGCTCTGATTGGCCAGCAGACCCAGGCCCCATCCACACTACTGCCGTTTTAGTTTAGAAACGGAGAATTAAAACGAATACGATCTCCGTCCACACCAGCGTTTTAGCTGCGATCTCCGTCCACATAAAAACGACTGAAAACGCGCATCACGTGACCATTCACCTACACTGGGCATGCGCGTGCCGGTGTAAACACCATTACTCAGGAACCACAACTTCATTGATAAAATTATCCCGCATGCGCTGGTTCTTCCCGGCTTAACCCAGAACCGACGCTCCATGTACGGTCGATACCGCCGCTGCACACGGCATGGGAATTGTCACAGATCGCTGGAATAATAGCTTGCCTCCGGCGCATGTTGGCAGTTAACGTTACAGCATCAGGGAAGGATACGCTATGACTGATGACACCCAATCAGAGAGCCGAGCGCGAGCGTCTGCGTCATCGTTTATAAAGTCCTCCGTTTTGACCCGTCTACACTAAAACGCCCTCCGGAGATTCAAAACGCAAAACGGGTCTGCAGCGTTTCTAAACTTCTCCGTTTTAGGTCTTCGTTTTTGCCGTTTTAGTGTGGACGGGAGGTGAAAACGTAGCAAAAGGTCTCCGTTTTTAAACGAAAACGTAGTAGTGTGGATGGGGCCCCAGTGCGTTGTGATTAGCCAAACACCTTAAGCATGTGTCAGAAATCTAACGACCCTTACCATAATTGCGAGCTTCGGCTTCTAAGGGTTTAAGCAATTGTAAAAACACAGTTAATTAATAATGTAGCTGGTTTTACAATATCAGTTAGATCCGAAGTCAGATTCCGAAAATGGGGATGATCAAGCCGATTGATCTGAACCAACTTTGCAAGCACGACTTGAGCAGAACATTTCAAAGTGCTAATTAATTTGTCTGTATAAAACCGGCGTTATAGTCTCCCAGGTTCAGGAAGCTGTACTGACCTCTATCAAACTTTTAGGTTGCACTTTTTAAGAACAGCTGTATTGATACATCTTAATCCCCGATTCCTAATTTCATCTTTCGGAAGGCCAAAATGTTTCTATTTTTTTGCTTCGCCTCCAAATATACAGTGTCTCGGAGACATGACAACAAGACAACACTACAATTCACAGAAGCCCTGTCTTCTCTCTTTGTGCATGTTTTAACATGGTGAGGAAGTTATTAGAAGTTACATAAAAAATGATGCTAATTTTTCACAATGTGACGTAGACTTTTGAGGAAGTAATACGTCTGGACTTTGGTCGATGCGTTTTAGGCAGGTCTGGATAGTTAGAATAAATCCCTTTGTGGTAGACTATGAGCATAGTAACTTTGCAGATCATATGCATGTACAAACAGATACATTACACACCAAAGGAAAAGGAAAACATTAAAAAGGATCATATGACATTGACCCCTTTAAAGTTGACCTTCCTCACCATGTTAAAACATGCATCGCAGTGACTAAGCACCTCAAGTCTCTGTTCAACAAACACACACAGAGGCATGATACAATAATCTGGGCAAATCACTAACAGCAGTATGTGCCTGGTAAATGCATATGTACCTGTGTCACAGTTAGAAATTAAACCCTGCTTAAAGTACATTAGTAGCATTTGTTTGATTTTTTACTACATCTTGATTTGTTTGACAGGATGGTTAACCTTGGTTAAATGAGAACCATTTAATTTGAAAATTAAAATTAATTGTTTTTGACAATGGCACTCATCATTATTACACTAGATTTGAATTATTCTCAAACTAGAAAAAAAAATCTGACCATGCAGGATACGAGCACGTGCTGTCTCGTTTATGCGCTGACGAAGCCTCGCTGTCAATATATTTAGTTTATGTTGCCTAGTAATGTCGTCTTACCGGAGGTCGACTTAAAGCCGGCTAGCCAGACGTAGTTAATACTCAACTAAGCAGTTATTAAGCTCAACAATTTCAGTGGATTGATGAAATGCAACGAACTGACTATCTGGGTAGCGCGCAAAAACACAGTTAAAGTTAAAGTTTGTCAGCATTTTCCAAATAGATACTGATGCTTAACAGTTCGATAAACATGTGGTTTAAACACGTTTGCTCTGAATATGGAACTGCTACACTCTAGACGGAAAGTTAACACACAGTAACGTCGTTTTTCGCGGGAGGTTAAGTGGGTTGTGCAGATCAGCACCACCACAGGCCTGAGCTCACCATGCCGCCGTGGTCCTCGCCGGTTTTCTGCTTTTGATCTCGGGCGACTGATCCCGGCTCGACCTCCTCCTTCTGTTGTGCTTGGCTGCTACTCTCCGAAGTCATCGGCCGCCTTCGGTTCTGCACCGGCCGGCCACTCTCGACCTCGACCCGATCCGCCGCTCCTCACCTCCTCTCACCGGCTGAATGCAACAAGCACTTGCTCTAGCTAGTTAGGGTGCGGTTTGTCTTATCGTTTCAGAAACTAAACAAAGATTGGAAAGGGAGCTGCGCTTACACTAACGCATGCGAATCTATCTCAAGTAGTAGTGTACTTCATATCCTAATACTGAGCCTTAATAGGGATCAGCGAGCGTTCCTGGCAGACGGCAGAAATTCACACACCGCCACCGTCCCGACAGACAATGCGACCACCCCCTCCATCGCGCTCGCTCTTCCCTGGCAACAGAGCGTAACACGCGGCGCGCCGCATAGCAACCAGCGGGCGCTCTCGCCGCAGAACGACAGACGCGCAGCGAAACTCTGCAGCCGGGCAACTGAACCATGACACAGCGAATACACAGATAATCACCGCATCCTTCGCACTCAAACTAATGATAGATAGATAGATAGATAGATAGATAGATAGATAGATAGATAGATAGATAGATAGATAGATAGATAGATAGATAGATAGATAGATAGATAGATAGATAGATAGATAGATAGATAGATAGATAGATAGATAGATAGATAGATAGATAGATAGATAGATAGATAGGAGTCAGGTTTTACGTGTCAATTTTTATTATTTGTTTCAGCATGGTTGGAAAATTGTAATTACATAACATTTTACAGTAGTCATAAAGTTGCTGCTCTCTGTAACATGGCCCAGTAAGTTAACTCATCTGCCTGCATGGGACAACAAATCAAGCCATTGTTTTTGACATTGTTTTGCTTGTAAATTTCCGTAAATTCACTTTTAGCTAAGCAAAAACATTTTCTTTAGCCGATTTCAGAAGTAAATATTTGCTGTATTAAAAAAAAACATGCAAAGTGTTAGCCACAAAATAAATCTCCTCCAAAAACATTAATCCCAGTCTTGGAAGGATTCGCGGATACAGCCACAGGCCATGCCCAGCGCTTAATTTGTTCACTAAACATGAGAATGAAAACAGAAAAAAAAATTGTTTTAGTTGTTTAATGCAGGCAAAGTGCTGGACTTCATCCTCCCCCAAGGAGATGTGAACAACATGTTGACATCAGAGCAGTGGTTCTCTGTTTCAAGGGTTCAGAATGGATCCGTCTGACAGGTCAATGCTCAGGATTTTCTGCCATGCTTCTTGTAATCGTTTTTAGGCTTTGGTGGTGCCAGACTGTGATGCCTGTTGGCTGTGCAGTTGCTGAAGCTTCATATTCATGACTTCCACCACAGCTGTTAGGAGGCAGATGAAACGTATTTAATGCATTTACGATTTTGTGCAGGTTTTCATAACATCAGAAAACGTGACAGGTACATTATCCTACTTATTACATGGTTACTTACCAAATAAATAGACATTAAATACTAATTTGGGCTGAAAGAAACTGATAATTATATATATGTAAGCAGTGGTTAAATTGGGCACATTCCTACTGGAAATTATGTCACATAAAAATCTGATACTTTTAAAAACATATTTCTGACAATAAATAAAAAATTATTAAAATGGCATGTCTATTTTGTCTCGGCGGAGCTGAGATGAGAACAATCGGAACATGGTCATATTCTTGTTCAGCTGCTTTATCTCGTTGTCAGTCGACCATGATCACGTCTAGATGACACGGATAAATGTACGCAGAAATATATAATGAACGTTCCTGGAAGATTGCGGAAGGTGCCGTAGTTGCGCGGGATGTGCAAACGTTGCAGAAATGTACAAAAAGTGCCCCGGCCTTGAATGACAAGGTAAGCAAAATAAGACTAAATCAAAATGAAATAACCAAGACTAGGTTGACCATGTGATTTTTCTCAGGATTTTACTTCAGACACAAGATTATTAGCAAACTGCCTAGATAACTGCTAGCTGGCTACATAAAATAAACTAGCAATCTATTCAGTCAACATATTTGTGTTTGATCTGTTTGAATTACAGAAATATAAGACTTGCTAGACCTACTTTTAGCTACCAAGCAACCTTTCTACTAGGATAGATTGATTTTATTTTTGTGACTTGTGCATACTTTGATGTGAAATGCTGTGTGAAATGCTTTGCTGTGTGGTGTGTGTGTGTGGTGTGTGTGTGTGTGTGTGTGTGTGTGTGTGTGTGTGGTGTGTGTGTGTGTGTGTGTGTGTGTGTGTGTGTGTGTGTGTGTGGTGTGTGTGTGTGGTGTGTGTGTGTGTGTGTGGTGTTGTAGTAGTAGTAGTAAAAGAGAGAGAATGGGAGAAGGAAGTTTGTGAGGTGAGGTGGACCTGGTCACCACAGACCTAAATCTTCTCAGTTGTTGCTACTGTCTCTTCATGTGGCACATTATGTTTGGCACATTGTATGGGTCACTATATCATAACAAGGTAATACAATCTGTAATCAAGAGATGACTGATTAACAGTAATGTAAATGCTAAATGTCCTAATACCTGTTGATACTCAAACAATGCAAAGTATATGCTCTTAACCTTGCAGTTTTTCACATATCATGTAATACTCAATTTCTTTGCGCAATATACTCTCCAGAAAGTGCCATTTAATGGTTTATTTTTCAAACTATATATTTTTTTGAATATTAAAGCCGAAAAAGATTTATCTATGAAACTTTAATGAAGTAAAATCACTAAAAGACTTCCTTCCGCTGGATAAAATAGTCCCTGGCCGTAAACAGCAACAGAAGTTACATACATTATTTCGCCAATAGATGGCGGCAAAGACTGTCTTTATGAGCGAGTCAGTCAGTAGAGAAGACTTTTACATTGAAAGGACTCAAACTTGTTATCACGGAGAAGGAAGACGCAAATGACAGATGACTATCGGTTAACCGTTACAGTAACTGTTAAAAGGACAAGATAAATCGCAGCACATTCAAACGGATTTTTTTTATTATGAATATAATAGGACTGACCTGAAGGAAAATGCTATGTCTACTGTAAATGCAGGTACACTCGCTTACTCAATCTCTCACAATACTCTACAATGAACAATATCAATGAGATCAAACATGTGTTTGCCAAGTTGCCAAGAGTGGTTGCTAGGTGTGTGTGTGTGTGTGTGTGTGTGTGTGTGTGTGTGTGTGTGTGTGGTTGTGTGTGTGTGTGTGTGTGTGTGTGTGTGTGTGTGTGTGTGTGTGTGTGTGTGTGTGTGTGTGTGTGTGTGTAAAAAATCACCTTGTTTCATAGCATGTTTTTCTTGAAGGGCAGGCTGAATTTTCTCAATTTGTTTAGTAAGGAAGTCAATTTTGCGTTTAAAGAACTCTTTGCCATCTTCTACATTCTGAAAAGATTTTAAAAAAGCAGTGAGATTTACTTAGACTTTGATTTCCTTAAAAGTACAAATTATTAAACAGATCGGCAAAATCCTGGCTCACCTTCTCCACGAAATAACCTGTTCCGACATCCACTAAGACATGGTTCACATCATTAAGCTTGCCAGGCACGTACATCTGCAATGCAGTAGTTAAGGGAAACAACTTATCTGAGATGGATGCAAATTAATTAATAAACACTAAACTGCCCATGTGACTTTGTTGAGGGTCAAAAAAAATCAATCGGCACTAAAAATTATCACTCAGCTGTTTGGAGGATACAGAACTGGTGAGAGGGACAAGTAGTTCTTTTCCTAAAAGAAAAAAGTAATAGCAAAAAGAACAGTGAACAGATTAACTATTTATATCAAAGAAGCATCCTGTAAAGTTTAGCAGTAATACTCACCTTCATTGCTTTTGTTAAGGACATTCAAACTGTCTTTGGCTTCCACATATTTTGTTTGGACGACTTTTAACTGGCCTATGGATGATGACAGGAACTCTGTTTCCTAGAAAACAAATGTTTGTCGTTTCATTTGTTTACATGGCTCTGATAAACTGCTAGCCTCGTGAGACCATCCTGCTCCCAAATTTTCTTTAACGGAAAGTATCCAGACTGATCTGCGAGTGAAACCTTGAAAGCTCGCGAGATCAGTCTGGATACTTTCCGTTAAAGAAAATTTGGGAGCAGTTCACCAAACGAACGTCCAATCAGCGTTGGCTTTGAGGCGGGTTGAGGTGTGACGCAACGAGAAGCGCGACAGTTCAGTCTTAACCCTTGTGCATCAATTTAAAAAAGTTACACATAGCTACATAGAGGACAAAAATGTCCGTGTCAAAAAACTGTCATAAAAATATTATAGATTTATATTTTTTTCCACTTTCACTGGCATCATTTTTTTAACCAGCATCAGCTCTAATCATAATGACCAAACATTCATTAATTTTCAGAATTTTAAACCTTAAAATGCTGGTTTGTTTACATAATGCCACTGTTGTTTTTTTATGAAAAAAAGAAAAATAGTAATTATTTTCAATTTACTAAATTCCAAGCAGAATTTTTTTTCTTTGATTATTACAGCCTTGGATATGTCAATGATTAAGAACAATATTAATTTTGATGCATTAATATTTTTTATGCAGTATCAGATTTAAAAAAAAGCTACCACTTAGGTACATAAAGGACAAAAATGTCCATGTCAAAAAAGTGTCATAAAAATATGATAGATTAATATTTTTTTCCACTTTCACTGACTTAGATTTTTTACTAGCATCAGTTCTAATCATAATTACCAAACATTCATTTATTTTCAGAATTTTAACCCTTTAAATGCCGGTTTCTTTACATAATGCCACTGTTGATGTTTATAAAAAATTTAATAATAATAATAATTTTCTATATACTAAATTCTAAGCAGAATTTTTTTTCTTTAAATATTACAGCCTTGGATATGTCAATGATTAACAATAATATTAATTTTGATGCATTAACATTTTTTATGCAGTATCAGATTTTAAAAAAAGCTACCACTTAGGTACATAAAGGACAAAAATGTCCATGTCAAAAAAGTGTCATAAAAATATGATAGATTAATATTTTTTTCCACTTTCACTGACTTAGATTTTTTACTAGCATCAGTTCTAATCATAATTACCAAACATTCATTTATTTTCAGAATTTTAACCCTTTAAATGCCGGTTTCTTTACATAATGCCACTGTTGATGTTTATAAAAAATTTAATAATAATAATAATTTTCTATATACTAAATTCTAAGCAGATTTTTTTTTCTTTAAATATTACAGCCTTGGATATGTCAATGATTAACAATAATATTAATTTTGATGCAATCATATTTTTTTATGCAGTATCAGATAAATAAAAAAACTACCACTCAGGCCCATAAAGGACAAAAATGTCCATGTCAAAAAAGTGTCATAAAAATATTATAGATTAATCTTTTTTTCCACTTTCACTGAATTAGATTTTTTACTAGCATCAGTTCTAATCATAATTACCAAACATTCATTTATTTTCAGAATTTTAACCCTTTAAATGCCGGTTTCTTTACATAATGCCACTGTTGATGTTTATAAAAAATTTAATAATAATAATAATTTTCTATATACTAAATTCTAAGCAGAATTTTTTTTCTTTAAATATTACAGCCTTGGATATGTCAATGATTAACAATAATATTAATTTTGATGCATTAATATTTCTTATGCAGTCTCAGATAAATAAAAAAAATTACCACTCAGGTCCATAAAGGACAAAAATGTCCATGTCAAAAAAGTGTCATAAAAATATTATAGATTCATATTTTTTTCCACTTTCACTGACTTAGATTTTTTACTAGCATCAGCTCTAATCATAATTACCAAACAGTCATTAATTTTCAGAATTTTAACCCTTTAAACGCTGGTTTCTTTACATAATGCCACTTTTGTTTTTATAAAAAATTATAATAATAATAATAATACAAATATTCCATATACTAAATGCTAAGCAGGTTTTTCTTTAAATATTACAGCCTTGGATATATCACTGGTTAACAACAACATTAATTTTGATGCATTCATATTTTTATGCAGTATCAGATAAAAAAAAATTAAAAAAAATACCACTCAGGCCCAAGTCAAATCATTGATTTATTACTCCTATTATCCTCCAAAGTTTTTACTTTTTTGATAGAATATACCTTATTTTGCTCTATAAATAAAGCAAAAGTACAAGATCACTTTGAACAAGAACTGAAGTCAACTCTTCATCCTCACTTTCACATGTGTTCACTAGATCCAGAGCTTCCCTTGCTGTGAAACGTCTCATCTTGCAAACAATGAAATGACAAGGCCCTCAAGCATCACATTTTTATAGGTTTGGCTGTGAGAGCACTTGTGTCAACAAAAATCTACCAGACAAAACAATCACCATTTTCTCGAGGTGAAAACATAAAAAATAATCACTTTTGATTTATGCAAGGTGTTGTGGGGCCTCTAAACTTCTACATCAAAATCAAGCTCACCTTTTACCTTTGAATAAAAACAAAAACAAAGTGCAAGCAAGTAATAAGAAATGTGTTTGAATGAAAAAAGTAACTTCAGTAACTTTTTGACCTTTTCAGTTTTCACATGGCAGGGTCTGTGACTCTGCCAAGGGTATGACTCATTTACATGGGGTGGGATTTGTGTTTTCCAGTACAATATAATTTCTTTCTTTCAAAATGTTCACACACACACACCTAAAAATTTCAGTACACACATACTAACCACACTCTGACAACCATACCAACACACCCACACAATTATAGCTTCATAATTTATCTAATTGGCATATTGGCATAATAGTATGCATAAGCCGAAAACAGCAGAAAACAACAATAAAGTGATAATTTGCTTTATATGCCAAACCTGAAAAAATGGCACCATCTGATAAAAAATAGTAAAAATTAAAATTTTGAAGCCTTGCCAACAGAATGAAAGCCTGTTAAGAAAGATTGCATCATTTTATAGTTGAATGGCACTGGGATTAAAAATCGCAGTTTTAATGGGTTTCAATGGGGACATTTTTGTCCAAAAGGCGCTAAGTGGGTGTATTTTTTTTACCTAGTGCAAAATAAATTTTTTAAAGTAAATGAAGGTGAAATATTAAAATTCCAATAAAAATACACACCTGTGGCAAATTTTATGCAGTTAGCATTAACACAGCCAAAGTTATCAAAAAAACAAAACTGAAAAGGACAAAAATGTCCATAAGGATGCACAAGGGTTAAGAACATGGCGGCTTCAGCGGATGAAACTAGCATCAGTGTGGCTATCGAGCAAGTTTTATCGGAATTACAGAGTTATTACGGAATTACAGAGCTAACGAGCCTTTACCTGCAGCAGCAAGAGTAGCCTGGCTTGTGGTTGTGTTTTCGTCGTCGCTCTCATATGCTTCGTTGATCTGATTGGTTGATTTGGCCCGTCTATCACCAACATAGGCCAATCAGCTAACCAGTATTTTCGCCCCTTACCAAAACTACTTCAACGGAAGGTTTCCAGATGGATATGCGGAGCAAATCCATCTGGCGGAGTCAGGTTAATAAACTGCAGCTTTGTATAAAAAAAAATAGGGGGGGAAGGCAATTTATACTGAACTAATGTGTGCATATCTGTCCTGTTCCAGCAAAAAAGTCATATCAATTGATCTGTTTCTCTATATCCTAAAAATAGAGGTTAAAAAAATAATTTTCGTTTTTTTAAAAAATACTCTAAAAGGAATAGTTCAGACAAAAAATAAAAAAATCATAATTTATGTTTTGACACCCTTCACTTTCATTCTATCCAATGAATGGTGAGCGAGGCTGTCATTCCGCATCTCCTTCTATGTTCTAAAATGAATTTAAAGAATAAGAAGGTTGGTAAATAATTGCAGAATACACGATTTTGGCTTAAGTAACGTTATCCGTTTAATGACGAATTAAAGACAACACTACCAGCAGCACGCGCACAGACAGCATGACAACCGCTGCGTGCATGTCAGTAAACCACTGACAGAAAAAATACCATCGTAAGCTGCAATTTAGGGATCTGAAATCAAAGAAGTGTTATATTTATAGCACATATTACCTGATCAAGCTGAGTTTTCAAGCCTTCTAATTGTGGAAGAGACAATTCAGTCAGATTCACCGCCATGTTGACAATTGAATAGGGAAGGAAAGCTTCCGGGTCAACAGGAAGAACTTTTAGCAATGCTTTTGCATTTCGATTAAACATTTTTAACTTTGAATAAAAATCAAGACAAGCGTGATACAAAAAAAGTACATAATTTAAGCATTTTGTAAGGCTTACAAAAAAAACCTTAATGGCTTTTTTTTTTGTCTCACTCTGTAACACCTTACAATGTATTTTACTTATATGCTTATGGTATTTTGCCAAAATTCAAAATAATTTTTCAACATAAGGTAGGTCTTGAACATTTGATTAATGGAAGCCCAAAATGGAATGATTGATAAATCAAAGACGCCTAAACCTATCATGGAAAAAGATAAAAACCAGTTTAAAAATTCTTATTGTTGGGTTTAATTAATCATTTCACTTTTGTCAGTTCAATCATTGAGCTTGCCCCTGTACACATAGAGATGAGATCCACCATGTCCTCCGCCGCTGCCCTTGACATTCTGAAGAGTAATGGGGACATGACCTTCAGTGTTTATGGTCCTTGCCACAGGAACAGCCTGTCAGTTTATCCATTCAGTTTGACACTTGTCCTGTTCATGTTGTTTTTCCATCATTTGTACTCTTTAATTCTTACATGCAATTGCCTCATTCCCGCTACACCGTATGAAGTTGAAATAACCACCATTGTCAAAGAATACATTTTAAAATCATTTTATTTTAAAGCTTGTCATTTGATATAACAAACAGAAAATAAAAATGTTATACAAAATTGTAAAACAGAAAACTTGTACATCAGAAAAAAGTTTGACTTAAGACTAAAAGAGTAGTAAAACATCTTTGAGGTATGAGCAAACTCAATCAGCAATTGCAACCACAAAATAACATGGAAGAACTTTAAAAATGGCAAAACACTTCAAGCACCAAGGCATAGGTTGTATTTAGTCCTAGATTCATTCTCATTAAGGCAGATCTCATTCTTTGAATTGTTAACTAGCCCTGAGATTATATTTCACCTTAAATAAAAGATGGTTGCATTTATATATAAATTTTTTAAAAATCACTATATTAGATGTGGATAATAAAAGTTAAAATTTCAATTCTGGGCTAGTGAATATGCACGGGCAAACCATATGCAATGGGTGCAGCACCAATTATATGTTTTAAATGTGTGGCATTACGTGATTGGGCTAAATGCTGAAGAAGAGAGGACCCAGAGCCAGAAGAGAGCCAGGACTGGAGCAGAGCCGACGTGAAACGATCTAAATCACGATCCGTCACATCCCACAGGTTACCGAGCACTAACGGGCTGGTGAAAAGACAAAAGAAACATTTAATAATAAAGCAAATCATAAGTAACTACACAAAATATTTGTATACATGGATGTGTACATTACCATCCTGCGGTCAGGTAGCTGAGGATGATCCCTGTTCCCTCCTGATGGCCAAGAACACTGAGAGCCGCACTACTGCAGCCAAACAGAAGAGCTACTGTCCGCACAGGCCCTTTCAAAACCCTCTGAGCATCCAGAAAACGGGAACCTGCACCATGTCCTATGTAACTATAGAGAAGTACACATACATACTGTCAAGCACATGTCATCTCATCTTTATATTTCATCCTTTATTCTTTAGCAAATAACTCTTTGCCGTTTCACTTACATGTAGAGGTCTTTGGTGGTCACAGCCTCATGCAGTTTATCTGGATCAGGAGCAGTTCCACAAACCCCCTGCCACACCCTCTCACTGGCCAATCACAGACAGAGATGCCAGATTTCAAATAGGACCAGTTACACAACTGTGGCTGTCAGGGTACATATTTTGTAAACTTACCCAGTAAACCATTCTTTAAAGCGTTTCTCAGTGTCAGGTAGGTTTCCATCTGGGTTTAGCACATAGTAAACGTTCTCAGGGTTCACACCACTTGACAGAACACAACTTGAATCCATCTGAGAAAAGAAAGACAAACAGAAATCTTATTAGAGAAACAGTTCACCCTAAAAATCAAAGGGTTCAGAAAAACACGAGCAAAGTAAATTATGACAAAATACAATAACTTTTACTTTCAATGGAACTGAATGTAGATAGTCTGTTGAGCTTTTTAAGGACAATGGAACTGGAAGTTCAAAAATTCTAGCTCGTTACCAGGTTTTAGCACTCTTTCCTGAGCACCGTTTAGAAATAGACCAATATTTGAATTGTTACTTGATATAAATATTGACTTCTGCCATAGCACTGCCCTACAAAGCAAAAAGGCAGTAACTGCATTTTTGGTCAAAAATGAGTTATTATCATTTTCATGACATTCAAGGCATCCTTTGTTATGTGACAAAACATCTTATCTCAAATGTGTGTCGTTTTGGAGAAAAATGGTAGTCGTTTGTACAGTAACTGCAAAAAGCCCTAGTGAAACAAAGCAAGAGTACAGTAACATCCATTACTGTATTCTTGTTATGTTTTACCCCACAAAAAATCACCGTGTTACTGCGCAGTGTAGTTACTGTTGCCATGGTGAACACACGGGACGGTTTTAACATTTGCAATTTCACCCTTCTAACTTCACACAAATTTTGTTTGAGATGCAGTGTTTTCCCTAATTGTTCCCTACCAAACTAGATCCGCTCTTAAAGTCACTTTGTGAGCATTTAACCGCTTCATTTGAGAAAAACTATCGTCATGTCATAAACACAGAAACTCAAGGTCTTCACGGCAACCCGTCAAAATAAAAGTTCGGTTTAACTTGACAGAAATATATTACTGTTGTACAGTAGAATTTATAAATGTCTCAATGTAATAAAACTTCTAACACTAAAACAAATAAATTAAGATTAAAACTTATTTTTAAAGGAATTATCACAATTTTTCTTCAATGTTTTAATTATAAAAGTAGGCTAAAGCTCATTGTGCAGCATGTTGTTTGACCAAAAATGTTTGTTTAATTTCATATGATTAAAATAAATTTAATTAATATATTAGAATTTCGTATAGTATAAAATATTGTATAAGTTTAATAATAGTTTATAATAAAAGTTTCATGATTTCAATGAATTAGACATGATTTTTGATGACTAAAAATGTACACCACGTATCCGTAACACGCCTGCTCCGCAACACTATTTCGCAACACAAAAATGTTTCCCAAATGGTTCCAATTATTTCAAATACAGTCTAACACACCCAGAGCAAGTTTTGGCAAAATTGTTTTTGGAGAATCTGTAGTGCCTTTTTCCTTGGTAGGGTGCCACATTTTTGGTAAGTAATACAATGGAAGAATACAGTAACTGCAAAATAGGGGTAAAATATCAAATTAAATATGAGGATTTATATGTACAAAGAATAAGCTAATATAAAGTAACAAAACAGCCACATGTCCAATAATCTATCTACAACTACTTAGGCTGGATGACAGGATAACTTTAAAGTCATTTTTCTCTGTTCTGCACTCTGCGTAGTTACTGCCTTTTTGCTTTGTAGGGCAGAGCAGACATCAAACATCATTGGTTCATACCAATAGAAAAGAACAGCCAGAACATTCTTGCCAAATAACTCTTTTGTGTTCCATGGAAGTAATAGATTTAAAAATGTGAATGATGGGTGAACTAATATTAATAAGCTAAAACTTTACTATGTGTATTAAATACTGTGCATGTTTGGCTTGCAATAAGTAGCATATACCTCTTTCAGATGACTGTGCCCAAGTACTGCATGTAATGAGGGCATACGAGTGACAGAACCAGACTTTAGACAAGCAATGTTCTCCCATGGCAACCTTTGCAAGTACTGTAGAAACACAAAACATCCATATGGAATCAGCTCAAAACAAAATTCAAAATGTCTAGAAAATAGTCATGCATGTATTATTTCACACAAGTGGATATTATTAGTGTACCTTGTCTAAGATCAGAACTGTATGTCCTTGTGGTTCCTCCCTTCCTTTTAGTTTAGTCACACCGCACTGCAGAAGCCTCAGGAAGTTTTTGTCCTGCTGACCCATTCCCTCTACAAGACACTGCAGGTCTGGCAAGGACAGGAGGTGAGATGCTGAGAGAACCACCTTTAGGGAGAAAGAAGAAATTTAAAAAAAAAAGTACCACAGGTGTGAACATATGATCAAACTAATGATCAAACATACCCTGAGAATGTCCTGTGTGATCTTTGTTCCTTTCAGTGCCTTTTGGAAGCACTTCACCTGAACTTCAAGCTCAGGGTCAGAGGCTAAAGGCAGGAGTAGAGTTCGCCACACCCCTAAAGCCTCTTCCATCTCCTCCAGCATTTTCTGATGGACAGAGAAAGAACTTACATTCAGTATATCCAACATCCTCCCTTTCATATTAATAATTTTCTAACTGTCAAAGATCTAACTGTCAAAGACCTCCACACGGACATCCAATGACTTCCTTCCTTCCCACCACTGTGATTTCTCAGACATCATGCTCACTTCTTTTTGCCCCTTCAAGACTCCATCCATTTCTTGCAGAAGTATGGCAACAGAGCGCTAAATAAAGGTCAAATATAAACCAGATTTGTGCAAACATCTCCCCATTTCCTTCTCATTGTGAAAAGATTATTTTAAAGCTTTAAAACTCTTAGCTGTACTGCGTTAGGTAATATACAGAAATACTAAGAACATAACACATTCTGTACTTCTCTGTTTGCAGTAGGGATTCGAACAGTGATTGGGGTAGAGCCACGCTCTAGTCGAGTCAGAAGAATAGTGCTGCCAATTTCATCAGGATACACCCCCGCGAGTGACAGCATGCACACTGTTATTCCTAAAGCAAATATACATCACATTTATATCATTCTGTATTATTCTAATAATACATACCAACAGGGCTCAAAATTACATTACATTTTCTTACCACCTTGAAACTATTTAGCATATTTCAAAAAAATGTTTTGTTGTGCCTATGACAAAGACAATACCCTTGCACACTTGCAGCAAACAGTGCCAGTCATTAGGTCACTTTCAGAAGCATAGACAATTCCCAATTCTAATAATTTGGGTTAGGGTATTACAAAGAGCTTTATGTGGCCATGGAGTAGCCCTCCCAAAAATGAAAACTGTCAGCATGACTGACTTTCTTTTGCAGAACACAGGATGATATTTCAAAGAATGTTGATATTCCCATTGATTTCCATTCTATTCATAAAAGACTACAATGGGAGTCAATGGAATGGTTTTTGGTTATCACTATTCTTCCAAATATCTTTCTTTGTGTTCTTTTGGGAGGACTATCACTTTAATTTTCAGATGAAGTTATTACCTGCTGGCAGATCTTTCATCTGCTGTGTGAACTGCTGACAGTGTGTCTGTGGGAACTGTGTTGGGTGTGATGAGGCGAAGGAAAAGATCTGCTCCAGCGCAGAGAGTTTCTGAGACTGTGTCACCCCAGACGTTTCCTCCAGACTCAGAGCGCCAAGACCATCTGCTACATCATTACAAGATTTCTTCAGCTTCCTACAGAGACAAGAAGAAGAGGTTTCTCGTCCAAATAGTTTAGAATACAGGCTATCACTTTCTACCGAAAAGTTTGCATTTCATACTATACTACATACCTGAACTGACTAACCACATGACGGGTCATATGGTGGCGAGTGGACACACCCAGCGACTGTGCATGCAGCATTGCTGTGGTGATGGGATCGGTCTGGCCGAGCGACTGAGCGAGAAGTGAGCAGACATGGGGATAAAGAGAGGGAGGCGGGAAGTGGTGGAGAAGAAGCCAAGAGGAACGCAGGTACGACTGGACGGCCTCTATGGACAGATCAGCTAAATATGAAATAAATACACTGATGTTACAAGACATTCAACAATTTTAGCAGTCAAAATACAATATAAAAGCAAACATAACTAGGATCCTGTAAGATTTTTTTTTTAAGAAGTCTCATACTTACCAAGGCTGCATTATCGAAAATTCAATAAAAAACTAAATATTTATTTTACATTTATTTATTATTATTTAAAATTGCATTTCTATTTTCAAATCTTTAAAAAATATTTCTTCAGTCACAGAAAAATATTTCTTCAAAACAACAACCAAAAAAACTTTTGAATGGTAGTGCACATGCCACACGGTATTACCTAGCGGTGTAGATCCATGTGGTAGGGTTGTGTGAGATCCAGAGCCATTTTGTCCAGTTCTTCTGGGCTCACTGAAACACACTCGCCCAACATCTGCAGCCTGATCTCTCCTCAAGACCTCACAATCAGCATCTGGACTGCCTGGAACCACACACATAACATTTAGTCCAACAAGAATTAGTGAAATAAGCAATAAAATTACATCAGCTTTCTACTGTACACACACACACCTGTGTCATTTATCTCTGTGTCAGACCCTCTGAGCTCCTCCAGGCTAATATCCAAAAGAACCTCATCTTCATCCTCTTTAATCATCCTCATCCTCTCTGGCTCTTCTGTGACCTCTGAACTTTGACTCTTTTTTGATCGTCCTCTGCGCGTGCGTGTCTGGGAAGATAAGCCAGTTTCTTCCTCAGAAGAAAGGCAACTGGTAGAGGCGAGAGCTGTGCTTTTCTTTGTGGTCCGTGACCGTCTGGGAGGTTCCGGTTCTACAGTGGGGTTCACAACTTTGACGTCACTAGGGATGGTGTTCAGTGCTGGTTTCAGGGTGCGAGATGTTTTGGAGTTGCAGGCGTTTCGCTTTTTCGACTTTTCCACTACAGGAGGAGGTGCGGCTTCAGCGTCACTTTCATCACTGAACTCGACCTAAAACAGAACAGATGTATTTAATTAACGGACGATTTATGATTCGAAAATGTCTTACCATCATCTTAAGAAGTCTGAAACCAATCAATGGGCCAAACCTTAAAGCGAGAACGCTTGGATCGTTTAGGCGCAGCTGGCACGACCACATGTTTCTCTTCTGCAGGAGAAGAATCTTTGTAAACCTCAAAACATCCCTTTGGAGCAACTTTTGACTTTGTAATCCCACAATGGCTGGCAGATGCATGTAATGAGGGGGTGAAGTTGACAGAAATTTCAGGCACCTCATTAGTGAAGTCAAATGCTCTTAAGTCACCAACACCAGTGCTTGTGGAGACAGATTTTGACCGGGATGTCCTTGTTGCTTTAGGCGTTTTAAAAACCATGGAGGATTTTGTGATGGTAATTTTGGGCACCAAGTCTTTAGCTTTCTTTGAAACTACAGAGGTCTCTTTGGTTTTCATGCTTTCATGGTTTGCAGATCCACTCTTAATGTCAGGGTGGCGTTTAACACCTTCCTCTGGAGGAGTCATTTCAGAAACAGGGCTCTTGGATCGATGCTTTGATTCAGTTTTAAGTTTTAATGGTGGTTTACTTTTTGGGGGATTCCAGCCCCATTCAGAAGAAAAGAGCTCTTCAGGTGTACACCCTTTCTTTGTGGCCAATGCCAAGCAGCAGGCCACAGCTCTAGCCCCCAGTAGAGCAGCTTTGATGGGCCCAAGCTCTGGTTTCAGTGCCCCTTTGTGTGTCACTGCCTTCAATCCTGCCTCTATTTCCTCCCAAAGGACTGTAACTTTCCCTTTGTCTCCCGTTCTGAGAAGCTGAAGCACAGCACCCAAATGCACTTTGCCCTGTTCCACCTGGAAAAGACACAGTCCAGCTGACTTTTTAGAGCACACAAGAGCTGCCAAACTGCTTTGAAGCTTAGCTGTGACACTACAGCAGCGTTTACTGGCAGATTGGCGTAGTCGGCGGGAGTTTTCAGGGTCTGTCTGGAGCTCTGCCTGCAATAGTGCCCAGTGGATACTGACTCGAGCCACACTAAGCTCACTGCAGCAGGGACAGGAGCAGGTCACTGTGTGGGTCAGGCAGGAAAGCCCATGCTGACGTTTGGGCTTCAGCGGGGGAGATGCTCCTTGGCTTCCTAATCTAGACATGGCTTCCATAGGCTCCTTGAGAAGGGCACGAGAGCTAAGGATTCCACTCAGATCATCATCTTCCTCAAGGGTGTGACCAGAGGAAGAAGGGGCAGCTGGCCGACCCTTGCGAGGTTTTATCTTCACCTCAGACTTCTGCTGTCGCCCGTGGCCAAAATCTACATGCAAGTGAGATGAGACCAAAATATACATTTTGTTTTTAAAAATAAATAAATTCTTTAAATCTAGCAGCAGTGAAATAAATACATTTAAAAAAACGTAAATAAGATATTTCCTCCTAAATACATTTTGGGCCCCTTTACCAATACAGAAAGTATAGTCACAAATAATGACTAGAGAGGGATCAAGGTGTCTTGATTTGGTAATCAATATTACATATTTACCTGTACAGAGATCAAGTAAGTTTCTAACTTGCTCAAGGTCCAAACTACTAGCTTCAGTTGAACCCTTCATCAACTCCAGTTCTGCTTTCAACACCAACAGCTCAGCACAGCTACAAAACAAAATATGCAATTACAAATCCACAAGAAATTTGTCTGGCATCCCAGGAGCACATCCAAGCCTACTTCAAGCTTCAGAGAAAAAGCATTTGTTTGTCATGTGGCCCCTCAATGTCAGAAATACACGTTAGGACCTGAACTGTCACACATTCTGAACTCGCATACTCAAAGAAAGGGAGCATCCACTCACTGGCTGAGTGTCTGCAGTTTAGTGGCCAGTTTGAGAGCCTCTAGACATTGAGCTTTAGCTTCATGAATGGCTCCACTGCTGCTCCTCACAATCACCATTCTCTCGGAGCACACCAGCACCTCACTCAGCAACAGCCATTTAAAAACAACACTGTCTCCTACAGTGAGAGAAAACACCAAGCTGAAAATGCCAAATAAAGAAAATTCCTTTAAGTAGCCAAAACTGCTACCGCATGTTGTACCTTGGTCTACAAAGTGAGTCTCTGTGTTTGGTCCAGGAGCTCCATAAAATCCATTGCCCAGCAACATCATCACCAGGCTGCATAATAGCTTCAACCCTTCATATTGAGCCGTGTCTGGAGTCTTCAGACCTACAACACAATTCACAACATTAATCACACATACAGTAGTATATAAGTAAGTGATGTCACTAATTTTCTGTCCAGATCTATTAAGTTATAAAACAATAAATTAACTACCATTCAAAAGTTTGGGGTCAGTAATATTTTTTTTCCAATTAAATACATTTATTCAGCATTATAAAAGATTCCCATTTAAAATAAATTATGAATGTTGATGATTTTTTATTCATCAAAGAATCCTGAAAAAAATGTAGGCTATCATGTTTTCCACAAAAAGATTAAGCACAACTTTTTTCAACAGTGATAAGAAGTGTCACCTGAGTACTAAATCAGCATATTATAATGGTTTTTGAAGGATCGTGTGACTCTAAAGAAGACTGGAGTAATGGCTGCTGAAAATTCCGTTTTGCCATCACAGCAATAAATGCCATTTTAAAACATATGAAAATAGAAAACAGTTATTTGAAATTGTTTTAGTACTTTGTAATATTACTGTTTTTTTAAACAAATAAATCCATAAATAAACCCCAAACAAACAGTCCACCATATTTTTAACTTCGGATTTGCAATGCTCTACATCATTAATACTGTATTATCAAAGCTACTTTTTTTTTCTTCTAGCTCTAATGAAAGTTCACACAAGACAAATGTCTTCAACTGTACATTTATGTGAGCTTATACATGGGATTTAACGGTTCCGTTTGTGGTACCTAAATGTGTAATGTGTGTATTGGATGAGAGCTGACCATGCTGTATGATGCTCTGACGTAGCTGTGAGTCCATAGCCTGTGTGTCTAGACTCAAGAATTCACTTGCTGTCTGCAATGCTCTTGCCCTGAGCAAGTACCAGCTCTTAGAATGATGCTGAGCAGACTCCTTTATCACCTCCATCAGGCAGCACACACCATGCTCCACCTGAGAAAGAGAAGTGGTTTTGTCAGTATGTATACAATTACAGTTTAATGGACAGTTAGAGTCTAGTACTGGATAAAATTGACTCACTGGTCCACAAACAATTATATGAATGAATATTACCTGTCCTAAAGCGTAGTGTATCTGTGCTTTTTGCAGCATAGCCAGCATGGATATAACAGATGTGCCTTCAGAGCTCGGGACAGAAGTCAAAGTCTGTTCTGCTTTTTGCAATTCCACCTGAAACATGCAGACAATGCTCTGGTGTAAACAACTTGTTAGAGTTTAATATAATATAAGGGTATTAATTGTCAACTGAAAAGTTTGTTAAAATTAATTCACCTGTGCAAGCTGAGGAGATCCCAGATACAGCAGGACCCTGGTAGAGTGGCAAAAGGCATTCGCACTATTCTGGGCATCGCCGAGGCTATGGAAAAGGGCTGCAGCGAGCTGATATGCCTCCAGAGCTTGCAGGTGCTAATAGAGACATATTTATTATACAACATAAATACAAATATCAAATACTTCTCTCTTGGTAATGAGTTTTAGGAGACTTATGTTACACAGAACACAGTGAGTGATGTGGGTGTGTAGTCTTACTTTGCCAATAAGTGTGTAGAGGGCAGCCATCAGTGTCATAGAATAAGCAGTCAGTTTAGGGTCTCTAACTGCAGGCACAGACCCCTTGAGTAGACTCCGCCATAGAGACAAACATCTATCCAAAGGCTCACTTAACTCTGACACACACATGAATCAACAGTATTGGTAGAATATCCTAAAAACCAGTGATTCTCAAACCTGTTCTGGAAATGTTTAATGCAATATGCAAGTATGTATTTGCTGTGCTTGAGTGTGTGGCTTACTGCTTTGAGCCAGCAGATTGAAGCGTAGTCCATCATAGACTAACTGGCTCTCTTGTGATTTCTGTTTGTCCTCATACTCTAGATCATTAGTGGGAACAGGATCCATATTCAGCTCTGTTTTATTCTCCTCCTGCACTGCACGCAATCGCTTCTCTGTGTCCACAGCCTTTTACACACACAAAGGAAAATAAAGGTTGCATTCTGATGGCATTATTAATACAATATACATGGCACAATACCCTAATTGCTGTAAAAAGTATCTTCAATTGGTACACAGTGGCGTAAGTGGCATAACGCCTGTTTCACAAATACTCCATTTGCGGTGCAGCAGCAGCACAAGCTATTGTGCTTTCACATATGCTGCGTTTGCAGAGCGCAACTAATCCATGGCTGTAAACTGTTACCATTAACCTTTTTTTTTTTTTCAAATCACTATTTTTATTATCAGCATCTTCCATTTAAAAAAAAAATTATATATATATAAATTGTCAGAATTGCGATTCTATTTTTACACAGTACAGTTAGGCATACACTCTTTCACAAACGTATTCGTGTTTAAACTCAGATTTAAACAACGTATTATTCAAATGCACTACTTCTATTTATTCTATTTTTGCAAGTGGCAAAACTTTTAATCTACTTGTGTTAATATCGCAAACATTTTAAATTAAAGCATACAATTGGCTAAAATAGCTGACTCTCTTTTGCATTTAAATCTTTATAAAAGAAATATTGCGGTCACAAAGAACTTGGCCATCCATTATGTCGCCTTGTTGAGGAACTGTGTATTTTCCTTGCTTTACCCCGGGCTTAAAGTAAAACAATTACTGAAAAATAGTAGCAATATTTAATTAAATGCACTCGTCTCTCCATTAGGTTCTTTGTGACAAAATATTACTTGTATAAAGATTTAAATGCAAAAGAAAAGTTATGAGAGTTGACTGTTTTTGTTAATTGTATGCTTTAATTTAAAATGTTTGCGATATAACATAAGTAGCCTACATGTTTAAATGCTTTGCCACTTGCTTGAGCAACATAATATATAAATATTTTTGTACTATAATTTTGTATTTACGGTGTGGCTTGGATGCGGCGTCCATCAAAAATAAACTAGGCGCCTATCTTTAGCCGCTTCTGAAAAGCATCGTGACTATTGTAAACACAAGCATTGACTAGAGTGGCCACGATCAGCTCCAGTACCCGCGTCGCAGCCGTAATGCGCCGAAGATGTATGCAGTGTTAATAAGGGGTTAAACAGGCATAATGCATTCATAGCACTTGTTGCTTCATTATTATCACTCCCTGTGACATTAGTCCCGAGTCGGCTCGACTGTATTTAGGGCAGAGCTGAAGGTGCCGGCGCAGTTTTGGCACTCTGCCAGCTAGATGCATGAGTGTTCGGTGAGGCGCTAGTTCTTGGTTGTATTCACCTGCTACGGCACGAGTAACATTTTTCTGTCAACTCTTTATACTTCATATATCCTTTGCGATGTATTTCCTTTATATATCCTTTGCTCCATCACGTTTGGTGATGGAGCGGGTTCAGACCATACTGTTCTGACCACGTTTGTGCAGGACAAAGCTCTGAGGACATTTCAGAGGTTAGAGGGACTGTTGGCAGCTGTACACAGGCAACATCGTAATTTAAATGCGTAAAATTCGAATGGACAGTAAAACAAAGACAGAACACCGTACAATCTCCGGCACAGTAACTTCATTTATTGACACACGGCTAAACAAAGGCAGAGTACAGTAAATTAATAGGAGTGTTCCAAAACAAAGCCAAAGAGCGGTAACCGGTGTTACGGTGCTGCCTTTGTTTCTCATGGGCTTTTGGAAGTTACTGTTAAGACAACCCATTATTTTCTCAAAAAAAACAACGACATTGACTCAAGATACTTATCCACATGATAAAGGAAGTCTTGAATGTGCCAAAAATATCAACAACTCATTTTCGACGAAAAACGAGGTTAGAGCCTATTGCCTTTGCATCCTTTTGAACAGCAGTGTACTCTAACAACCAAAAGTTTGAACATATCTAGTCATTCTTTATATTAGCATAATTTTCTAATTTTAGAACAAAAGTAAAGTATGTCGGGCACCAGTAGGTTACTTTTCCTTCACTATATGAAGTGACTTACGAACTAACTAAATAAATAAACAGATAGTTTATATGTTTGTCTACAAGAAAAATTTCAGGCAGATCAGAATGTTAAGATCATGAAAAAACAGATCAGTCAAATGTCAACGTTTGTCTTGTAGTGTATAAGGCACTGACCTCCTGCAGGTTGGACTCAAGAGTGCAGATGTAAAGCCACAGGGAGGCATGTGCCTTCTCATCCTTCAACCTATCAGCATTCTCTGCGCTTTCTGGCTCTACCTCCAGTAACCGCAAAGCCTCATGGGTAAAGTCGACTGCTGAGCTGATTACCAAGAGCAAAAAAATTGTTTAAGTCCTCCATATTTTCAATTCAAATTAGGCAAAAAGATATATATATAAAATGAATATTGTCCTGTGTTAATGGTCACCCACCAGTCAGTCTGTTGGCTGAAGTCCTGGTAGCACACAACCTGTGCCATCTCACACAGATAAGTAGCCCGTCTCAGTGTGTGTGGTGTATCTTCATGGCAGATATCTAAGAGGTCACAGAGTGTGTTGTAGCGCTCCTGCGCTGTGTCTCCAGTCTGCTCTTTATACACACGCAACTCCTCCTCTAACAAACACATCAGAACTTCCTCATCCATTAATGCTTCTCCTAACCCATCCCTCAGAGTCCTGACAAAAAAAAAAAATAATAATAATGAGAAAGATTTTCAGCACATTCACTCTTTAGTGTCAAACAACAGTACACCGGAACTTTTTTTGCTTGGCTAAGTGCAGGTTACCTCAGGCGTGTGTCGTCCTCTCCTGCTCGGGCAGCATCACACTTGGTTTTGACCCACAGTGACACAGGTTCTGCCAGATGATCAAAAATCTGCATGCCCAAAACCCGAATCCAGCGCACTATCCAGTCTAGAGCTCGCTCCAGCTGACCTCCACGCCGGCTACACTGCACCGTCAGCATGAAACAGCGATTTACCTGAAACATCCACACAATAAATCTACAGCCAAGATCTTATATTACCATTTATACATTTGCATGCTTTAAACTAAATATACAGCTTGAAAGTGTTATATATTATAACATATAGATCAGACAACACACATACAAGATACTTCAAGGGCCACAATAAAAAGACAAAATGTCACAATTTTATATGTTGCTCCTTTTTATTCTCTTTTAATCTCAACAAAAGCTAAAAATGACCAGAGGAAGATGTAGCTCTTACCCTATCCAGAGGAAGAGAGGGTGGGCAGTCCTTACACAGCTCCTGACACACAATCACAGCCAAACCAAAGGCTCCCTCATACAGCTTCCTGTTAAACAGCTCATACACCACATTATTCACCGCACACACTAGAAAGAGAAAGAAATCAATATAGAATTCAATATATGTGCACACTTACACTACAGTTCAAAAGTTTGGGGTCAGTAAGATTTTTTTTTCTTTTTTCTCCCAAAAAATTATTTTATTCAGTAAAGACTTTTACATTGTTGTTATAAGTTTCTATTTCAAATAAATGCTATTCTCTTGAACGGTCTATTCATCAAATAACCCTGGAAATAAAAATTAAGCAACATTTTTTAACAGCAATTTTCAACATTGTTTCTTGAGAGCTAAATCAGCATATTAGAATGATTTCCAAGAACATGTCACACTGAATGGCTGCTGAAGTGCATAATGTGTCTTTCAAAAACATTAAACTTTTGACTGGTAGTGTATATCTATTCTACAATTCATTCAAACACATCCATTCAGATTTCAGTATGCAGACTTCAGGAAGATGTACCTGCTTTAAGGAGGAAGTTGTCATTGTTGAGTGTCCGCAGTTCAGCAAGCATACGTCCTGCAGTCGCCTGGCAGTACAACAGCACCCTGTCCAGAGAATGGCCCGCTGACACCTTTGGACGTAAATGTTGAATGAAGGATATAAACGTGATACATCTAGCCAATAACTTTATCATGGTCTAAAGTAGGTTTAGTATATTACCTGAGATGCGTGAAGACTATCGTATGTGCTAATGAAGCCCTGGTAAAAGCTGAAGCAAAGGGAGTACTGCACCTGCTGTGAAAACGAGTCCTGGAACGAACAAAATCTTTTAAAAATTCACATTCCAAATATGTATCAATGAGTAGTACCAGTAAATTATACAATCTTACCTTTTGCTGTGCAAGCAGAAGTTCCTGATATTCTTCTAAAAAGGAAAAGCAAGCCAGCAATGTGGTTATATCCATCCCTTTACACTGACCAGCTTCCAACGCCCAAACCACTAGCTGACAAGCCTCTAATAGGGCATGAGACTCTGGGCCCAACATGGCACGGGGCAGCACCCTGAGTGCACGTGCACATTCAGTGAAAGCCTTATTACATTCACCTCCCGAGCTTAACGCACACTGCAGCTGCACTGCGCAATCTGCAAGGGTCAGAGCCGAACACAAACCCATATGACCATCAACCCCCTCCAGAGTGCCACGCAACAGTCCAAGAGCCTCAGCTGAAAACCGGCTCTTAGATAGCAGTTTACACACTTTAAACACCACCTCACACCACACAGCCAGCGAGGGACAGGTCAGCGCAGTGTCTTGTGGGCCCAAGAACAGTTCTCGTAATTCAGAGGTCAGAAAACTCACATCGTCATGAGTAAAACACCCACACGACCGTTCATGCTCCACTATTGCTTCCTCTACAAACAGAGGAACTTTGGATGGGAAACAGGCCGAGCTTGACCCCTGTTCTAGGAGTTTGAAGGATAAAGCTTGTAGCTGACAGTGAAGTCTGTCCCGCGGGGAGAGGCTGGAACCACTCGCTCTGTTAGACAGGAGACTGTTCCACAGCACTGCAAAGCAATTCCGCACCAGAACATGGAAGTCATCCGTCTGTTGACAAAAAAAAACAAAAATATGAGGTCTACAGAGAGCACCTTGAAATATGATTACCTTATTACAATTGAAAGAAATGAAACCAGGGTTTCCACACTTTTTGACCAATGAATGCCCATGATTTTTCCAGAATAGTGGATATTTTAAAAATGAGAGGATACTCATTTTATTGAGATTGCTATTTTTATGGGGGTTTTTAAAGGCATACCGTACCTCTGCAGACAAACACTTCAGTCTTCTATACATAAGTTGGCCCAATCGACAAGCAGGGCCGTGAGCTCCAAGGTTACAGACTTTTTGTAGGATGTGGAAGACTATTTTTTCAAGATAAAATGGGTTGCTCTGCATTCCGGACACTTCGAGCAATTCAAACCCTCGGATGGCCAGTTCCACCAACTCCACTATCTGCTCCTGATGGGCAGGGTCCAGATTCCCACTGCCTAGGCGCTGGTTGCACGCCCGGATGATACGATCGCACATTGTGCGACCAGAAGGACCAAGCCCATCATCAACATGTTTCTGCAACCAAAAAAACAACTCCATCTGTGTGCATCATAATATGAAATAAACTCAGGTTCTATACACAAAACAATCAGGGGTTGTTGTTTTTTTACCTTAAGCTTGCCATGAAGAACTACAGTGTCCTTTACACAAGATAACTGTTGGACATACTCCTCTGTTCTCAGACACTTCATTGTCATCACTGTTGTGTCTGCAATGCGAAACAAACTGCTTTTTAAATATTTCAGATACTAAGATTAACTGGCATGGTAAACTAATATGTGTGTTGTATATACGTGTGTGTATATAAACTTGAATACTAGTAAAAAAAAAAATGATATAATGTATTACTATTGCAGAGTGATTTGGGCTGAATGACAAGGACATGAATGTACAATGAGCTAACGTCATTACATAACAATAGTTTTATGATCATCTGCTATGCTTTCTTTCACACTTTGCCATACAACTGCAAACTAGCATGTTAGCTAGCTAACTCAGCCCAATGTTAATCCCTAACCCGTGTAAACAAATCAAATAAACCGGTTAGCCTGTCACTTACCATGCTCGGTTAAACAGTCAAATGTGGAGGAATAGCGACTCTATTTGAGTGTTAGGAAATGTGGCGTTCATATGTATCTTCAAGAAATATAAATGTATAATGTTTTGTTATTTCCAGTCGCGCGTCGCCGTTATCAGGATGACAGCAGAGGAAAACAGAATGAAGCGCTGCTCGCGCACTTGTTTAAAATACCGCAAAGCTTATCGGGAAACTGCAGGAACGAAATGGACCTAAGGAACTATGGGTACTGTAGTTTTTTAGAATTCTTACATAAAGTCTCTACTGATTTCTTTAATTAGTAGTAGCAATACATGTAATTAGTAATCTTTTGGAAATAGAAGGCGATCTATTGATATTGATATTGAAAAAACTGAAATTAAAAGAAATAAAACATGCAATTTGTTTTTAATGGCACCTTTATTATTTCTCTTAGCCAGACCAAGTAAAATACAAAAATAACATTATTAAACATTTTGTACTAAAGCTAATCAGACATCAATGGTAAACCAACATAATTCACTAAACGTCCCCTCTGGAATTTGCTATGGGAATTTTATCTAGAAAATAATCTATATAAAGAAAAGTTATTTTGGATCAATGAGAAAAATAAACTGTGGTTAACTTTCATGTTGTTTTCAACAACATAAATAACACAAAGTCATACCTCAAACATAAATGTTGAAGCCATCATTTAAAAAAATATATTAAACTACAATGTAAACTGGGAAGTAAGGATTTCCCAGAGGAGATTCTTGATGGATTAAAAATGCAAGTTCTCTTAGATAGAGTTGTTTAGTTTTACAACATCCTGGACAGCTCTATTTAAGCATTAGAAAGACTCAAGGGTTTTTGTTAAGCATACATATTAATATGCATAAAATACATCACCATATTTATGACAGTCCTGTTCTCCTGTACTGCAATATTTCTATTGCTAGCTTAGAATATACATTTTAAAGAAGTTTAAATTTGCACAGTGTAAGATGTACAATAGAAGAACAACAGGAAAAAAAATAAAACAAGATATTAACAAAACTTCGAGAGATTAATGTTTTAGATTAATCCTCTTTCAGAATGTTAAATCATTTCAGAATGTTGCTATGCATTCTCGTCGTTTTGCATATGCAAAGGGTTAAGCACCGTTGTTGTGGCACCTTTGAAAAGAGGATTCTGGACCTGCATTGAACAGAGAAACATTAGATTGTTTAATATTCAATCTGTAAATTCTTTCATTTATTTGTATACAAATGTTATAATTTGCTCCACACGTATAGCCTAAACTGCTAAATGTGTGTCTCTGTGTGCACATCACCTCGTTCCACTCGGTCAGGTTCTGTGCTTTGAGGAAGTTCTGATATTCTCTAAAGTCATACAGTTCCAACAATAAACGGTATATAATGATTATTATAATGCCAATAAAAATTATGCCCGACACAGAGCTGCCAATTATAACTGTAGTCTTATCAATGGAACCTATAGAAGGAAATAAAAAAAACATTTTAACATTTGAACTTTTAACATTCGTTACATCAATTCTGTGTCATACAGATATAGTATATGTGTGGTCTAATCAAATGACTGATTTTCAATACATACAAAATTAAATTAATACATACTGGGCAGGTCTGCCAATCGAAGTATAATTTTGCCGTTAACACCAAGTTCAACTTCGTAGGAATTGGCATCTTGATATGTGCATTGCAGCTCATGAGTGCCATCAAGACGAGATACTTTAGCATTCAAACATTTCTCAGCGCAGACACTGGCATCAGTACCAGCATTCACATGACATGCCACACATTCCCTACAGACACATTAAAACAGAGAAAGGCATAAGTCAAACACTTTTATCCAAAGTGACTTTTCATTTGTAGTACATAGGATTCAAGCTATCAGTTCATGCTTTAATCGAACCCATGACTTTGATGTTGCTAGCACTATATGCTCTACTACTTGGCTGGTGTTATGCATGCAGCATCAGAGCATAAAGCAAATAGGTTTTTTTCATTCCACCTGGAAATACTTTTATCATTTTATCAGTTTTATACAATGAGCACTTGAGAAAGAACTAATGACTGGATCTGCCAAAGTTTATCCCATGTTTTGTTTAAGGCACTTAGTAGCAAGTACAAATTCACAAACAGAACTATATATTTTGCTTTTGTGTTGTTTTATGAGTTGCGTCTACAAAATCATCATAATTTATTAATAGAAATTCTGATCACACAGAGTACACATTTTCGGACATATTTTCTTTGTTCTTTCATTTTATTATTAATATTTTTTTTACAACCTTTCACAGAGACTGCCATACCAATACATTTTTCCCACGCTGTTCTATTGATGTGGTATAATATATTTCAGATCATGTGGCCTAAAAGCACAAACTGTGGTTGCTTGTTTTACATGTCCATCAGACAGTCTCTTCCATTCTAAGTGGGTGGCCAGAATAAGCTTTAATGAGGACCAGACATTATAAGTGCGTCCCAATTCGCACTATTCTATGACGTTTATAAGTATAAAATAGTGTGAGTCACCGAAAATTCCCAAAAATTTGCACTTTAAATAACTGGATGATGCACTAAATTAACGAAAAAAAACGAAATGTGGAATGTTTTGCACTTTGTGCACTCAACTGTTGCAACTTTAATCATATATATATATATATATATATATATAAAATATAGATCCCTCATTGGCGATATTGGATCGGTGAACATTCGAGAGCGAGTTGACTGTGCATCTGAAACCCGTAGTTAGACGCATATATGAATAGAATATCTATATATGAAATAGACTTCAGCAGGCATAAAACAAGACGAAGGCGTCAGCTGACCTTACAAAGTTACCATAGTAAAACTAAAAAGATTACAATTACCTTAGGAAAACCCTTTAATATTGAGTTAATACATATTAAAACCCAAACCAACACATTTTCACCCATAAAAGGCTATCCCTTTTTTTAATTTTATTTAAATCTTGGCAGTTTCACAACCAGATGGTGTGTCATCATTGATTCTTACTGTGAGTGATGGCACGCTAAACGTTGCAAGATGGCGGGCGCGCCTAAGTGTCTGGTCGAATGAGGCATCTACGTATACAAGTCTATGACTTTAATTACGTAGTGGAGGGAGAGGGGCATCAGACTACTTTGCTGAATGACAAAATAACCTTATAAACACGGATGAGTGCATAGTGTATGTGTGCATAGTGTATAATGCGTCATTTGGGATGCAACATGTCACATTTCAAATGTTTTGCTATGCAACATTATAATCATTATTAAGTTTACGACTTATTGAACAAACAGGGGAAACCGAAATTGTGGTTTAAAGAAGAAACAAAGCCACACACACAACTGCACAACTCACTAAAAATAATCTTGAAACACAGATATCAGATCACAGGAAGAGATACTCACTTAAACAGCATGCAAGGGTTGATGAATGTAGAGCAGAAATCTCCCATTAAGCCTGTGTTACACTGACAACGGTTGCAAGTGCATTTGCCTTGACCGCTGCAAACCCCCGTGCATTAATACATTTGTCTTGGCTAGGCTCGCACTCGCACGCAGACCCCGTGTAGTTTTCTTTACATTCACATTTTCCACACTTACATGTTCCCTGTCCTATGACAACCACGCATAGGAGTAGATAGTGAGTTTTGAACACGCAACTTAAAGAAACAAATATATTAAGGCCAAATATTTTACTTACCATTACAGGACTTGCCATTATGGTTTTCACAACTATTGTCATCACACTCGCAGTACTTCGCACTGTAGTGGCCTTGACACACACACTTGCCACACTCACAGGTGCCGTGTCCACTGCACACCAGAGAGCTGTTGTCAGGCCGACAGGACGCCAGCATGTTGGCGGTTAGAGTCCGCATCGCTTTGTTGCACACACTCACAGTGCTGACCCAAATACCCTTCATTACAGCTAATACACACATTACACACACAATTTAAGTAAAAAATTATAGTGAGACATACATACATTTACACTTGTACAAACAAAACCACATATTCACTTAAAAGATTATTTAAATATATCAATATGTTGGCATGACATCACATATTGTTCTGGTGCTGTTTTATTTTCTTTCTTCTGTGAAAAGGAAATGGTGATTTATACAGGCGAGCAAAAAAAAAGCACCACAAAATAATGTTTAGCAAAATTGACGGTCTTCTGAAGCTGTTAATCATTGAAAAATGTCTTCATGTTTGTATTTAAATATATATTATATATATATATATATTTTTTTTTTTATGCCAAACCCAATTGTTTCCTGTATGTCACCTGACCAATCACAACACAATATGTGACAATTTTACTGACTGTTTACAATTCGAGACTAGCAAATTAGATTTGGGAGCTGACAGTTTTGGTGCTTTTTTTGGCGCTTGGTAGAATAAATCACCATGGAAAACACCTTGGACAATTTTTCTAAGATCTCCTTTTGTGTTTCATGGAAGAAGAAAATAATACAGGGTTGTGTGAATTTTTAATTTAAAGGCACAATATGTAAGATTTTTGGATAAAATATTAATGTTATATATTTTGTTGACTTACATTATCCCAAACTAATCATTGTTATATAGCTCAGCACAGTTAGTTTTATTATTTGACTCTATTGTTTTCTTGATTTACCACGGGTAACATTTTTGTACCATGCCTCAGAGACAACACTATTTTGTCAAGTGGCTAACATAGCAAAATCAGAAAGAGCTTTAGTAACAGTAATACATAATTTTCTATATAAATATTTATAATATTTGTTAACATTAATTGCATGCAATTTAGCAACACATGTCATCCAGCTTTTAGTAATATGATATTCTAATATTGATCTGACTTAGGCCTACATAAATGTGCAACAAGTATCTCACACCAGCCTCCGAGCTAACGCACAGAGTGCGATTGTATTTTTAGCATGATTTTTTTTTACCTATTAAAACAGAGCTGAGTTACCCTACAACTTTAATTCATCAAATATAGTGACCTGACTGAGAGTAATTCAGCAATTCATTAGAATTAAATAAAATAATGTTAATTTAAATGATCAAATGGAACTGTAATAAAGTTCAGGTTCATGGAAGAAGGAGGTGGACCCCACCCGGCTTCATACCAAAGTAACGTTAATAAAACTTGAATACATTAGCTCAATGTTTCCCAACCCTGGACGCACACCAACAGTACACATTTTAGAAGTCCCTTATCTGGCCCCTTAATTTCCAGTCTTGGAGCATGGGTGTCTCGGTCCTGGAGGGCCACTGTCCTGCAAAGTTTAGCTCCAACTTACACGCCTGCCTAGACGATTCTAGTATGCAAGAGCTTGATAAGTGTTTATTTGGGGTTGGAGCTAAAATATGCTGGACAATGGCCCTCCAGGAGCAGGATTGGACAGCCCTGTAAGTCTCTAACGAGCTGATGTTGAATCAGGTGTGTTTGATTAGGAATAGTTTGAAAATGTGTAGTGTTGGTGTGCCTCCAGAAACAAGGTTTGGAAACACTGCGATAAGCTCTTGATTTCTGCCCGAATCCCATCTGATTGCTTTCCATCGGCTGTGGAGGTGAATACGACAACTGCCATGATTCCAAACTACGCCTTTGTTATTGTTTTGAATAAGCTACCTTTAGCGGTGAAACTTACATACTGTGCCTTTAGATCATGACATATTTGACAGATTCTGTCAGGTGATGTGTAGTTCTCTGCTGAGATGCTAGGGGGCTCTACCTGCACACGCCGCATGTGAGCGTTCCTGTACTGTTACAGTGTTTAGAAGCCTCCTCTGGAGCACCACAGTCACAGTGACACTCTGTATTCACTGTGATCTTCACTTCCTCACTGATACCTTTCATTTTGATCCGAAATGTCTGAGGCTCCGTCAGACACGCAGATGCGTTCAAACGTACTCGGAACGTAATCTATAAAAATAATAAATCACAAGACATTACCAGACACAACAACAAATGTTTCCTGGTTTATGATAATGAGGAAACCACTGATGGTGGCGCTCACATTCTCATGCTTGATGCCTTGACACTCTCCTATCTTATTCCATTCAGTATCTGTCTGATTCCCTTTACATGAAGACCTGAAGGACACATCCAGTTCTTTTGGAGCATCCTCCTGCTCCAACACCAGTGAGGACGACAAATTCTGGCCCACAAAAAAAATTATATTCAGTATGTATATAAAACAGTCATGTATGAAATAATTAAAGCAAAAACATAAATATCTATGGCAAATTTTATATGTAGACATACTGATTATATGTAGTTTTGTTTTGTCAATAAGTTGTTTAATTATTAGTTAAAGAGTTAAGTGTCAAAGCAAAAATAAATGAGGCTGACTTTGAACGGTCAATTGTTTCATGCTATGGTAAAATATTTTCACGTAATGACCAGTAAACTGTATACAGTGGTGTGAATAAGTGTTGGCACCCATGCTAAAGTTGCCTAAAAAGAGGAATAAAAAATCATCTTTTGGATATTGATCTTAATGCCTTAATTAGAAAAATGAGGAAAACTCCAACCTTTTAGGACACAAATTTTCTTTGTGAATGAATAATGTATCATAAATAAATAAATGTTTTTCCTTAAAATACAGGGTGCATAAGTCAGTGCCCCCCTATGTTAAATTCCCATAGAGTCAGGCAGATTTTTATTTTTAAAAGCCAGTTATTTCATGGATCCAGGATAATAGGCATCCTGATAAAGTTCCCTTGGCCTTTGGAATTAAAATATCCCCACATCATCACACACCATTCACCATGCCTAGAGATTGGCATGGGGTACTTTCCATAAGATCATCTTTCAATGCAAATCAAACCAGCTATTAGGCTAACTGAAGAAAAACCATGCCAATCTCTAGGCATGGTGAATGGTGTGTGATGATGTGGGGATATTTTAATTCCAAAGGCCAAGGGAACTTTATCAGGATGCCTATTATCCTGGATCCATGAAATAACTGGCTTTTAAAAATAAAAATCTGCCTGACTCTATGGGAATTTAACATAGGGGGGCACTGGCTTATGCACCCTGTATTTTAAGGAAAAACATTTATTTATTTATAATACATTATTCATTAACAAAGAAAATTTGTGTCTTTTGTGGAAAGTTTTCCTCATTTTTCTAATTAAGGCATTAAGATCAATATCCAAAAGATGATTTTTTATTCCTCTTTTTAGGCAACTTTAGCATGGGTGCCAACACTTATTCACACCACTGTAATTGACTGTTAGTTATCCTTGGCAAGCAGTTTCTTACACTGTGCTAGTTTAAAGTCTCTAATATGACTCCGCAGTCACATGATCATAGTGATGATCACGTAATAAGATCATTTAAACTTAAATCATTCCATTTATGGCAATTTATTTATTGATTTAAAAAGTAGGCCATGTAATAGGCACAAACACACCTACACACAGTTTCAGTTAATTTAGTAAATTATTTAACCATTAAGCAGAAGTGAAAAACAGCAGAGAAGCGATGACTATTTTGTTCCTATAGTCACTTGTAATTAGTTCAAGTGGGAAGTAGGGGGCCAGTGCACAAGCCATTAAATAGGGTCAAAACACAGGATAGCAAATGATGAAAACACTCACCCCATAGGCTTCAGAGATGAGATCAACAACATTACTAGAGTCATTCCTTAATACACCAACCACAGACTGAGGAATCAATGCGCTCAATGCCTGTGAAAATATATGTGTGTGTGCGAAACATGGAAAAAGAGAGAATTATATTTTAATTCTACAAACAAATTATTAGTATAATAGATATATTTAAATGTATACACAATGCTGTTCAAAAGTTAGGGATCTGTAAGATTTGTAATGGTTTTGAAAGAAGTCTATAAGAAGGAGATATATAAGTTTCTCTTATGATCAATGAGTTTGACCAAAAATGCAGGAGAAACAGTAATACTTTGAAACAGTATTATATTTAAAATTACTATTTTGTTTTTAAAATGTATTTTTAAAATGTAATTTATTTCTGTAATGGTGAAGCTCAATTTTCATCAGACATTACTTCAGTCTTCAGTGTCACATGATAATTTGATCAAATTATTCTAATATGCTGATTTGGTCCTTAATAAATATGTTGTGCTGCTTAAGATTTTTGTGGAAGCCATAATCCTTTTTTTCAGTATTCTTTACTGCATTAATTTAATGCATCCTTCCTGAATAAAAGTATTAATTTATTTTTTATTTTTAAATTACTCACCAAACTTTTGAACAGTATTGTACAGTATATATATTTCCCTCAAACCTTATATGCTGGATAAATGCCCTCAGTCACAGCAAATATGAGCTGAATATTGTTTTCCTTCAGAACACTAGATACATGGCCCACTGATGGGTAATCCTGTAGGACAATTGAATATGATTTTTATTTTGTCCTCATATGCAAACTATCCCACTTATATTCCTCTTAAAGTTGAATTTTTAATCTTGTGTTCTTTTATCTACAACAGAAAACGCATAAAGAATGTTCATCATTAAATGAGCAACACTCACATAGGCTTTTCCATTATAGGAACCTTTCTCATTAATATGACACTGTCCATTGTGAGGCTGAAAGACACCACCTAGTCGTCCATCTCCTGCCATGTGGAAAGTATCATCAGATGTGTAAACCAGAATCCGTGTCACATTATGCCATCTAATCTTCTCCTGTGGACAAAAAACAAACTTTTTCATGTACAGCAAACTCTGATATACTGCACACAAAAATGGCAACTTGTGGATGAAATCTTTACATGTAATTCCATTCATTTATGGCAAATCAGCTCTCACCTTACAGACTGCAGCCTGCATTATCGCATCCAGACCAGCCTCAGGAGAGTCCAGGTTGCCAGAGATTTTCTGTTTGCTAACTTCTCGTTCAAACTCCTTGGCATCGCTAGTCAATGGCAGGACATTCTGAAAACTGAAAGCTGGTTGGCAGGTATCTATACGATTGGGGCAGGGGTTCTTAATTCTTGCCTTCGTCTGACTGACATATGGCAACATCTCCTTATCAACAAAAGACCCGAAACCTGAAAGATGGAGAAAGGGCTTAGGATAAATGACAGAAACATAGCTCTAATTCAACCACAATCTATTCTTTAAAATTGCAGTTCAAATTTATATATATATATATTGTAAGATGTAATTTATTCATGTTATGGCAAAGATAGATTTTCAGCATGATAACTCCATTCTTCAGTGTCACATGATCCTTCAGAAATCATTTTAACATTATGATTTTGTGCTCAAGAAAAATTCTAATTATTATTTGAAATTTAATAAAAGTTTGATAAGTTGTGAAATATGAGCAGAGTATAATAAATACATTTAATATAGAAATGTATTTTCCAGACCTGGAAATACTAATTATGTTCTATTTATAAATAATTGTCTAATAATCTGTTTAAAAAAATCCACATTGGTTAGCCACATTGCTGTTAGTATTTCAGTTAGCGATTCTCACCGATCCGGACGGTCTCTGTGATGTCCTTCAGCTTCTTGAGGATTTTCTGCCCCAGAGTTTTAATTTGCTCCAGATCATCTTTCATGGAATAGCTCAGGTCCATCAGGTAGTACAGATCTATAGGGTAACCCTGAGCCCTCTTAAACTCAATTTCGAATTCATACGGAACTCCTGCATACGTGAAATAAAAAATGATTGAGGGACTGCATTCCAAATGTTATGGAGAGTCAAAAATATGGTTGTTTTTGTGCCAGTTGTTTTATATGGCATATATTGTATGTGTAAGAAACATAAGCCTGTATATCTTTGCTGTATAATATTACATATACTGTACATATTAAAGTGAACAATTACACTATGTTCCAATAAGTTGCAGCATCCTGCTGTATGAATGAGTAAGCTCACCAACTCTGAGTGTAATCTTGATATTCTGAGGTTTGAGTTGGACCACATTTTCAGTATCGTTGCTGAGGTCACTGTTCTTTACATTGATCAAGGGATGGTTTCCAGGATTGATCACATAATCCTCTCTACAACTCCTAGCCTTCAGAGACTCGGAAGAATCACAGCGCCGTTCATTAGACTCGCCTGATTTTAAAAAGTCCTGCATCACAAGGAAATTTGCATTACAAGTACAATCAGTTATAAGCATCTATTTAAAAATAATAATAATAATAATAATATACAAAAGAAAAAATGACGTTAAAACTTTGCTTAATATGGTAACATCTTTATTATAAGTGACCTACACAAATCATGATAAGGGTCAAATCAGGGTAAAAATAACACTTTTGATACCAATTTTTTTCACATTTACAATATAGGAGATAGGGTGCGGTTTTGTTAAAGTTTAATAATTTTTAAAATAATGGTTTGTTATCCCATTATACACATTTATAAATTGTATAAATATTTATTTAATTGATTTATTGTATTTAAAATTGCACAAATTACTATATGCAATATAAACTAGAATCTTCTGAAGGCTTTAGAAATGAACTGAATGAACTTTGAGCATACTTTCAGGAAAATTATAAAATTCTAACATTTGAGTTGGAGATTAATATTTTGTAAATAATTGTAAATGTTTTTATTGTGCAAGCAAAGCACTCGCGTATAGCTTCATAAAATTGAGGATTACTTTTATGATGTCGGTAAGACTTTATAATAACAGGACATGAATATTCATGTACTAATACCTGAAATAATATATACTTTAACGTGTTTTTATGATTAGTGAAGATATGAACAAATGAAGAGCTATCCTTAACTACGACAGGAGTCATAAGGATTCATGCATGAAAAACAGCACCCTTAAATACATGTTGGTGCATGTTTGATAGTGTGAGACTGGAAAAACTGGAAAAACTGGAAGAAGAAAAAAAAAAGAAATTAACATTAGAACTCTCTCTCTCGAGAAAGTAGCAACCCATTCCAAAACGAAACCACACTGAGTCAATCCCCTCAGTATTATATTAATTTACATTTCTCTCCCTTCGCTCCTGTTCCCCCATTTAGTCTCTCTCTCATGGTGAGATCACCAGAAATTCACCCAAAAATCTATATGGTTTAATGTGAACAATTATCACAACGCGTAAAATATAAAATAAAGAGTTGAATAGAATAATCAAATATTTTGCTAAACTATTATATAAATGACCAAAAACCAATTGGCATTCTAACCTAAATTCAAGGTTGTGATAAAATGGAGTATGAAAGTTTAATTGGAAATAAATTACTTTGCCATGCTGAAAAAACAGTAACACACAGTAAACCTTCACCCTATTATCGGAAACTGTCATTGGACCGATTGGGCAGGCCTTACAATAGTTAAAGGGATAGTTCACCCAAAAATGAAAATTTGGCCATGACTTACTTGAGCCCATGACATTCTTCTTTCAGACGAATACAATCAGAGTTATATTAAAAAATGTCATGGCTCTTTCAAGCTTTAAAATGGCAGTGAATAGCCAATGGTTTTGAAGTTCATCAAAGTGCATCCATACATGATGAAAGTGCTCCACATGGCTCTGGGGGGGTTAATAAAGGCCTTTTGAAGTTAAGCGATGCGTTTGTGTAAGAAAAATATCCATATTTAAATCTTTATCGACTAAAATAACAAGCTTCCGGCAGATGCCCATACGCATCGATTTACGGCGAAAGAAATCGATGATCTGCGACTTTGCTTTAGAAGGTTAGATGGAAACAACTGTAGCAGATGACTAGCCTACTATTATTCTGTTGCGCGGAGCTGAGTATGAACTGATGACGGGACGGCTTGATCTTACTGCGGGCTGTCTAGTGCGTCACGCAGCTTCGGCACACATATTTTGAGAGTTGGTCAGCTAAATAAAACAGACGGTGTGCCAAATATGTAGGCTAGGGGTAGTTGTGAGGGCAGATGCCACGTAAAACATTATTTAGGCTAATACGATAAATTAGTGTTTCACGGCATGCAAATTTATGTGTAAGCTACACATAAGAAAGCTCTAGGCTCTGCCCCGGTTTGTGTCGGGCCATTTATTAGTCTGGCTGTTTGATGAGAAAGAGATTAAACGTTGTTGCAATAAACTCAAAAGAGCTGGTAAGTCCCGCCCATTCGTAAAACTCCAAGTGGACCTCTAGGTTGAAAAAGCATCAATGCAAGTGAATGAGAGAAAATAATTATTTTCTGATCCAGTTTGAATTGTGCCATGAATGTGAACTTATGTTGTCTGTGAATTTTTTATATAATTTCTCATGTTACGAGTTTGACAGTATATTGTATGATTCTTTGGCTAGCAGTTGTGGAATAGACATAACGAGAAAGACTACACGTCGCATATGTGACGTCACCGCATAACACATTTTCCCTCCACAAATCACGGTGCGATAATCAAAGGAATTAGATCGAGATGCCTGTGTGTTTTGTACCCAAATGTCACCATTCAAGTGCACCAAAGACACAGGCATGTTTAGCGGGATCCGTGTGCTAGTGGTGGTGACGTATATCAAACGCGTCGAAAGCAGCGAAGAGTTGTAGTCCACAAAGTGCTCTCACACAAAGTCTAACCGTATGAAAATTCTACCCGCTAAATTGTAGCATTCTTTACACTAAATATATATAAAAAATTCACAGACAACATATGTTCACATTCATTGCAAATTCAAACGGGATTAGAAAATAATTATTTTCTCTCATTCACTTGCATTGACGATTTTTCAACCTAGAGGTCCAGCGGGGTTAGCGGAAGGGGCGGGACTTACCAGCTCTATAATAATAAGAATAATAACAAGAACTGATGACAGCACGGCTTGATCTTGGTTGACCAATCAGCGGAAAGAGGCATTTTTTCCCCGCCCATGTAGAGATCGAATATTCAGGCTGTTTATCCATTTTGGTTTTATTATTTTTCCATTTGGCGGATTAGAACAAAGTGTGATGAAAACAAAAATAAAAATATGAAAAAACGACGCGAGATCATGTTCATGCAGGGTCGAATATATGATAAATTAACGGTTTCTTCGTTTTTCCATTTAGAAGACAAAACCGAGAAAACAAATTATCCAAAGATACACGGACCCTTCTGTTAGGTTGGAGTTGTATAGGGTTAGCATTGTGGTGAAGAATAGAGTCTGTGATTAGGTCAAGGATGGCCAGCAAAAGTTTAAGGCTTTACAGAATATTGATTAGCCTAGGTGGGCTACTTGCAAGTATAGAGTGATAGACCCTTTGATGGTCAAATTAGCATAAACTATCTATTGCTAACTAGCACTTAATCATAAAGGTTTGAGTTAATAGGATGTTCATGCAAATTAACTGTATGAGTTAGCGTTTTCAATATTTCAACTGAATTGTAATTAACACGTTAGTGTAGTACAGCATTTTTAAGATCTAACTGAATCTTTGAGTAAGTTAACTTTAAAAAAATTAGTTAGTTTACTTAAATATTTTGAGGTAATGGGTTTCCACTGTTTAGAGTATTCTGAAACATCGGTTTTACAATGAAGCAGGTGTAAAGTTTGCACAGAAAAACATGCTCGACCACAGGTACCACAGCAGGAAAAGAGCCTCCAAAAGGGAGCACAAAGTTAAATGTGAATGCATTGTTTCTATGTAATCTCTTCTCTCAGTTCTCTTCGGCTAATGACAAAGTATGACATCTTCTCCATCCTGATCATGGGAAACTGACTCTTGAGGAAGGTTCAATTAAACTACCTATTGATCCATTCACATGATAACCTACCGTCTGTGTGCACCACGCACATCCAGGACTCCTTATACATTCAGAACATGAAGAGTGAGATTGACAAAATGGTTCTTGCCCTAAAATGCACATAATAAAATGCACACTTTAATAAAATCAAATATCAAAAGCATCAAAGACTTGTTTTACTTTTCTAAAATGGCATGGATGGCTATTTGCATTACCTTGTATACAGTGAAAGAGAACTGTCACGGCTATCACAAAAGCCTTCATCTGCAGAGAAAGAGTATATAAATATAAATAAATAAATATTGAAATATCTGTGGTACATATTTTGGTACCAGAAAGACATATCACATCTGATGTTCTCTTTTTACATTTTTACCAAAAAAAAAACAAAAAAAAAACAGGATTTCTACATGTGCGTGACATACTATACCATATGACAGGCACGTGAATAAAGAATTAAATGTTAAATCTATTAAAAAACACAACTGCACTTCCACCACGCTGTATAGCCTACTTCTCATTCATGTGAACATACTTAACACCAGACATCTGACAATGAGTCAGGCGTTACAAAATGGAAATGTGCAAGCAAACCAAAGTGGCAGACAGAAAGTCATAATAACCACACTCTTCCTCTTTATCGCTCAGCATTGACTATAGTTTCACATGGAAATAGAGAGGAGACAACTCATTTAAAGGTGAAAACACACATTGTAGCATTCTTTCAGTAGTAACAATCTGAACTTAATTAATTAATCTTAATCTTAATTAATTAATTAATTAATTAATCTGAACTGTTTTTTTTTTAGTATTCTTAGTAGTGTGTGAAAAAAAACATTATCACATTTTTAGGTGTGGGTTACCCCTGTAACAGTAACGGAAACATTCAAAGAAACAAAGAGAAAGAGTGTTGTTGATGTTTTTATCACTGCACCTGATGTTTATTTTTTATATACTTTAGTCAAGCAAGCATTCTAATAGACAGATCATAACAGGGCTAAAAAAAAAGACTGAAAAAATAAAACGTTTTTTTTTTTAATTCAAAATTGTGTAGCATAAATAATTAAGAAAGCAAATATGCCATAATAAAATAAAGTTTGTAATAATTACCTAATAAGGTTTTGCAATAGGACCAATATGAGATAAAGCATTTAAAGAGCTACAAAACATGTAGATAGCACCTTTTTAACAATATGATAGTTTTTATGTATTTTGTTGTTGTTGTTGTTGATTTTCTAATCAGAAAACCTTAAAAATGTTTGGAGTGGAAGTGAGAGGGGAAAAAATTAAATCCACTTTTCTTTTATTTTGGAGGTATTGTATAATGGTAGGCTACTCTAATTAATTGAGCTAAAACGATGTAAATGTGTAGTTACAAAACATCCAAGTAATGGCATATTTAGTTCATCATGTAAATATTGGGTTCAAAAATTACATTATACTTGTCATGTAAACAGAAACTATTTATAACCCTTTGAAAAATCGAAATTGCCCAATTTCATATCTAGGCTAAAGTGTATTTAGTTTATTTATTTAGGTCTACTTATTTATCGTCTACCATTATACTAATGGTACTTTTTTTACTTGATTTATTTATTTAATTAATTTCTTTCAAAAAAAGTGTGACACCTAAGCAGTAATCAGATGTTGGTCAGCCCTACAGTTTCAGCCCCACAGCAACGGTTACCTAATCAATCCAACACAACTTGCTTTTCTCCAAATTCAAACGGTAGCCTACTTTTCAAACTGTTATTAAAAAAACTGTCAATCATTAACAAAACCAAGTCAATTATATAGAATCCAACACACCGAAATCTATTAAAATTTGAAATCATCTCTTACCGTAAATATGAGATGTCGTGCACGTATGAATGCGAATTCAAAACGTCACAGAGGCGTCATCATGATTCTCGTCAGAATGACTACGGTTGTGTCTCAAATTTAGTGAGCTTCCTACCTAGACAGCATTTAGTTCGCTACAGACATGTAAAACACTGAGCGTTTATGTGGTTCCCAAAAGTGTCACGTGCGACTATGATGCTTAGACATGGTGTCTAGGTAGGAAGTTCACTAGGATTTGAGACACAGCTTATCGATCACATCACAGAGGTAGGCTATCATGCAAGAGTTACAGGAATAATGTGGTCACTTTTAGTTCACCTCTTCCTCTTCCTGTCTTAATTTTAGTTGTCACTGCGTATCTTAATTTTGTAACTTTCCCCCCACAAGCCAAATGCAACACGCTTCAAAATATTAAAATAAGATTAAAGATATATATAAAAATAATAATAATAAGAGGATAGTATTCACTCTATACAATTTGATAAGAAATGAGTATTGATATTTGCAAATATCAATAAAGTTATGACAAACATTTTAATGAGCACTGAATCAAGAAAGACACCTGTTTAGTTTTACTAGATTATTACTGTAACAAGGGCATTGTGTCCACATGGCGGTGCTCTTTCATCTCTCTTCAGCACCAATTTTTCAGCTATTGGATATGTTGATTAACTTCTATTTGAATCTCACATTTGTTCGTAATCTGAAAATTCTGCTTTAGCAAACCGTTATATATACCACACTATATATATATATATATATATATATATATATATATATATATATATATATATATATATATAATTATACATATATATACATATATATATATATATATAAAGCCCATATGAATAACAACACAGTTTTACACAGGCATCTTTATTTCACCTCCACATAAATGTGATTAGAAATGCGGATTTGAGTACTTGATGACTTCATTTTAATGATAACATCTATATTGTATATGTTTTGTGTGTGTGTGTGTGGGCACTTTAAAAAAATTGGGCACTTTAAAAACTACATTTCTCACATATATAAATCATATTGGTCTTTTAGAAAAAAAGAAGTAAAAAAAGCACTGAAAATATGCAATGGCAATGTTGCTATTATGTGATATTGATGTGACTGTACACATTTTCTGTGTTCAGTGAAATCATCGAAAATTAAATCTACAAGTTTAATTTAGTTAGGGAGTTTTATTCATTTAGAAACAATAGTACAGTAGTTTATTTTTTAAACAATAGTACATTTAGGCCAGATAGGCCTAGTGGTGAAATGGTAAAAATACAGCTGAGAGTTAAAATTTGTGGGGTTTTGTACTTAAAGGGATAGTTCACCCAAAACGGGAAATTCTGTCATTATTTAGTCACTTATGTAACCTACATTTCTTTTGTGTTTACATGGTTTTGGAAGAACATTAAGGTAATCAGCTGAATATTCTTTTATACTACGATTTTTTTTTATCCCACTGTAATTCAGCGTGTGTCTAGACTGCTCCTCTCTTCTTAATAACATGCTCCATCGTAGCGGTCTCTGTGGTGTCCAAAGTGATCTTGTATTTGGCCAGAATCTTGAGAATGGGCCTAAGCTTCAGCCACCACTGAGTCTTCGGTATACGATGTCTGGAACAGAAACAGGTGGGATTCACTCAGTGAATGACAATGTGTGTGATGCAATGAAACAACAGTAAAATGAATCAGGGATCACTCACACAAAATCAGTGTCATCTTTGAGATCAGAGAGAGGCTGGAAGATCATGGCTCTCTTCCTCATTCCCAGAACACAGGCAGAGTCCGGTGTGTTAGCAAAGATACGGCCTGCTCATACAAGAGTGAAAGACGTTTACGGAAAGAATTTATGTAGGGCACTTTCAATGAATACAGTACACTATGTTGTTCCATTGCTTTTTTATGCATTCAAGATTGTGATTATTATATATGTTACATACAATATTATGTAAGATACAATTAACCAAGCATTAAAAGTAGCTAATTTGAAACATTAACCCCCGGTTAGACAAGACTTAAGCCTATAGTACTAAAATGCATGTTTGAGCTGTTTTAACTGAAAGGAACTTGCACTGACTGATCTTAAAATATGGCAGTTCCATTGTTTTGTCTCAAGATGCACATTTGTGATGTTTTTTCTTAGGCACATTTATAAAAACTACTTAAAGGGATACTCCACTTTTTTTGGAAATAGGCTCATTTTACAACTCCCTCAGAGTTAAACAGTTGGGTTTTACCGTTTTCGAATCCATTCAGCCGATATTCTAATATTTAGAAGAATATCATTAACCAGACAGTTTCTGGTCCCATTGACTTCCATAGTAGGAAAAACTATATACTATGGAAGTCAATGGCAAACTGTCTGGTTACTGATATTCTTCTAAATATTAGAAAATCGGCTGAATGGATTCGAAAACGGTAAAACCCAACTGTTTAACTCTGAGGGAGTTGTAAAATGAGCCTATTTCCAAAAAAAGTGGAGTATCCCTTTAAATGTCCTAATTAAACTAAGGCCTAAATGTTTGTATTCCTCTCTTGAAATGGTGATTTAGGCCATTCCCACATCTTGACTGCAACCATCAATTAAAACGCAGTCAAGTCATGACATTGACACTAGCTATATTTCCATGCAAAGCTGTGAATTTAACATATGCAAAATTGTCATGCATTCTGCATCTTGCATTCTGAGGATACACCTCACGTACCACAAGTATATGAATCTCTGGACGGAACTCATATTACTTTTTCTGTTGCGCATCGAGGGATTTATTTGGTAAATGTGTTTCCATCTTAGTTTATGTCCATGTCTTCCTATCTGATAAAAAATTATCTGAATGCACATCTTGGTGGAGTTTATTTTCTCTTACGATTTCCCAAAATTTGCATAAAAATAGGTTGATGGAAACATAGTTACTAAATGTATTGCAGTAAAACCCATTAAGTCTCCTATTTAGTCTCCTATCATCCACCCATTTAAATTACTGTTCACTCACCATGTCTGTAACACTCCTTCAGTTTATCAGTCAACCACAACACTGCTTTAGCACCCATCTTTGTGCCAAAGTTCCTGTCAAACGGTGTAGGCGTTCCACCCTGAAAATATCATGAGAAAAGTTAGCAATTGAGCCCAGAGATGATGACAAGGAAGCTCAGCAATAATGGCCAAAACCCTAGAATACTATCAATAGTGTACACACACACCTGCTGCATGTGCCCAAGCACATTCTTACGGCAGTCAAAAACTCCTTTGCCCTCTTCTGAGTACAAGTTGAAGATAAAATCTGTAGTGTAGTTTGCATTACATTTCTCATTCCTGAGGGGAAACAGTTTGATGTTATTAGAGTGCTGGCACAAGAATTATTGAAGTCATTTATCTAGATTATTGCAGAAGTTGACAGAATGAGAAAGAAAGAGCGAAAAGATACAGAAACCGATTGTGTGACAAAATGACCAACCTGAGGATGAGGCCTCTTTTCACTGTGGTCTTCATCTTCTCCAATAAGTGCTCCACATTTGTCTATTTCTCAACCAAAAATGTAAGTTAAAAACAAACAAAATTACATATATTCATCCAATCACCCATTCAAAACATGCCTCACCTCCAGGTCGCGAATGGCAAATGGATCTTCATAGATATAAGCAGCATCGGCCCCCGCAGCCAGTCCTGCCATGGTAGCCAGATATCCACAAAATCCCCCCATTGTTTCAATGATGAAAACCCTGCGCTTTGTTCCAGCGGCGGATTGCTTGATCCTATCGCATGTCTTAAAAGACACAAAACAGCCAATTAAATAGATAGTTGGGGGACATGTCTGTGAATTGTACATTATACAATTTTATAGTGTGTGGTTTCTCACAGTCGTGATAGTATTGAGAGCAGTATCAGCACCGATGCTGAAGTCTGATCCAGGAACGTTATTAGACACAGTAGCAGGAATAACAACCAGGGGAATACACAACTCTTCATATTTTTCTCTGGCAGTCACTAATTCCAAACCTCCAACAAAGGCCTAAACAGAAAGGGGGACCGAGAGAGTGTGTGTAAAAATGAAACAACAAGGTGAGGTAGTTGCCTGTGGATAAATAAAAGGATTTCAAATATTTTTATTTCATATTGGCAGTAGTATTTGAAATGTTCTCACCTCAAATCCTCCAATTATAACCAGGGCATGAATGTTAAACTTGGCTATATTCAGACTGATATCTTCAATCATACTGGCCGGCAGTGACCTACAGGGAAAGAAGAAGGAGAAAGAAAGAGATACAAAAATAATACACACTATATATACACAAGTTTGGGGCAAGTAAGATTTCTTTTGTTCACCAATTTGCATTTATTTGATAAAAAAACAACAACAACATACCTCTTGGTTCCTAAATCAGAACCACCTTTGCCTGTCCAGCCTCCCACATAGCCCCAATCTATTGGTTCAATCTGCAGGAGACAGAGTTTAAATCAAAGAGAAGGCATTTCTTCATATGGACTCATGTATTCCTCATGTATGTTAAATACTTTACAGTTCCGTGTGCAAGTCCCTCGAAGCCGTCATGTACTGCTAGCATGTTGTGTCCTTGAATGATACCGATTCTGACTGCTGAACGGACTGCTGCGTTCATTCCTGCACACGGAGCTCCCACGTTCATTATGGCTATGTTTATATTACTCTAAAGAAGGAGAGAAAGATGGAAAGAGGAAGATGATGAAAATCAAAAGAAATAGAAATTCATATATATCTGGAGTAAAGTCTAATAAATGGGATAAAATGAACGATTAAATGATTCATATCTTGTTACGCACCTTCACATCTGGGGCGGTCACATGGGCCAGGAGTTTATATGTGTTCCAATTGTTCTCAAAACTCCTGCAGAAGAGACACAGCGAATCAGTCACAGGTTTAGTTTGTTATAGCAAAGAAAGAAAGAAAGAAAGAAAGAAAGACAGACAAGGATAAATAACTCACTTTCCCCTGAGTTTAACAGCTTCCTCAAACCTGCCCTCTGCCATAGCTTTGGTCACTTCTTTTGTCTAAAAATAGAGAACAAGATGTATTACAAATTAAATTGGGTAATTAGGCTACAAACCAAACCAAAAATCTGGATCAAATTGACTGCAATAAAATAAAATAATATATTAAATGTTAAATAAAATTACACTACCATTCAGATTTTTTGTAAATAAATTAATACTTTTATTCAGTAAAGATTCATTAAATTCATCACACCGTAAAGACTCTTATATTGTCTCAAAATGTTCTATTTCAAATAAATGCTGTTCTCTTCAACTTTCTATTCATCAAAGAATAGAATAACATTCATAATAATAATGAATATTTCTTGAGCACCAAATCTGCATATTAGAATGATTTCTGAAGGATCATGTGACACTGAAGACTGGAGTAATGATGCTGAAAATTCAGCTTTTCCATCGCAGGAATTCATTAAATTATAAAATATATTAAAATAGAAAAGTTATTTTAAATTGTAATAACATTTCACAATATTACTGTTTTTACTGTATTTTTGATTAAATATATGCACCCTTGGTGAGCATAAGAGAATACTTTTTAAAAACATCAAACATGAACAACCCAAACGACCTGTTCATATAAATAACTTTTATATCTGGTTGGGGAAAACAGCAGTTATTTTGATTTGAACTATCGGATCAAAACACATCAAACATAAAATAATAATGCGGCCTGGAAGTCAGGGTGTGTCTATGCCTGCTCACCACTTGCACACACTCCATGAGGGGCAGCCGAACAGCCATGTTTCCAGACAGACTGACCACACATGCAGGAGTGTCAGGAGTGGCCTCTAGCAATGCCATCACAGCCTCCACCCCCATCCTACTGCCCTGAGAACAAGACACAGCATGTTACATATGCATCAAATAAACATGCTGTCAGACCAGAATCTGAATACGGATCATACCAAGATTCTGTCAAAGGCTGAAGGGGTTCCTCCTCTCTGAACGTGACCCAGAATAGTGGCACGTGTGTCAAAGCCAAGCTTTTTAGTGACCAGCTAAACAAACACAAATATGCACAAAGAATAAGTCATGATTAAAAAAATCACTATGATCATATTTTATGTGCCAGTTTGGGCTTACGTTCTTGATAAAGTCACTGGTGATGGGTTTTCCGTGGCGATCCAAAGCACCTTCTGCCACAATGATGACATTCAAACGATGGCCAATGCTTCTTTGCTGCACAATTAAGACAGTATAATTATATTGGACAGAATATAATGATGATGATGTTGACTATGATGATAAGTAAGGCATTATAATTGTGTATAGATGTTACATAGGTAAGTCTCCTGCACAGATGGTCCTCCCATCCTTCATCTGGAGGCATCTCAGGAATAAACACCCAGTCAGCACCACACGACAGGGCAGTGACTAAGGCCAAATACCTAGATTTACACATAAAAGTACACATACACTCTTGGTTACACACTGTCATAACCAGGACTCTTATACCTGCAGTTAATTAGAGCTAAAACTATTTTCATGCATGTTTTAATAAATGGTACTTAAATGTCTTAATTTAACTAAGGCCTAGTCCTGGCTTAGTCTAAGCCCTGTCTGTGAAACCAGGCCATAATAAATTAATTTATAATATTATAATTTTCTTTTAGCTAGTTTCCAAAGCAACATTAGTCATTTTTCATTTAGTTTATCTTGATGTGATAACGTAACTAAAGCTAAAACTGAAATAAAGAAAATAAAAACTATACAGAAATAAGTAATAAAAATGACCAAAAAAAAATAAAAATTAAAATAAAAAAATAAAAAAACGTATTTATTCAAAATATTACAAAAATACTATAATAGTATCTCAATGATACTAAAATAACACTGGTTGTAACCTTGTGCATAACAATACTACTGCAACTGGTTTATGATCAATAATCAAGTCAAACACTGATTGGCATAAGATGTGGATTTTTTTTAGAACAGGTAACATGCAACAACAGAATGACATATCATGCATCCATACTACAACATACCCACAATGCCTCCCCATCACTTCCAGAATAAAGGCTCTTTGATGACTGCAACGACAAATCAATGTGTTGTCAGGCTCATAATGCAACTGTGCAGTAAAATACATACATGTGTGTGTACGCATTTACCTCTGAGCTGTTGTTGTGATGGCATCAACTACTTCCATGATTCTGTGCAGAGCTGAATCGGTGCCAATGGTCATGTCTGTGCCACAGAAATCATTATCTATGGATCCAACCATCCCAACGATGTTCAGATGAGATGAACGTTTAGCCTCCTCTGCTGTGATCTTACCTACAGTATGAGCACAGGCAGACAGGCATGCGTTTTATGTGTATCTTCATAATAACTGACACATTGAATCTTCTCATCAGTCTCCCTATTCATATAAAGTTACAGTGTCTTACTTTCTGCAAAATATTATGTACATATTTAATATATTTACAAAGCCAAAACATATATCACCATATACAATACTGTTCAAGATTTTGGGGTCTGTGAATTTGTTTTGATGTTTTTGAAAGAAGTCTCTTGTGCTCACCAAGGCAGCATTTATGTCATAAATATTGTAGAAACTGTAATATTGTAAAATATTATTACAATTTAAATGAACTGTCTTCGATTTGAATACATTTGAATATGTGATTTATTCCTGAGATGGCAACTGAATGTTCGTTCCATTACTCCAGAGTCCAGCCTTTAGTGTCACATGATTGTTGTAATCATTGTAATATGCTGATTTAGTGCTCAAGAATGGATGGATGATATATGGATAGATAGATGGATGGATGGGTGGATGGATGGATGGATGGATGGGTGGATGGATGGATGGATGGGTGGATGGATGGATGGGTGGATGGATGGATGGGTGGATGGATGGAGACATAAAAAAGGTTTAAAGGGGGGGTGAAATGCTGTTTCATGCATAGTGAGTTTTTTACACTGTTAAAGAGTTGGATTACCATGGTAAACATGGACAAAGTTTCAAAAATGAAGTTGTAAGTTTGATGGAGTATTTCTGCTCCAAAAATACTCCTTCCGGTTTGTCACAAGTTTCGGAAAGTTTTTTTCGAATACGGGACTATGTGACGTCAGAGTGGCCGGAATTTCCTTATACGGGTCTTAAGGCACTTTTCCCGGAAGGGCGCGCGCAGCTGTAGCCTAGAGCGTACGAGAGCGTCCATCAGAGCGCTGGGCTCGGCTGCGCTGCAATCAAAAAAATGGCACCAAAAAGTGTGTTTTTGGTTGCCAGGGCAAGACAACACTGCACAAATTTCCAAAGAACCCAGAGTTAAGGGACCTGTGGATGGATTTTGTTTTTCCAGAGCAGCAACGGAGTTGCGCAAGTGTTCTTGTTTGTTCCCTTCATTTCGGCGGTAGCTGCTAATAGTTTTATAAACAAGGCACAGTTCGACGATTTGCAGATCGCCTAATACTTAAAGATGGAGCAGTCCCAACGATAAAGGTTCACGGAACCGCAGGCGGTGAGTAAAACTGCTTCAAATGTCTGTGTTGTTAACTATCGGCGTGTAAGCACAGCAAGTTAACAACATGATCACGTACAGTTAATGTATCGATGGAGCATGCGATGTATGGTGTGTGTTTGTGTGTTTAAATACAGTTGTTTAGCTGGCCACTGTAGGTGTCAGTTCACAACCCCTGATGTAACAGACCGTCAAGGATTACCGTATGGTGTAGTCCTACCTGCTTTCAGCAAGATTTGAAGCAGTTCACTCCACTCATTACGGAACTCGTTGGCACCAGTCAGGCTGCCATCTCCACCAATTACACACAGATTAGTGATGCCCAACTTCACCAGGTTGCATGCTGCTTTAGCTCTACCCTCCTTAGTGCGGAAGTCCTGACAGCGGGCACTGCCTATGACTGTGCCCCCCTGACAAAATAGATGGAGGTAATAAGAAAAAAATACAGACACTTCAGCAAAAATGGCAAATATTAACATGACCTGAGATATTGGCAGAGGAATATACTAACGTGCTGTAGATGGTTATTGACTACATACTGTGCAGGATGCCAATGAGTCAAGGTTTGGTTTGAAACTCCCTGCGGTCTCATGGTGCCATCAGCATTGTCATAATCTATGGCTCATGCCATTACTCACATGGTAATTTGTAGTGTGGGCAGTATAATGTGTGTCTATGTAATATTACCCTAAGTCTCAAAAGCAGAAATCTCTAGATGAACTCTGGCATTTTGTGCTAGATCAAAGTGGTTATAGCCAACCATGCAATATGATCTCAAACATGCATACAGAAATAACCTGATGCACTCACCCTTTAGTTTTAGTTATAGTTTGATTGTGTTGATGTGTACACAAGAGTCAATTGAATGAGTATAAATGTGTGTTAAAGGCAAGAGCATTTCTAGCCTTTCATAAGTACTGGGGCACAGGACCCAATCAAAAAGCATCCCATATTTTAATATTTTTTTTTAATACTGTTTTACATACTGTTACAGTTATGTCTGTCTTGTGTCTGTATTCCTGAGTTTTCCTCCCGTCATTGTGTATTTGGTTTAGTCCTGTGTTCCAGTTTTCCCGCTCCTCGTTTGTATTCAGTTCCTTCACCTGTTTACCTGTCATTATCAGTTCATTTGCCCCAGCTGTGCTTGTTTCCCCATTCTGTTCTATGTGTATTTAAACCGTGTGTTCTCCCACACTCCTGGTCGGTTATTGTTGATGTTAGGTGTTTTGTATTAGGTGTGTTTGTATCCTCTACCCGTCTGCTCTTGTTTATTGTTTTGATTTATTAAGTAAAGTATATTGTTTTTGGAAATCCTGATCTCCTCTTCTCCTGCATACACCAACCGTAACACATACATGAATACAAATTTTACCTGCAAACTGCACGTGCAATAAAGAGCAGCTTCATTGCTGACACACGCATGCGAGTTTTGTGTCATACAATGGACTGTAGCTAAATATCACCTCATCCAGTGCTGTTTTTGTTTTACCACTGCAAGTTTGTAATTGAACTGTTTGAATTTACAGTTACACTCTAATCCAAAGCAACTTACATTGCATTGAAGGCATCAACCTTATTTTTAACATAAGAGTGGTAGTGGCCATTTGTGAATTGAATTTGTCTGACTTTCGTTGTCATTCGCTTCCAGTTATTTTTAGCTATATACAGAACAGCTTGTTATGCTGCTTGATATTTCAAGCTGATATTTTTCACCATATTATTTTAATAGTCGTAATTATAAACACACTGATTTACAGCGCAAATAGTTTTACTATTATTGCACTCCGTTCTATCTATAGCGGCTAATGAAGTCTCAGAAAATAGCTTACTTCCGAGTTGCTAAATAAAGTGGATACAATTTATCAGTTGATGCATTCCCTGGGGATTGAACCCATGACCTTGGCATTCTCTAGTGCCATGCTCTACAGTTTCAGCTGCAGAACACTTTTTGAATGAATCAAACTGAATCACAAACCTTTTTGCAAAACCATTTGACCAATTAGATAAATAGTGATTCATTCACAAATTGCTAGTTCGGAATCCAAACAGCTGATAGAAAACACACATGATATGATTGCCGAAATATGACCAGTGAAAAGATTATCAAATTACCAGCTGCAGCATCATTGACACGCTCTCCCAAGTTGCTTGTCGGATGTTATCGCCTCCATCGACTAGGCCCTGATAACCCTAGACGCACACAGAAATTGGAGGATGCATAATTGAATGCAAACACATGTTACATAATGCATAGACTTTAAAAAGATTGAGTGGACTTAGAATTGAGCAAGAGCTGAGTGAATTGGAAAGTGAATTTCTCCTGCATATAACAGTAATAACAGTGAAATAGAATTACAAATTCTCAATTTTCGTGTGCAGCGAATGCCAATCCTTCACTTTAAATTCTTTATTTATTGTGTGTGTGTTTAGATGTACAAACCTCATGCACAAAATAGACTTTTGCACCAGTGTAGATCCCAACTCTCACTGTGGCTCGGACAGCAGCATTCATGCCTGAGATATAATAATGAATGAATCATAATTACTGCACATGTTTTATAGTATTTTGATTTGATAGACATATACAGAAGTAAAGGTATAAGGTTTTCTTTAATTTGTCAAAAGCTTATTTAATTAAGTTTTGGTGACTGTTCGTGAAACATATCCAGCTAACCACTAATTAACTGGAAACTGTTTTTGGTTTAATTCCAAACCTGGTATCTTGTCATCTGGTCACACAAACACACATGGTGGTTAAGTCCCATTGAAAAGGGCAATCTAAGTGGCTCAAGTTTCATTTAAGATTGAACCAGAGAGGACAACAGGCAAGCTTCATTGCCCAGCTCTCCAAAGCAACCACATTTCCCCAAAGGTCACCGGCTAAATATAACACCCTCCAGACAGAGAGAGAGACAGAGAGATCATGAGGAGGAAATGAGTGAGAGGGAGAGGGAACGATGGGACGGCCATAGTTAAGGTTCTTCTAGGACTAGTTGACATTACACAGTTATTTGACTTATTCTGCAGCTGGTACCAGATAAGGTTAAAGGCCAGTTCTTTTTCCTACAGCTAAAGGTTGGATAAAAGGTCAGTGTGAACGCTTTAGCACCTCTCATGACCTCTCTGATATATGATTCCTGTTGCTCATTCAATATGGCTGATATAGTAAATGAGGGGTTGGTAGTTCAATCAGGTAATCAAGGATCTAACACAACCACTTTAAATGATCATCTATCAAGTTATGCCTAAATTCAATACCACACACATTTGACTTTATACCTTGCATTTTAAGGAGGAAACTGCAAAGACCTTCCTACATGAAGGTATAGTTACCCCAAATCTGTAAATGATGTCATCATTTGCTCACTTTCATGTCATTCCAACCCCCCTATTCTTGTATTTCATGAAACACGGGAGATGTTTAGCAGAATGTCCTTGCTGCTCTTTTCCATAACAAAAGTGGATGATGATTTATATAGTTGAAATTTATGCAACAACAAAAAGGAATAAAACTAGTTGCATACTTTTTGAATGCACAGACACATGAACAAGGTTTGTATGAACATTTTCATGTGTAATTTTATAGTGTTCGACGGTATAAACGTCTCCTTTAATGTTCCATTGAACAAAAATTCAACAAATTATCAAATATTTTTCATTTTTAAAAACTGATGCTAGCTAAAGCTAAAATAAATAATATTATGTGTTCATATACATTTTAACCTAAAATCTTGATTTATGTTGAATACAATCATCATTAAGGTAAAGGGCATGTTATGCTCAACTACCCAAAAACATCTACACTAATGTTCAAAAGTTTGGGGTCTGTATGATTTTTCTTAAAGGAATTAATATTTTAATGCTGCAGGGACACATTAAATTAATCAAAAGAGACAGTAAAGCAATTTATGATGTTACAAACAAATGCTGCTTTTGAACTTTACATTCATCAAAGAATACTATTAAGAAACACAACTGTTTTTTTTTTTTTAACTGTGATAATAATAAGAAATGTTTCCTGAGCACCAAATCAGCATATTAGAATGATTAGAATGACACTGAAGACACCTCAGAGAAATGATGCTGAAAATTCAGCTTTCATCACAGGAATACATTTCTTTTTAAAATATATATTTAAATAGTATTATTAAATATTAAATATTTCTGTTTTTCGATCAAATATATGCAGCCTATGAGAACTTATAAGCATACTGACCCCAAAGCTTTGAATGTTAGTACACAGAACCTTAATGACCAAATCATCTATTAATACAAGACCAATGGCAGATTATGGGTTTTGTTGTATAAAAAGTTGTCACAGTAAACAATGGAGAAGTTATGTTTTAAAGAACTGATTTGTTTGATTCAGTAAGTGAGAACTTAAGTTTAAAAAAAAGCAGCAACAACTGCTTAAAGTTGGACCCCAAAACTTTTTATAGCCAAAGGATTCAGCAAACTTGTTCTGTATCTACACCATGGAGTTAGAGTCCATAAATGCCTGTACACACAAATACACACTTCCTCACCCTGTGCATCTCCTCCAGAGGTGAGGACAGCGATGGCCCTTCCAACACCCATCTTTGTGGGGTCCACAGGTGCTGAACGCTGCATTTTGACAAAATGGCCTGAAGACGACAAGAGAAATTTTGAAGTGAACTGTCAACCTTTCTCTCGCTATCAGACCACTCTCTTCCCGCCTGACTGAATGGGAGCGTGACAGCAGTATAAACACCCTCCACCCTGGCATGCAGTGTCACACACAGTATCCACCCCCGTCATAACTAAATTTAAAATGATCTGGTGCACCACGTGCTTCTAGTGTTCTGATTAAAACACGCATACAAACTGCATTTACGGTCACCTTAATCCCATGTCATGTGATCTTTATGCAGAAACTCAATCAGATACAAACATAAAACACTTACACTGAGGAACACACATGATTGGACAAGCATACACCAACATAGAGCAACATGACCTTTACGCTATCTTTTCCTATAGGTCATACTGTGAATATGCAGTGCAAAAATTCTCTCTCTCTCTCTCTCTCTCTCCCACACACACACACACACACACACACACACACACACACACACACACACACACACACACACACACACACACACACACACACACACACACACACACATACACACTTACAGCCATTGTGTATGGTGGTAGAGCAGTTAAGATCTCCCAGGGTTCCATCGAAATACTTTGTAGATGTGGTCTTACCATCTGTAACACAAGGTCATTGAAATTTTATTTTTTTCATTTTAGAATAATGAACACAGCTCTGACATGACTAAATTTTAGAACTCTTTCATCTGATCTTTCTGAGAAACCACTCAATGGTATGAACACAATAGCATGACTATGGTGAGGAGGTGTGTGTGTGTGTGTGTGTGTGTGTGTGTGTGTGTGTGTGTGTGTGTGTGTGTGTGTGTGTGTGTGTGTGTGTGTGTGTGTGTGTGTGTGTGTGTGTGTGTGTGTGTGTGTGTGTGTGTGTGAGAGTGTGTGTGTGTGTGTGTGTGTGTGTGTGTGTGTGTGTGTGTGTGTGTGTGTGTGTGTGTGTGTTTGAGAGTGAAACAGCTTCTCGAACAAGAAAAAATTTAGGACTTGTATTCGTCCATCGCAAATTGAATGGATCGTTGTGGTTTGCTATTGTGATCTCATGAGGGACACTTTGTCCCTTCACATCAGTAAACATCATCAGAAAAGAAATGTTGCAGCAAAAGGTAGGGGAAGTTTTTTGATTGTAAATTATGGGGGAACATGAATATAAAAAAAAAAAAAATGATGTGCACGGATAAATCATTTATATAAAAAATACTGCAATGTTCCATTAAAATATCAGGAATTGTCGATTGGTGACTTTAACAAATATACATTGTGTGGTGGGGCAGTAAAGATGTTGACAAGGCCAGTGTACTGTAAATCTGAGCCACAAACCAGGAGGAAAAAATCCTAAATATTAAGGAAGTAAGGTAATTAAGGTAAATAAAAGAATTAAGGAAAATAAAAGAAATAAGGAAAATAAGAGTAAAATAACACATTATCCAGTACTGGTGAGGTAGAGATATATCTTTCATTTCGCTATTTAGAATAAAGAAGACTTTTAGTCACCAAGATTAGTATCCTAAAGTGATTATAGTAGAGCCCGGATTAAACTCTATGACTCTAACATGCAACAGCTGCTGGGTGTTGGTCAACGTTGGTGTAATTGCAGCGTCCAGACTCCAGTATGTTGCTGTCTACTGGTCGAATGCTGTTGTGCATCGGGGTTAGCAGACTGATCAGAGTTGCTTTACACCCAGCCAGTCATGTCTGTTAGTTACTACGGGTTAAAGAAGCGGACCACTATGAACCTTACAATCCTGTTTTGCGATTTAAACGAGTTATTTACAGTGCTGAGTTAAACCTCCTTAACACCAGATAATTCTCTTTAGCAACATTAAATGTAGTGTGATCTGGGGCCAGTTGCGTAAACTTAGCATCTATGTTAAGACTGTGTCTTAAAAATGAGTTTGACCAACTAGCAGTTATACAAGAGGTAATCACTTTCTTTTTCAGATTCAGATACCTTTAACTGAGCTCAAAAAAGTTAAGCCCAATCTTGAAGAAAATGTATTTACTAACTACCAAGATAGTCTATTCTAGCCCTCTGATTATCTTCAATTAGGGTATACACTTGTTATCTTTGGGGTCTCCAGGGACCCCAGACAATAACATTGCATTTTGTAACAGTATAATATATATTTTTTTACAAATGTAATTTTACTCTGTTTATTAATGTTTTTACTCAACATTTGTGCAGTTTTTGGAGGATTTTTGATATCTTTTAAATTTCTAAAAATAAATAAATAAATATTTAAATAAATAGTTTTTTTTACAAAAACAGCATTTTATGTAAAATTCACTTTATAAAAAACCCAGATTTTATTTATGGGGATAAATGGATAATTGTACATGATTTAATGTAAGATTTTTGCCCTTTTTTTGGAAAATGCAGTTTTAAAATAAAAAAAATTCACTTTAACCACTAGATGGCCATAGAGCTCCATTATATGCTCCATTATATGCTATTTGCTGTTTGATTAACCAAAATACATCTTCTCACAAGTTGGATTCAGTTGGATTGAGTTGGATTCATATATAAATATTTTAAAATCAAAATTATAAAAAAGAATTATATACTTTTTGTCAAAGTTTAGCATATTTTGTATTGAAAAACGTTTATCAATAATGTTACTTTATGATTAGAATCAAACCTGAACAAGATGTTACAAAGAGATATGTTGGAGTCTTTAGATTTTAGATTAAATCAGATTAGATTTAAAGATTGTGTGTGTGTGTGTGTGTTTGTGTGTGCATTTTAGTTGTGTCAGTGTCACCAATTTATATTTGTGGTGGTTCTGAACTTTATTTGACAAATCATAAGACTTTTTTATAGCCGTACAAATGTATTCCTGTGTGAGAGTGTGTGTGTGTGTGTTTGTATGTGTGTGTGTGTGTGTATTTTTGTTGTGTCAGTGTCACCAATTATATTTGTGGTGGTTCTGCATTTTATTTGACAAATTATAAGACTTTTTTTTTATAGCCTTACACATATGTATTCCTGTGTGTATGTGTATGTGTGGTTGTGTATATGTGTGTGTGTGTGTGTGTGTGGCGAGCATGATAACTTTGCATAGTGGATTTTTTTACATCGTTAGAAGTGTGCCATTTAATTTCTGTCCATGTGATCTGCGTTGTTTCTGATTTTGATGATGAATATTATATGTTTACTATGCGGGGTCTCCAGGGACCCCGAAGACAACAAGTGTGACTATTTTTTTCACGCCAACATAATAACAGATATCGTTCCAATTTAATTTTTTTTTTGTAGATCTAGAAAGAGTTGAGAGCTGTAGAAAGTTTCATACCATTTGAACAAAGAGAACATTTTTTTTAATTTGACCAAAAGTCATTTGCGGGTTAAAAAGACCCCAAAGATAACCAGAGGGCTAGACTAGCCACAGTTCTATGTGGTCCTGAAAATTTGTTCTGGAAACAAATTCCTGTGAATATAATCAGACTTGAACCTACTATATGCTGTACAATGTTTTGAATCCTTTAAGATAATGTAATGATTGTACAATGTGATCTCAAAGACAGACAGATTGTGCAGTGTGTACAGTGTTAATGCCAACAGAAATCCTTTACGATCCCAGAAATTTGTCTCATATGGCAAAAACTGTGGTCAAATTTGAACAGTGTGTGCTGGCCTTTAGTTAGAATAATAACTTGCTTCATATTTTTATAGAAATACATGAATAAATAATCGCAAAAGAATATAAAAACTAATATTGACATTTAAGTTAGTTTATTAATATTAAAACTGTACTAAATCTAGTCACCTTAGTTATCATGTTAAGAAGAATGATAAAGAAAAATGCAAGGCTGGTAGTTGAACCCAAAATCTACAAAGCAGAAGAAGAGTGTGAATTAAAGGGGTCATGACATGAGAACTCAAAATCCTCCTTATTATAAACAAAGCTTTTAATCAAGCTTCAAAAATGGCTGGTTTGATATTGCGGGATCTGTGATGTCACACAGGCAAATAGATTTGCATATGACTGCTTCCAGAGCAAGACATCAAGGAATAGTTATTCATCATTGAACCATCGGCCCAGCCTACTGGGATTCAGTCGCTTAAAGCTTGGTTTTACTCGCCGCACGAGGTGTGGGCGGTGGCGGTGTGCAAGGCTTTTTTATTTTACTTCGTGCATGGCTCCGCTTTCATAGATGCACGACTTCGAGCCGATTCTCGCTGAGCAGGTACGTCTGTACCATCAGGCACCCAGTTTGCACTTATTCAATTTAATTACTTACATTTACAAAATAAGCCTACAATAGCAGAAATAAGCCCTTTTACTGAAAATAAAGATTTAATAAAAATGTTTATGATATTAAATAAAAATATTTAATGAAATTAGAACATATTTAAAAGATTGTTTAATTTGTTTAATACATATTTTCTCATATCCATATATTTTGTTCTAATGTCACAAGTAATAATCTCATGGTTGGATTTTACACAAATATTTGATTATTTTGTTGATTTAGTGAAAACAAACAACAGGTATGACAGGTACCTTCTGTGCCTGTCGCCAAAGTATTTAAAAAATGGCTGAACAGCTGAATTTTGCCTACACTGGATGTGAGCATCGCGTCAAAATACGCCATTATAATCACTTACGCTGTCTACAGTTTCTGATAGTATGTGCACTTGAATTGAAACTGGAAGAGTGAAAGAACATTGGCTTTGAAGCGTCCAATTTAAACAGCTCTTTTGCGGCTCGGTACAGACTTCAGAAAGATACAGCATCAGTAAGTGGATGTTTTTTTTTTTTTTTTTTGGGTTATGTTGAGTTTTTTGTTCAGAGCATTTGACTGCAGATTGTTTTGGAAGCACTGTGCAAGAGTTCGCACTTCGCAAAAAACTTTTGTTGAAAGATAAAGTCAGCCAACTGTACTGGATCAGAGAGCAGCTGCATCACAAACCGTAAGTAAATTATTTAATAATGATTTGTCTGTAGGCTAAATTACGGATATAACGTTAGGCCTACAAGTGTTGGTAATACGAGTGGTGCAGGACGTCACATTTGTAGTCCAATTGGCAGTTAGAATCACACTGGTTCCCTCGACAAAAGTTTGTGATACTTACACGTTTTGTCCATCAAGATAATTTTCACAACTTTTATGAATTTTGACGGCTAAATGCAGTCACCAGAAGTAAAAGGCTAAAGGTAGGGTAACGTTACTACCACGATCCCACGACTTCAATTACCACAAGCCGACAGCCTAAATTAGTCCCATTAGCAACAGCAACCGCCTTTTTCAAGACACGTAACAGCTTAAAAATCATGGGATAAAACCAGACTGTAAAAGGGTAATACTGATGTATTTTATGTCGTAAAATAAAACTTGAAATTGTATTTAGTACCACTGTGGAGTAGCCCTGTATCTGCATTACACAAAAAGAGCTCCGGCTACAATGTTCTGTAAAACGTGATGCGTCAGGCATGCAGTTCTGTTTATTAACCGCTAGAGCGCCAAGCGTCACTTGTTTTTAGGCCAAAACATTTTTTGTCGCATACAGCAAACATCTCCTCACTATCCGCTAGCTGCCTGTCACCTGTCCTGAACACACTGTAAAAAAAAAAAAAAAAAAAAAAAAAAAACGCGGTCTCTGCAGATAGCCCCAGGCCACACAAACGGCAACAAAAACAAACTGGGCTAACCGGCACCACGAAACATAATAAACTGTTCCAGCCACGGCCCTTGCGCGTTGATACCATAGATAGACTGTAAAAGGTTGAGACCTTTTTCTATGCAATGATGTAAGCCAATCATAACATTGGCCGTTTACTGACAAGCCTTAAAGGAGCCGCCCCTTAAAAAATGGATATTTCTTTTTATTTAAAAAGAAATAAAGAGTCAGAATGAGGGTTAAAAGTAATCCGTATACTTATATATATTTATTTTTTAGCAAAAAACGTTATTAAGTGAACCTCAAGGAACATTAAAATAATAAAACAAACCAATGTCATGAACCCTTTAACTACAGTATGCCCATTAACTTGATTGCCAAACTACTTCACTTTGCAGATGAGCCCTTACCAGCACATAGTTCGGATTTTGATTCATCCCGGCAACTCAAATTTTCCAATCCTGTTTAAAAAAAAAGAGAGTCTGCGTTACATCACTAGACCAGTAGGTGGCGACGATCCTTCTTTAGTACAATGAGGGAGTCATTAAATAATTTGTACTCAACAGATTCATTCCATTCAGATTTGTGTCACTTGTGATGGAAATACTATAACAACGGTAACACTTTACAATAAGGTTCATTAGTTAACATTGGTTAACTACCTTAGTTAACATGGACTATATGAACAGTACTTCTTCAGCATATATTAATCTTAATATTAATTCAACATTTACTAATACGTCATTAAAGTCACAGGTTGTATTTGTTAACATTAATGCACTGTGAACTAACATGAACAAACAATGAAGAGTTGTATTTTTATTAACTAACATTAACAAAGATTACAGTAAATGCTGTAACAAATGTATTGCTCATTGTTATTTCATGTTAGTTAATGCATTAACTAATAAACCTTATTGTAAAGTGTTACCATAACAACATTAATAAAAATAAATGATTTTTAAAAGCACGGCAAATTATAGCACCATTAAAGGCGATAAAACAGGTAACGGCAAGTTTATTCTTTTAAAATTGGAGTCTTCTCAGATTTAGTTAAGCCAAGCTATTGTGCCTTTTCACATTATCATTAATGTTAGTGTAAAATATACTAGTTTGTATACATCAGACAGCTGTCTCACTTTCTATCTCTACTTTTTAAAGAATCAAGTACATACAGTAGTCTAATTCTGGAATCAAGCCATTGAAAAAAGTTGAATAAGCCACTCCTGTTTTATAAATATCAGTTCCCTATGAGCAATGCGGGCTCACTGTGACATCAGAATATTAAAGTGCTGTGTCATTTGGTCATCTGCCTGCTTGACCACTGAAACATGGCATCTCGTATTCAACACACATACGCTATCAAACACACACATACACAAACACATGAGTATTTTACTAAAGTTGACCACATACACCCACAACAATGTATAGATAAAAGATGCAGCGCTTTTTTATTTTTACACACATATGTACACAAACACACACACACACACACACACTACGCGTACCGTAGACATGATTAGCATCAAACTGAATCTTCCTATGCGTGCATTGCCAGATCAGCACCGCCAGTCCAATATGAGGGATCCAGTGGAACAGGAGATAAGACAGTTGCAGAAAGCACACGAACAACTCTAACAAACAAACACTAATCTGACACACGCATACAAACACATCCCAAATGCATACACACACCTGGCAGACACACACACAGTTATCCCACACTGCCTCCATTCTTCCCATTAGAATGAGTTGGTGTGGTGGCCATGACAAGGTCTTATCAGTATTATTAGAACTGACCTCACGTTCCTACTCACGTTTTTTTGTGTCTACTTCCAGTCTTTCTCTCCTTCTATACACCATCCTTATTTCTTTGGCGTTTCCCAGCAAATCTCTCTCTCTAACTCTCTGGTGTTTTTAAATCAGCATTTGTTCATCGGTCTGTTTTCACTGGATTTTTCGTAATCAAATGAATGAATAGTATTTTGGTTCTGGCTCAATACTTCAAAATCAGCTTGGCTAACAGCAGTAGAGGCAGTCTAATACTGTAATAGGATTGCACGCAACACATTTCACGTGTAGATTTTATTGGATCAAAGCAAGAGGTAATGTTAGTGAATAGTGAATGTAAAAAAAGAAATAAACAACTTTTGACAAACTGTGATTTTAAAATATCATGGTGGCTTGATGGCCCTGGGTCAGTGTGAAAGAGTTTCATGCCAATTTACTGTCACTTGACTAATCAGGCCTGTATGCTTTGTCAAAAAAATCTTACGTTAGTTGATCATGTGCACGTTTTTTTTTTTTCTTAATTGTATACATAAACGGTTGCTTTTCTATGATGTACATTTAAATATAACATTATTTAACACAAGGTAGAGACCAATAGTGGATACAAGATGTACTTTATCCTTTCACAAATGTATAAATAAATATAGAATAAATATTTATTTTATAAAATAGCCTAATATAATAATAAAATAAATATTAATATTTGAACAAACATTAATATTTTAATGAATAATAATTAATGAATGATTTATTTATTCATATATTTATTTATTTTTAGAGGGAAAAACATAAGAAATCTCTCTCTAAAAAAAATGCAACTCTGAGTCCTTACCTTACTGAATTTTGTCCTGAAAATATAAAAAAATACTTTACTACAGGCAGGATCCATTAAATAGACTAGTAACAGAGTATGCTATTTTGTTTCTGAATAACCTAATTATTTAGTTAATATTCATGAGTTATGGCTTAATTTTGTGACATCACAACCATATTATACCAACCATATAATAAAAAAAATCCTGTTTTATTCAGATACTTTCTCTTTTTCTGTCAGTCTTCATTCGTTAATCTGCAATACCATTTCTTACCAGTGGGTGGAAATAGATATTCACCTGCTAGTTCCCACCAAAAAAAGACTGCTGATAATGGACTGTGGTAAATGTTACAAGAATATATGAGAATCTTGAAATCCATTTTTTTAATTTCCCAATTTTTCTCTCTATACCTATACCTCATACTGTATTTCTCTTACCTCTTCCAGCTACCTTTATTTATTTATCATGTCTGCTATTCTCACTTGATTCATTCCCCCATATTTAATTCCTCTTTAGCCTTTTCACGATCTCTCTTTTTCTCCATTTATCTTTTCAATACATTTTTCTGTTTGTCCTCCTCCACCACCCACTTTTATTTTAGTGACTTGCACTCTCCTAACTTCCCTTCTTCTGTGATCTTTCTCTTTACCCCCTCTTCCTGTTTTTAATTGTATGCTAAATGAAATGCTTAACTTACTCACCCTTGACATTTAAAGCACACACACTTGAGAATGCACATGCATAAACACGCACTCACACTTTGTGTTGCATATCAAATAAATGTGTGTGTGGTCGTGTAGGAAATGGAATGGTGGGCGTTTGTGTAGTCGGGCTGGGTACACAACTTTTTATAAACACTGAAACTTTGTGAACATAAGTTGGCAGTACAGAAACAAACTATAATTGTTGTTCATACTTGAGGGTCTGGGTTAGCTATTACTTTTTTGATTTTCCAATATATTATTTTTTTTCACCTGGAGGATGATAAAACAGGAGAAAAAATTGCAAACACTTTGAATAATCAGCCATCAACACATACCTGTAGTTTTCAAATTTGCCAAAAAGACTCGATTTGCTGGCGTTTAACTCTTTCCCTGCCAGCATTTATGTAAAAAGTTGCCAGCCACTGCCAGCATTTTTGATAATTTTTACAAAAATGTCATGGCCTCAAGAATATTTTGTTGTATGAATATCTGAACATGCAATATGTCCAAAGAAAGACCAGACCCTGTTCTTTTAAACAAAAAACCCACTTTTAGCTTAATTCATTCCTTTTTTATCAACAATTGAATATGGGTAAGTTTCATAAAAAAGCAACATTTTGAGCAAAAAGCTGAGAAAATTAGGTTTTTGTCAAAGACTAGCCTACATCCAGATTAGATTCAGAACGATGATCAAATTTAGATGGAGTAGATCGAGTCCATAAACACCCACAAAGCTTGCACAGCTTGTCCTCCTGGGTCTACATTTCATTCAAACTAGGCAGTTTTGATTTATATGCTGTTTAATATTGATGATCGTGTTATTTTACATATGCATCTGCTACATATGATATTGTATGCTGCTGCTACTTTTCACCTGTGTTTTAGTGAGGAGATTCTCTACTCTTTCAGAAGATGTGTAAAAGCGCCCCCTATAACAGTGAAAACACTGAAAGATGGAAATTTCCCTCAATGGTTGGGAAGCGTTGTCTTAATGACAGAAATTTCAATGGCAGGGAAAGAGTTAATTGAGGTTGAAGCTAAACTCTGCGGGGCTGTGGCCCTCCAGGGACCAAGTTTGACACCCCGCCCTAGACCTTTCAGTAAAATGTAGCACAGGGTTTTCCAGAGATGGACTGGGGCACATGTTCTCTACAAAGGTGCCCGATTCCACAATCCAGCATAGGGCAACTATGTTAAAGGAAGATGGGAAATACAGAGACCTCACCGTGTCTGCTGTCAAGTACCTTCCAAAAAAATCAACGTCCACTTAGAGAGCTGGACTGAACATCTACAATGTCTCCAGAAGGTTGCTAGATGAGCTTCAAAAGATGTACTAATCACCAACCCATGAAACAATGTCCAAGGTTGTCAGAAGAATGTTACATGGGAATTGGATGGAGGATGAAAAAGCCGAAGAAAAAGGTAGAAGAGAGAGAAAGAAAATACTGCCATACAGGTTTGGAAAGACAGAGGGTGAGAAAATGACTGAACTGGCTGAACTATTCCTTTACCTTTACTACTAAAAGACAGTCAGTGGTAACGTAACGCTCATGATACATCTCGAGGACATCATATTGATCAGATCTGGTGCAAATAAATACCTCAATGTAGTTCACCTTCAGCATTCAACCTTTTTTTGTAAAGGTGCTATAAAAATGAAACCTATTAATGATACTTGCTAAGAAGGACAGCACTGTGTGGTCAGATGGCTTTTTCAGATTCTCGTTCTATCTTAGAGACATTGCACACACACATACACACACTCACACACACACATGCATGCCTCTTTGTCCATTAAGAATGTGCTAACTTTCATGCTAACACGCATACAATGTTTCCCAGTTTGACACCTAACAACTGTGTGGTAACAAGCCAAATCTATTCAATTACAGCAACAAATCCCCTCACTCCTCCATTTTTTCCTTTTCCATCTTTCCATTCTTTTTATCTTGCCACTAACAAGCGAGCATTTATACACCCAAGAAGATTTCTGGGGTTTCAGTGTGGTGCTAGCTGTAAACTTCTTTAAATGTTTGTTTGTACTTTATTTTATTTTTTACGTGTACTTTGTTTTTCAAACTCAGGTGACCCAATGTACAAGCCTGTTTTTCTGTCTTTCTGAAGGCTCATAAGTATTGCTAATATTCCATCAAATTAGGGCCATTGCAAGTGGTACTACATCGATTTGAAATATAAAATAAATGATTAAAACAGCAACTATTTTGTTTTTAAAAGGGAAAGAACATTATTGTACTCTGCAATAGTCATACGCATCATTTATGGCAGGACTATCTTCACCCCTTTATGCCATAAAGTGGTCCTTGTGTTTGTCTACAGTAATGGATAAGTGTATTCAGGGTGAGTATTCAAGATCATTGATAAAGTGAATTGTCAGAAATAATTATTTTCTCCCTCAAAACACTGTGTAATGAGAAGCAATTTTTATAATGAAATTATTTTTGCACATGTATTTCTAATCGTAATGTTATAAATAATTTTACATTTCAGTTTGGACTTTCAGAAGTGAACACATAAAACAACTATTAATACCAGATCAATACATATCGTAGAAAATGTCTTTATTAAAACAATAAAAGTATTACAATATTAATGTTAATATTCATGAGCTAAGCCTTCACCATGCATGTCGTGACAACATAACCAGCATGTTTGCCCCCTTTCCCTTAAATGTGAACATGTTTCAGCATCAAAGGTTTCAAAATGTAATCTGAAGAAGCAAATAAACTAGACCAGAGTAATTTACCTTAGCTAATAAAGAGTATCAGGGTATCTGTCCTGGCTTGAACTAGCTGCATTATGCTTTCAACTCACCATGTCTCAATCCACCCCATTGGGTATTGACTGCAACTTGACAGACAAACATTCAAGACCATATTTCAAATATGATAGCCTGCATGGTTCCGAAGTGTAAAGAGATTCAGTTGCACTGCTCTATTTCTTTTAATAAATCACAGCATATTTCAGTGATTGATATTGATTGTTAACAGCAAAGGAGTAATTAATTAACAACATATCTCTTCAGATAAAAAGCGGCATAAAAATATTCTGTACTGGTTTAAAACCTGAATATCTAATGGTATGTATATACATATGCATGCATGGAGATATTGTTGCATCCCTGATCCCCATTACATTTCTGAGGCTCAGTGCTGGACTGTCTACAAAAGCATAACTGTTCACCAAACTGCTGCTATTTCATGATGGAAAGCAAACTTTTTAATGGCCATCATTTCTTCTCATAAACAAGCGGTTCGTGCGGATGCAAGTGCGTGAGATGCAGTTTATTCTGGTATTTGGTGTTGTCATTTGATAAAAGATGAGCAAGATTATGTGCAAGAGAGTTATGGAAAGCGATTAATTTTTGAATTATCTGATCGTGAGTTCATCTACTGAACCATAAATCCTAACCATCCCTTGAGTCTCTTTGGCTCTCCTCTTCTCCTCGCTTTATTTTTTCTCTCTCCCTGGTAGACTGTTTGTTTTTTTCTTACACTCAATTTATGTCTCAGACTAAAGAGAGAAGGACAGTTTTGCAGTTGCTTTAAGTTTACCTAAGTGACTGATTAATTTGGTATGACTGTGATGTAAATATTCATTATCGTTTTCAAATGTAATAATAATATATGTCGATTTACCTGCTCCATTCTGTACTCACTTGTGCCTTCATTCTCAATATTATTTTTGGTTTATTCTCTGCATCAAGCTATGATCAATTGCTTGTCTGTATTATGCCTTAAAATGTTCCTCTGCATTTCATTTTAATTCCAATTTTTTTTTTTTTTACATCAACTTTAATAATACGCTATTAAAAAATCAAATTTTCTTCCATCCATCCAAGAGTGAGTCTGTATACCCACACACATTCAGGAGAACCGCTTGTGTCTCCTTAGCCAATAACAGAAGCGCTGAAGTGTGTATTTGTCTGTTTGTCTACTCAGGAGCAATTGGTAAAAGAGAAATATGGCTAAATAATACATGCAGCTGTGTGTGTATGTGTGTCTGGCCCTGGGTCTGCTTTAGTCAGCTAAGCTATGAATGATTAAGTATGCGTTATTAAAATTTGAGTCTTAATTTTTCCTGAGTCTTTATCATATCACTGTGATGACAGTCTCTATAACCACTTATGTCTGAGATCACCCTATTCCCTATACTGTAGATCTATAGTAATAGTATAGAACAGTTTTTAAATCAGAACGCTGATTTATTGTGATTAAATTATGTTCACTTAATTCAAATGTTTATTTATAAATAACACCACTTAACACACATTAGTCTGATATTATTATTATAATTAATTTATTGATAATTGTTTAATTTAAGCCAGCTTTTATAATGAACGATTGCAAGTGTGATATTGTTTTTATACAACAGTTTAATACAAGAAGTTAAAGATAAGTTACACAGTATTATCAGATACTTGATCTATTTTTGCTCTGCCAATGTAAATAGTTCTAAACAACTCTCGTGTCACCAAGCATAACACGGTAGTTGTGTTCCTGAGTGAATCAGTATTTTTCAAATTGGTTGAGTGAATGATTCAATTGCTGCATCCCAATTCAGAGGCTGCGTCCTTCAAAGTGCACGTTCGAAGACCGATTGCGCCACTGCGGCGCGACGAAGGCTCTTTTAGGTCGGCATGAAACAGCATTTGTAAATAGACTTTTCTTCCCAAACAAGTTCAAGGACCAGAACTAATTATAACTTTTTATGACAACCAACCAACCAACCCCCTAAACCAAATCTTTAATTAAATTTAAACATCTTGACATTTTATCTGTAACATTTTGTCTCATTTTGTTTTAATAAAAAAAAACTGAAAAGTCCTTGCGTCAAAAGGTTTAGTATTTTAACGACTTGAAAGAATCAATAAGTGTGGGTCAAAAGAGCAAAAGAGTTACATTTTATGAAACTGACAACATCAATTATGAACCAGAAATGACCCACTCCAGTAGCCGACCAATCTTTGTCTCCTCGACATCCTATATCCCTTATTCAGTGCTTGAGTTAAATCTACTGTGACAGCTAATGTTAATTATATTGCATCCACACTCCTTACTACATAATATACCTTCATTTGGGCATGGTGTACATAGGGCGCTGGGAATACATTTATTAGTGGCAATGTAAACTGTGTGTGTGTGTGCGTGCGCGTGTGCGTGTGTGTGTGTGTAATTGCCGTGACGGGACAAGATGTTGGAAGTTCGTTAGTGCGTGGCGGTGGACTGCTTGAACGCACCACAGCAGGTCCAGGGAGAGGGATCACACAGAGACAGACGGAGAGAGAAGAATAAAAAAGTAAAAGTATCAAACAATACAAAAAACTAATAACGAAAACTGAGAGATGCCTAATGTGCATTGAAAATGAAATGCTTTGTTTCTTTGCATGTTGCTGAGACTAAATATAGTGCAGCATAATTACACAATAGCACACAAGAAAAAGTGTTGCACTGAACACCTGCACCTTAATGACAGGGAAATGATGGCAAATAATATAATTCAACTAACCATATTATTTATACATAGTTAGTATAGTAAGCTAAAAAAAATTAAAAGGGAAGACAAAACCTTTTTCCATAATTTTTGTTTCAGACAGTATTTTGGCTTAAAATCCTGTCAGTTCATCTGACTCTGCCAAATTAGGCAGGTGGCAACACAGACAGGTTGCATTACCAGCAGTCAACCTCAAAAACCATGAACAAAATTACAGAAGGTAAAATAAAATATGACCCAGACTACATTTAATATGGATTTAAACATGGTTTGTGCCAACCACATTGAGTTTTGCGCTATGAATTACTAGCTTTCTAGAAAAGGAAACCATCAAGAGACATTTAAAAACCACATACTCAAACTATAAAACAAACCTATTGAGTTTTGTTGAGTAGTTGTAAATATGAATAACTTATTTAAAAATAAAGTAATCAATTCATACATTTCAATGTACTGTTTTTTAGGACTTTTATTTATTTTAGTTCATCACTTGATGTCCAATGCAAAATCTAACTTGTATAAGTAGTGTCTATTGACATTTAATGGGCTGTTATCCTGTCAAACCCTTGACACAACACTTTCCTATGCAATGATCTATGCAATGCTCTAGTTTCTCAAGTCTCTTTGACTTGAGAAACTAGAGCATTGCATAGATCACCAAAAGACCACAGACCGAGAACGACCTTTGTAATTCATACTGAATTATTTTTTTTGCATGGCTACACTTTAGCTGTTGGCGCTCTTACACAAAATATGACGCACACAGACAAACAGACATTTACTAAAGCATGATGTTGTATGGATTTATGTTTCCTGACAGGCATTCTGAGGGAATGATGGTAAATATTTTGACGTTTCTGTCTTTGCTCCCTTTCTTCTGTCTGATTATATTCCTTCTTTCACATCCTTTTTCCCTTTCCTCAGTCTTTCTTTTTTCTCCTCCTTTCAAAGGCGTTTTTGAAATGGATGACAGAGGGCCAGAGAGATATGGGGGAGGGTAGAGGTGGAAAGAGAAACAGTGAGAAAGAAAGAGAGAAATGGAGTGACAGTCAGTGACGGTGGGTACAAACCGTGACCTTAAGAGCAGAAGCAAGGGAGCATGACGAGAGAGAGAGAGAGAGAGAGAGAGAGAGAGAGAGAGAGAGAGAGAGAGGAGAGAGAGAGAGAGAGAGAGAGAGAGAGAGAGAGAGAGAGAGAGAGAGAGAGAGAGAGAGAGAGAGAGAGAGAGAGAGAGAGAGAGAGAGAGAGAGAGAGAGAGAGAGAGAGATCTTCTTAAAACAAACATTTTCCCTTGTGTGGCCAGAAAAGGCCACTTCCTTCCATGAAATCAGCATCAGTGGAAGACTTCAAGCAGCTGCTGCCAAATTAACTGATGAGGATAAAGGGCACACCGAGTCTCACTGACTTTGCAATTCAAGTAAATACTTGCTTTTCGCAAGTCCTCTTTGACAACCATGTGTAGCAATTATTTTTGTCAATTTTTTGCCACAACTGCATTCAATTGTGTTCAGCTCACCTACATTTGTAATAGAAGTTTACCTAAAGGCATTGTTCACCCAAAAATGAAAAATTTGTCATCATTTACTCTCCCTCAAATTGTTCCAAACTATGAAGGATGTTGGTAACCAGGCAGTTGACAGAAAAAAGAGAAAACTATTTTACCAACATTCTTCAAAATATCTTATTTTGTGTTCAACAGAAGATAGAAACTCATGCAGGTTTGGGGCAACATGAGGGTGAGTAAATGATAAACAGAATATTTTTTGGGTGAACTATCCCTTTAACCATTTGTGACTCTGGACCACAAAATCAGTCACATGGGTCAATTTTTCTTAAATTGAGATGTATACGTCACATGAAAGCTTAATAAATAAGCTTCCCATTGATGTATAGTTTGTTAAGATATTTGGCCGAGATACAACAATTTTTTTATCTTGTGTTTTTGAAAGAAGTAACCAAGGCTGCATGTATTTAATTAAAAATACAGTAATATTGTGAAATTATTACAATAAAAAAAAAAAATATATATATATATATATATATATATATATATATATATATATATATATATATATATATATATTCCTAATAACTAACTACTTTTTTCAAATAAATTTAGTTTGAAAGTTGAATTTTCAGCATCATTACCCCAGTATTCAGTGTCACATGATTCTTCAGAAATCATACTAATATGCTGATTTGGTGCTCAAGAAACATTTCTTCTTATTATTACTATCAATGTTGAAAACCCACGCACACACACAAACACACAATAGTACAATCCTCAGAGATATTTAATCTTGTCATTGTGGACAAGGGCATGCCCATATGTTGAAATGTCCGCTGTATTATTTTCAGGCAGTGATTTCTGTCAATACCATCAAGCTTTGTAAGATACCCTGTCAACAGCATCTGATTCTCACACGCATGCAAACGCGCCACAAACCCGGTATGACAGATCCTCCTGTTAAGTGAAGGCTCCTGCATGCATTCACATTCAAGGGGTAAAGCTCCTGACACAATCTGCTCCTTTCTTCCTCGCTATCTTTCTCTTTTTACTCCTTTCATTCTGATCCTTCTTCTCAGTCTGCAGAGACTGTCTATCCAATAGAGCGTTTCACTTCTTTCTTTCTCTTGCACAGTCAGTCTTTCCATTCCCAACCAGTACTTTCTACACTATATTGAAAGAAGACAAAAAAGGGAAAATCCAAAGGACAAACTTTGATTTTGGCTTGACAAAGCTTTAACTGAAAGTTTTAAAAAGGTTTTAAGGTTAAATATGCTATATTCACTGAACTGTTTAAGATATTTGTGCAATTGCAAAGGTACTTTGGTTATTTGTTGTGTAGTTACAAAGAGGTGATTTGAAAGTCTGGTAGTGGATTTTAAATGGTTTCTTGGGTGTTCATATATGAATACTTTTAGTAAATGTGTAACTTTAAGCATTCTTGTTTGTGGGGTTATTTGGGATAATCAGTTAGGAAAATAAAAAAAGAATATATAAGTCAGAACGGGCCAAAGGAATGTACCAAGTATTATGAACACAACCTGAATGCTCTAAAATAGGTTAGTCAGAAGTGGGAGTCTATGGGGATTTTTATCTGGAAAACAAATATCTGTAATGTACAGTTAGAAAAAAAATGTATCAGCCCAAAGCAGACAGAACATGCTGACTGCTTTTGCACTACTTTTATTAGATCTACAAGATCGAGAAGGAATTGCAGTCAAACTTTTCAATGTAAGTCTATAAGTTTTGGAAAATTGATTGTCAGTTAAAGGCTGGAATACACCACATGACCTTTAAAATCTGAACAGATTTTAAAACACTGGGCATCATACACTGGCCAACATTGTAAATAGTTACAGAGGAAAAACAGAGCGCCAAACACTAAATGTCTGAGGATCACGCGTTACCAAACTTTAGGCACGTTCCAAACACCACTCATTCATAAAAACACTGCCTGTGCCTATACACTATGTAATTTTCTGAAACTGTAGACTGGCTCTGACTTTCGCCAACTAACTAGCACTGACTCTTCCAGACAGTGAATCGTATTTGTGGCAAAAATTGTAGTGTATTCCAGCCTTAAGTGAAAACCAATCAGATCCAAAACAATTAGTTAGAAGACTTCTAGCACAAAACAAGCTGAAGAACAATGCAAAATTTGGTGGCAGTAGTTAAAAACCCCTAGCAGAAGTTTCATTTCGAAATGTTAGTCTGTACATGTAAATGTTAGGGATTATTCAGACAACATGATGACTTTTAGTTTTGAAAAGCCACCATAACTATGAACACCTCTGTGGTTAAGAAAGACTGTTAAGAGGAAATGGGACAGGAACTGGAAATGCATGAAGCCAGAGAGTGAAAGAGAGAGACATGAGTAAAGATTAATTGGCTCTGAAAGATGTTCCTAACAACACTACGGAAGACTGTGTAGAATTTCAATGAGAGTCAGCAGGAGGGAAATGCGTGTGTGTGAGAGCGGTTTCCTGTAAGACCCAGGAGCTGTTTGCCCTTTTACATTTATTTTCTATTTACCAAGGCAGTATCATTGCAAAAGAGGGCAATTATCTCAACAGCCAGAGTCCTCAAACACTTGTTTAACTAGCTCACAACAGAGCACCCTTAGCTATCGGGAGGCTGGACACTTACAGAGGAGATACCTCCTTTTATTTTTACTGTTATTTTATTTGTTTCTTCATGTATTTGCTGTGTTGCTCTTTACTTTGTCAAATTAAATACTTTCATCTGATCTGTACATTTGAGGGAGAAGCCAAAAACAGTGTTAAGCCGTCTTAAATGTTTTGAAAAAGGTCTAAAACGCTTGTCCAAGTTTCGAACACTTACAGAGGTGCATTTGACCGGATTGCTTTCGTAGTGTATACGCTGTGTTGTAGATTTTCCCCTAAACCTAACTATGTACCTGGAACCTAATTACCTTCATAAATAAATTCATCTGGTGCGTCCAGTCAACACCCAAGCGTCTACATGTCGACACTTAATAAATATCTGGGGCGTCTACGTCTACTCGTCGACACCATAGACAGTAAAAGAAATGGACAGAGCGACTCCATTGATTTCAACGGAGAAAACTGAAGCCCTTTAGAAGCACTCACTTCCTGATAGCCAAGCGCACTGCACATGCTCAAACTGAGCTTGACGACAGAGATGTGACGTAAGCAACCTAGTAGCTGCGCCAGCCGAAATCTTAATCACTCCCTTCCGAATCTTGCAGAGCCGGAGATCGTGAGTACTAGCTGTCCATGAGCTCACAGCAGGAGCAACTTTATGACTCTCTATGGGCTTCTCCCTTGACTGTATGCCTCCGCGTCCCCCCGATTGCCCAGGAGCTTCTACTTCTGTCTATACGGTCATTGATCTTGTGTGCGCCAGAGAGTCGCGGGGTTATGATGCAGTCGTTAGCCTATATTTACAAAAACGGCTTCCAAATCGGCCATAACGTAAGGATACACAGTAATGGAGCCTTTTATACATTGTCGTGTTTCTTTAGAAATAAATAATGGACAAATGGAGCTCCTGCGTCTTCCGTCGACAACTGGCCGAGTTCCCTGTAATGTTTACATTAAGTGCCATCTAATGTCAGGGAATGAATTTGCATGTTCACTTGGCTCATAGTCAGCGAAAATCGCTTGGGTGCGAAAAAAACGCGTTGAAAAACGCTGGGGAATAATGCGCGTCGATGCTTCCCTAAACTGACCTGCTGCGCAGCAGTAATATCAGACAGACTTCAGCAAATGTCCTTTAAATGCTTTTAATTACGGCCGGGAGAGTTCTCGAGCAATACTCAGAGAATCTCCCAAGAAGCAAGGCTGGTGGATCTCAGACAAATCCCATTGAGAATCCCACCAGTAAACACTAATACAACAGCTTTTATAGTATGACATAATACATTACCATGAGTTTTCAAACCTAGTCATCTGTCTAGTTTCATTTCCCATATAGCCTGTTATTTATACACGTACACGCACACACTCAAAGTCACAAGTGTTTCAATTGAAGGGGAAACATACATTTCAAATTCAAATGTTAGATGTTAAATAAGGTTAGATGTTAAAAACATGGTTAGTTTAATATACAGTCTAAAATTTACACCACAGCTCATATGGTTGAATGCGTTCAAACAGCCATAAAATGCCACCTACTCTGCTTACTGACCAAATGCATTATCATTATGGGAAGCGCACTAGCCAGCCAGGATTTAAACTTTGTCGCCTGAAGACGTTTTATCTCAAAACATTTTAGACACCATTTACTCCTGTAATTAGCATTGTACACTTGTCATCTGAAGGATCTTAAAACCAAGTGTAAACAGGGCCAAAATGAGACAAAGTAGTTGTCAATATTGTACCTAAATTGTAAGTTACTCAATATTAATATTAATTTCTTGTTTATTGAACTGTTGTATAAAAGCAATTAAACACACACACACACACACACATGTTGTGTTTTCATGTTTTATGGGGACTTTCCATAGGCGTAATGGTTTTTATACTGTCCAAACTATATATTCTGTCCCCTTACACTGCCCCTATCCCTAAACCTACCCATCACAGGAGACATGCTGCATTTTTACATTTTCAAAAAACATCACTTAGTGTGATTTATAAGCTGATTTCCTCATGGGGACCAAAAAATGTCCCCACACGAACAAGGATTTCGGATATTGCCATCCTTGTGGGGACATTTTGTCCCCATAACGTAGGGTTTACCAGGCCACACACACACACACACACACACACACACACACACACACACACTGCCCGGTTTACACCTGGTATTATGATGCGTTTTGATCAATTGGATTATAAGTGGACGATGCTAAATACAGGTGTAAACGGGGGCTAAAACTTTTTGAGCTTGTACACTTTCGACCACTTCCAGAGGTAGTCGAAAACACATTTGACCGGATTGCTTTCGTAAAACCAAATCCGTTAAATTTACGCTAAAAAACAGCAGCTGTGGCAACATTTTGTTTTATAGACTTAAATTAAATTTATTGTATTAAATGTATTTCGTTATCTGATATAATGTTAATTTACCGACTTATTGAAGTACTAATATCTGTTTTGTACCTTTGTAATATACTGACAACCACCAATCCCAATAGTGATGAGTCACATGATGGGTCAATGCTCATCACAGCAACTTTTCAACAAGCTGAGAAAGTCAATACTAATATACAGAAGCTGCACAGTGTCATTCACACAAATACCAAACACCATCATGGTAACACGTTACATTTTAAAAATGAAATGAACATGAATTTAACAACATTAAATGTAACCTAAAACCCTAATGTTTAACTGTAATTTACTGTAAAATCAATCACAATTATTCACCGTATATAGTACGAAAAAAACGTTCTGTTAAACAATGAACAGTTTTTCATTCTTTTGTTAGCATCACAATCATGTAAACACTCATGTGGTAAAATGCATTCGAACAGCAACAAAAGACCACTACTCTTCGTTTTGTTCAGAACGAATCATTGTTTGAACGAATCGAATGAATGATTAAATTACTAATTTATACAGTAACTAGTGCCACCTACTGGTGTATGTATGTGACCTTTAGAAAGCGACACTGCAGATCCACACTACTAATAAACAAACTGACAGTGACATGCTATTAAAATAATTAACTTAGACATGCTATTAAAGTAATTAGCTTAGCAACATGCTTGTGTCAGACTGATTGATATCAATTTTGAGTCAAAACTAGGAGTTGCAGCCCATTAATTATTGGATGGATTCATAAGCATGCTGGGTTGTGAAACAGGCCAGTTATGCTCACTGTAGTTGGTTAATAATGAAGGCTGAAGTACAGGTGTCAGCAGAACAGTAGAGAAGAAAGAGAATAGGGGAATGCAGAAAGAAAGAGAAAGATGGCAATTATCTGAGGTTAGCCTAGTGCGTCTGGTTTTGTTCGTGTTTACAGTGCTGTTTTCTGAACACTAACGAGACAGACAACACTCGTTAATAATAAATTGGGCAGGAGGTGACAGAGAGGGACAGAAAGAGAGAAGAGAAGAAAGAGAAAGTGAAGGTGGGAGTTTTCTGAATGAACTCTTAAATTAGATACATTAATTAAAACACCTTAGACACCCACGTACATATAAAAACCTGGATCAGAGTTCAGAAGCTATGATAACTAAATGCATTTTGATTAAACAATCTCAAACTACACATCAATTTTTACCTCTGACTTCATTATAAAACACTTTATGGTTTACTTAAAAACATTATCTTCCGTCAAATCAATATAAGCTTCAAATGAAACACAAAACCCAGCAAATGCACTGACTATTGCACTGCCCATTACACACCAGTGAGATCACTGACTGATAGACACAATCATGAAACTGCTCAGATTTGGCTGGACTCTCTGCCTCTGGCTTCCCTTGTTGTCATCATTTATCTTGTAATTCTGGATTTTTTTTTCCTGCTGCTTACTGTTCGTGCATGGCAAGAAATTTTATTTGAGTCCAGGTTGTTATTTTAAAGGACTCTTTGAATGAGGACATGCACATTTGAAGATTTGACCAATTGAAATGTGTGAAAATAGAAAAATATTAAATATTTAAAAAATACTGCATGTTTTTTTTATGACAAGTGAAGAATCATTGTTTTGTAGTCTCACTTATTCTTGTCAGTCCTGCTGGATGTTCCCTCATTTTCTCTTCTCCCCTGCTGTCTTTCTATCCCTTGTCATGGTTTGGAGATTCCTCTCTTATATTTTTAGGGGTTTTTTTACCTCTTCTGCAGCAGTGATATTATTTTTGTCTTTTTGTTCTCAAAAAGTTCAGTGTCATAATTTTTTTCAATGTGCATTTATACTTTATTTGTGTATGTGCACAGACTTGTGGGGACCTAAACAACCCGAATGAACACTGACTTATGGGGACTCGTGTCACCATAGGGACCTAAATTGAGGTCGAATGAGTTTTTTGAAAATGTAAAAATGCAGAACGTTTTCTGTGATGGGTAGGGTTAGGGGTTAGGTCAGTGTAAGGGGTTAGAAAATACAGTTTGTACAGAATAAAAACGGTCTATTAAAATACTGGGGAGTCCCCACAAAGATAGCGAATGGTGCAATTAGACGTCCAGAGAGTGGAATGAAACTGATGATGCCTTTCTTTACTGACTTTCTATAATGTACAAAGTGTTTCTAAGGATTCAGATTTTAGAATATATATCTGTATATAGAATATTAGCTATATCTGACTATGAAATGGACTATGAACAGGAACATCTTGTGTAACATTAGCAACACATTTTTAGCTGTTTGATAATGGAGTCAGTCCAAAGGCTAATAACGTTATGTGTCCAACGTTTTAGAGAGCGATACATACAACGCATTACCAAGCTGATACATCGACTTGTAGACTATCCTGTGTAGGCTATACTTCACTCTTCCTTTTTTTCTTCTGAATCAGTTTCAGGTTCAAACATATATGGCTGAAATAAACCAATATTTCCACTTGCCATGTGTAGCGTTTACTAGTTGACGACGACCAATTTGCATATTCATTGATATTCCTCCACGTAGGCTGTGCTTCGATTTAAGAAGAACTAGTAAACAAATTAATCAATATTATAGGACCTGCTTAAAAAACATTTTTACAAAAACAGCAAATATGATTTTGATTTAATAAATGAAGTTCTAAATGAAAAGTAAGTCTTGTGTGGCCTTTATCTCCCTCAAGATCATATGAAAATGTGAACTTATGATATTTTATTAGATGCATTTTTTGACGCATGCTTCTGAGCAATTGAATAATTTCCTATTTCTAGTGGATAATTTCCAGTTCTGTTTACTCAAGTGTAACAGTTTACCTAACCTTCATATTTCAATAGAATTAAGATGTAGGAATGCTGGCCTTCTCAATCTTAATGCTGAGAAGGACACGATCGAGAGGCAGGTGGAATGGACAGATTTGGAATTGGAGAGAAGGCCGGTGAATCGGACGTGATGCAGGAGATGATGGGAGAAAAAGAGAGAGAGATGAGCGGAGGTGTTTGGGAGAAATACTGAAAGAGAAGGGGAGAGAGAGAGAGAAGGGGGGTGAGAGCAGATGACAAATTGAGATGAATAGATGTAGTCCGGTGCAACACTGGGAAGCTATGGCTTATTAATAGAGAGAATTAGAAAAGCAGGCTGAGTCAATCTGCACCATGTCACCCTGTATCAGCAAGCAATCAGAGACACACACACACACACACACACACACACACAAAAAAAAAAAAAAAACTCAGCCTCCCTTTTGCCCTTACTCTTCCTTATTCTCTTCCAAACACTGATACACTGCACAATGCTTGTATACGTACGTACATACATACATACATACATACATACGTATTTACATGTAGCTTAATATTATTTTACATTACCTTAATATTATATAATACATTAGAGGATATTCAATACAGCTCCATTGATCTTACATGTGGTCTTTGTTTCTGCAATAACAGATTGAAATGTGAGTTTGTATTAATTCATCACAACAATATAAATATCAACAACATCAAAACTTGAATTGTTCTTAAATTGACAATAATTAGGACTGTCAAAGAATTAAAAATTGAATTAATTAATTATTTAATATTTTCTGAGAAAAAAAGCAACAGTTTAAAGATATTAATATTGTGACAAACGAAAGCAACAAAAAGAGATTACAAAAGTGACTTTAGAAGTAATTGTTTGTTTTGTGTTCATATTGAACATAAACCAATTTAATCCATAGTCTACATCATCTGTTTTGCAATCAAATAGTCAGTTTGTCCATTATTCTTATAGTTTATTCAATCGTCTTTGGCTGTTGTATATATTTAATAATTCGTGTGCGCACTGTAAAAAAAGTTTTTTTTTATATTTTGTCAAATCAACTTCGTTAGCTAATGTGGTGCAGATAACAATGTTTTGAGATTTATATTTATTAAACCAATCTCTATTGTATTAACTCAAATTTTTTATATTGTATTTACTAAATATTTTTATATCAATTAACAATTAACATTTTTTTAAGGCAACCAGGTAACTTACTTTAAGTTAAACCACCAATACTATTTACAGTCTACAGCAAGTTGAGTTGCTCAACGTTTTCATGAGTTTGGTATGCTAATGTGACCTCAAGACACATCAAGCGGTTGCCAGTGTGAGAATTGACAAGGTGCATCATGGGAGGTGCTCTATTGATTTAAGAGGCAAAATGGCGACAAGCCTCCTTGGACCTGCTTCAATGAGCTTTAAGAAGGAGAAAACATGGACAGGCATTCACAGAAACAAAGGCAGACACACACAATTGTAAATAGGTCCGACAACAGCAGCTCTCAATAGATTCACCAAAATCACTTATTTGAGACAGAAGCAGTCCCGTGAAACCTAAAGAGATGGTGTAGAAAGGCTATGTTTCACAATAACACGTACTAGGGTGACACGCTCCGCAAAGGGAGGTAGGCTGTCTTTTCTTTTCCAAGGCTTTAGGTCGGCCTTCTTCCTCTGTACTCCAGATGACTATCAATAGAAGTATAAATGAGTGCCATTTGTCTGTCAAGATTTGAACAGTAGTTTCTTTTAATTGCAAGGATGAAGCTAGAGCTCTATATTCTGTCGTTCAAAAAAGTGACAAATCAGTTTTGACACAAATCACATGCTATTTTCCAATTGTTTTGAAGCCATTAAAATTAATTATACTGACTTATAGTTTTTCTGAATTGCTAAAACACTAAACCAAATTCTCAATAGTCTAAACCAATTTGTCGAATAAGTCACTCTTTCTGTAAAACATTAAACAAGTTCAGGTTGTTAAAACACTGTTTGCAAATCTCATGCACTCTTTTTTTCAAAACTCTAAACACATTCTCACTCACTAAAACACATTTTGCACTGTGATGCACTTATGGTTCAAAATGCTAAATCAGGTAGGCGGAAGTTAAACACAACTGCAACACAGTTGTCATCGTTTACACACAATGACTCAAAATTGTTCACACTTATTTCTAATGATGTGACCAACTAATACAAGTCAGTTCAGAGTCCCAAAATGTACTCAATGTTGCACTGAATGTTGTTACAATGGATTGAAATAATATAAGAGAGGGAGAATTAAAAGGATGAGTAGGAGGAGGTGAACAAGCAGGAAGAGGAAGAGCATGGTGTGGAGAATGTTTTTCTCTTTGCCTGCAGAGATGACATTGTCTGAGATGCGGAAAAACTCCTCCGGCCGGACCAAGATGAAGACACGATGCTGAAGCAGAATAAAATCTCTGATTTTGCAGTTGCACAACTCTTCTGAGTGTACTTTACTGTAACATGCTTTTCATTTAGAGTTTTTACTGTAACATTTTTGGCTTTTGCAGTTGGGTCACTGTCTGTACAGACATTCGATAGGCCTACTATATAATATTCACTACAATACTATAATTGCAGTGGATACTATACAATTTATTCACCTTTCTACTGTAAGTTGTCATTACTTTTTTATGTAATTGCAAAATTTGTTAACTTTGTTACAATATACTTTTTTTCTGTAACTGCATGCTTTGGATTCTGTGTTCTCAATTTTTTGATGTATAGTGTCTAATGAATGATCTGTAGGCCTAGTGTTTATAATTTTGACATTTAAATGACTTTAAAGGGGGGGTGAAATGCTGTTTCATGCATAGTGAGTTTTTTACACTGTTAAAGAGTTGGATTCCCATGCTAAACATGGACAAAGTTTAAAAATGAAGTTGTAAGTTTGATGGAGTATTTCTGTTCCAAAAATACTCCTTCCGGTTTGTCACAAGTTTCGGAACGTTTTTTTCGAATACGGGCCTATGTGACGCCAGAGTGGCGGAATTTCCTTAAACGGGTCTTAAGGGCAGCTGTAGCCTAGTAGCTGTGCGAGAGTACTTCTATGCCCATCAGAGCGCTGGGCTCGGCTGCGCTGCAATAAAAAAAATGACACCAAAAAAGTGTGTTTTTGGTTGCCAGGGCAAGACAACACTGCACAAATTTCCAAAGAACCCAGCGTTAAGGGACCTGGGGATGGATTTTGTTTTTCCAGAGCAGCAACGGAGTTGTGCAAGTGTTCTTGTTTGTTCCCTTCATTTCGACGGTAATAGTTGTATAAACAAGGCCCAGTTCGACGCGGATTTGCAGATTGCCTAATACTTAAAGATGGAGCAGTCCAAACGATAAAGGTTCACGGTTGTGCGTTGGAACCGCAGGCGGTGAGTTAAACTGCTTCAGATGTCTGTGTGTTGTTAACTATCGGCGTGTAACGTTAAGCACAGCAAGTAAACAACATGATCACGTACAGTTAAAGGGTTACTTCACCCAAAAATGAAAATTCTATCATCGTTTACTTACTTCTATGTGTTTATTTGTTCTGCTGAACACAAAGGAAGATATTTTGAAGAAAACAGATGTCATTCCCCATTGACTACCATAGTAGGTATTTTTTGACTACCATAGTAGGTATATTTTTCCTTCTTAAAGCTCATTGAAGCAGGTCCAAGGAGGCTTGTCGCCATTTTGCCTCTTAAATCAATAGAGCACCTCCCATGATGCACCTTGTCAATTCTCACCTGGCAACCTGGTTGATGTGTCTTGAGGTCACATTAGCATACCAAACTCATACGCCTCCACCCGCTCGGGTTTTTCCGGAAAGACTCGGTACAGCCTGTCTTTCTTTTATAAATATAATAAAACTAAAGACTTTTTGGAGATATGAAGGATGCAATACTACTCTATAGGTACTCAAGATTAACATGAGATTGAGTGAAACTGAGTGTTTCACCCCCACCCCCCCCCCCCCCTCCCCTAAATGGATATTATGTCATCAATTATTGTATTTGTTTTTACAGTTTTTCTCAATTGTTCACACACAAATTCTGGTACTTGAGACACAATGACCCAAACATGTAACTCATTCACCAACCCCCTGAACCAATTCTGCTAAACTACAAGCACAATTCCTGCTTTACACTCAAATTGCAGTTCTAAAACACACATTTTTCAAAACACTACACACAATTCTCTGCATTTGGCACAATTTTCATGCACAAAATCTCTTGTTTTCACAAGGAACACACTGCCATTCGGATCTGCACACTGACTCGTCACATGGGCAAACACATGTCACACAGTTTTACAATTAGCAATCAGAGCTTTAGCATAAAAGACCGAAGCAGTTCTTGAGCAGTTCTCAACCAGTTTGAAATAGCCTAAATTAAATTGTTCTACAGATAAAGCAACTTGAATCATAATGATTCATATGGATTTCTTTTACTATCTTTTACTTTATAAACTTTTTGAACCATTATAGTTTTGGATTGGACATTCGAAGGAACAAAAAAAATCAGGATTTATAAAAAATATCTTGATTTGTGTTTTGAAGATGAACAAAAGTCATGGATTTGGAACGACACAAGGGTTAGTAATCCATGACAGAATTAAAATTTTTAAGTGATTAAGTTGTGGTGAGCAGGATGAGGCCGAGGGCCGTGAGAGAATGGCATGATTACTGATGAGCGACACCTGCGCGACGCACCGGTCTCGTATCTCTCACGGAGGAGCGGAAGCATAAAAGGAGTAGCGATGATCGTGAAGATCAAGAGAGGAACAGGCCTGGTTCCCTTTCAAGGCTACGGAACTTCGACATTACGGATGTCGTATATGGGAACTCTCTCTCATCCTTAACTTCCGCTGAAATCTTATTGGCTAACGCCAGCAACGCTGGCCAATTGACGCTAAAATGCAAATACTGAAACCCCGTTGCAGTATAATGCAAGTGCAGCGTCAATTCCTCCTCAGAATCTCTCTCTTCACGCTCAAATCGTGTGCTAGAAAGCTGATACTACCCTACTTGGATTTTTGCTATCGTTGAAGGTGCACCGGAGATACCTGAACTGTCTCCAGCATCCGATGGCGGCCGTCTGCAATCTATGCTCGGGCCCCATAGTGCCCCCCGACCTGCACCTGTTCTGCATCGCGTGCATGGGGCTGGCCCACGCGGAGTCAGCCCTCAGGGATGAAGGGTCCTGCGACTTCTGTGCGGACATGCCCCCCCGAGCCCTCAAGGCCAGGCGAGACGAAGCTCGCGCTGCTGCGGGGATTGGGCCTGCTGCCGCCACCGAGCCGCTGGCAGGCCCCCCCAACCGCGGAGTCGAGGTTCGACCCCCGGTGAGTTTTCCGGACCCTTCGTTTCATCCTCCCCGCGACGTTGCTGACTTCGTGTCCTTCGGGGTGAGTGAGGAGGACGACTCTATGTCCTTGTCGGCCTCCGAGAACGACTACGGTGCGGAGCAGGCCGCCCCTCTGGCACCCACGGAAGAGACCCCCGCGGATCTGCAGGAAGAGCTCCCGACGAGCCCTCAAAGAGCAAGTTGGACGCGTGGTTCCTCCAATCGAGCCGCCGTCAGGCCGCTTCGAAAAGGGGAACCCCGTTTTTTCCTGATGTGCACGAGAGTGGTGAAGTCGTGGGTGGCCCAGCAATCGGCGCGCACCCTCACTTCGACCCAGGCCATGTTCCCCTCCGTGGACGAGGCGGGGGACCACGGCTACCTCCGCATCCCTCCTGTCGAGGAGACCGTCGCTGCACATCTTTGCCCGTCAGCTCCCGCCCTGGGCTCGGACCGCAGCCTGCCGTCCCGAGCTTGCAGGTTTACGGCTCACCGGGCTAACAAGGCCTACGGCGCCGCGGGGGAGGCGGTTTCTGCACTACACGCTATGGCCGTTCTTCAAGTGCTGCAGGCCAAGCGATTGAAATCTCTGGATGGCGCCGCCTCTATCGACGCTGACGCCATCGAGACCTCCGTTCGGCAACGGACCTCGCGCTCCTGGCCACGAAGCGCTCGGCCCAGGCGATTGGACGTTCGATGGGGTATTTGGTGGTCCTCCACAGACACCTGTGGCTCACCCTATCGGACGTGCAGGAGGCGGACAGAAAGACGCTGCTAAACGCACCGATCTCCCCTGATGGCCTATTCGGAGATGCCGTGGAGAAGGTCACCGAGCGGTACTCCGAGACTCAGAAGAAGGCGAAGCGATGAGCCATGTGATCCCTCGGCGAGCGCCGCCGCCGCCCCCCGCCGCAGCGCCCTCGCTCTCGCTCGTCTTCCGCTCGGGGCGCCAGTCCCAGGCTGCGGCCAGACATCAGCCAGCCTCCCGCCCGGGACCGGATGCCCGTAAGTGGCAAGGAGCGGGAAGCAAGAGGCCGGCTCAGAGGAGCCCGCGCAGAAAACCCGCCGCGTCCCCAGCGAGGCCCAAGCAGTCGTCCTGACCGCTCGGGCAAGAGGAGAGCGCCCGGATGGCCCGCTTCCAAGCGGCGCGCTCTAGAGCACGCGGTCCCTCTGCGTTCGGCGAGCGACGCGTGCAGTCATGTTGTGAATGTTGTGTGTTGTTCAATAAAGCAAATTACTTATTCACAAACAGAGCTTTTTTCTCCTCTTGCACTTCACACTGTGTTACCCGCCCTGTCTTCGAGCAGCGCAGAGTCATGGTCATTAACTATAAAGGCGCCTCGCGGGAAGCGCGAGGTGTCTATCCCCAGCCCTCACATAGCGGCGATGACCGCAGGTCTAGACCGGCCCACACTCAGTCGTTTCCTGACGGCGTGGGAAGCTATTCCGGGCATCTCGCCGTGGGTGCTGAATGTAATTCGACACGGGTACACACTTCAGTTCAAACGCAGACCACCCCGCTTCCGCGGCGTAATCCAGTCGTTAACTTTGCCCCAAAATGCTCATGTACTGAGGCAGGAAGTGTGCAGTTTACTCGACAAGGGAGCGATAGAGCCGGTTCCCCGAGCGAGCGGGGAAGCGGATTCTACAGCCACTACTTTGTAGTGCCGAAGAAGGGAGGGGGTCTCCGCCCCATACTGGACCTGAGACCCGTCAACAGAGCGCTTCACAAGCACGCTTTCAGGATGACTACACTGAAACAGATCCTGGCGCAAATTCGCCCCGGGGATTGGTTCGCTTCAGTGGATCTAGAGGACGCTTATTTTCACGTCCAGATAGCGAAGCGCCACAGGCGATTCCTGAGGTTTGCGTTCGAGAATGCGGCGTACCAATACACGGTACTCCCGTTCGGGCTAGCCCTCGCCCCCCGCACTTTTTCGAAATGTGTAGACGCGGCACTTTCACCCCTCAGGTCGAGCGGGATGCACGTCTTGAACTATCTGGACGACTGGCTGATTCTCGCGCAGTCGAGGGAGACATTGGTCGGCCATGTGGAAGCCCTACTTCGCCATTTGAAAATGCTTGGTTTGAGGGTAAACGTCCAAAAAAGTGTGCTCACACCGAGCCAAACTACCACATTCCTGGGAGTATGTTTGGACTCTCTCCCCCGAACGAGCGGAGGCTCTGACTTCTTCGCTAGGTCTCTTCAGACCTGGCAGACTCGTCCCTCTGAAAGAGTTTCAGAGGCTATTGGGGCGGATGGCAGCCGCTTCGTCATTGTCATCTGGGACTGCTACATATGAGACCGCTTCAGCACTGGCTGAAAGCGCGCGTCAACCCGAGCGCGTGGCACTCCGGCCGCAAGCGCATTATGGTCAACCGTGTGTGCGCCCGTGCCCTGGCCCCGTGGAAGAACCCGGATCTCTGCAGTTCAGGTGTCCCTATGGGTATAGTGACGCGACGCGTGGAGGTCCTGACGGACGCTTCGGAGAGGCAGATGGAGTGGCACATAAATCGCTTGGAACTGGAAGCGGTCTCTCTAGCCCTAAAAGTTTTCCGGTCTCGACTGGAACAGCGGCATGTGTTGATTTGAACCGACAACACTTCTGTGGTCTCTTACATCAATCGCCAAGGCGGTTTGTATTCCAGGGACCTATTCAAGCAGGCGGAATCTTCCTGCTGTGGGCGGATCGGTTCTTTCTCTCGGTGAGAGCGACACACATCCCCGGTGTTCTAAATCGGGGGGCGGATATGCTCTCGAGGAGCGGGATTCCTCAAGGGGAATGGAGGCTTCACCCCGGGACGGTTCAACTGATATGGGATCGTTTCGGCAGAGCGGAGATCGAACCTCTTCGCGACGAGCGAGAACGCGCATTGTCGGATGTTTTTCTCGCTGTCCCGGTCCCCCCGGGAGATGGACGCGCTAACTGCGCGATGGCCGAAAGCCCGTCTCTATGCCTTTCCTCCGGTGAAAATTTTGCCCATGGTGTTGTGCAAAATCAGGGAGGAAAAGGCGGCGGTGACTCTAGTGGCCCCGTACTGGCCGAATCAGCCCTGGTTCGCGGACTTGGTAGAGTTACTTCGGATGAGACGTTAAACCGAGGCCCTGACTCTCTGTGGTCACAAAAAATCCCAGGATGTCTTTCGAAAGAGTAGGGGTGTAGCCCCGGCATCCTGGCCAAATTTGCCCCTTGGCCTCTGTCCATCATGGCCTCCTAATCATCCCCATACTGATTGGCTTCATCACTGTCTCCTCTCCACCAGTAAGCTGGTGTGTGGTGAGCGTTCTGGCGCAATATGGCTGCCGTCGCATCATCCAGGTGGATCTGCACATTGGTGGTGGTTGAGGAGATTCCCCCCTTCTATGTAAAGCGCTTTGAGTGTCCAGAAAAGTGCTATATAAATGTAATGAATTATTATTATTATTATTACTAACGGAGCAACCGTGGGAAATTCCGCTCAGGAAGGACCTACTGTCTCAGGCGAGCGGATCGATTTGGCATCCCAGCCCCGGACTGTGGAGGCTCCATGTGTGGCCGCTGCAGGGACGCTGAGCGGGATCGATGTGCTTCATTCGCGGGTTCAAAATACCTTTCGATTAAAACGGCGCTGCTTCTCGCTCTCGCTTCGGCGAAGCGGGTTGGGGATTTACAGGCTTTCTCGGTCAGCGAAGATTGTATTCGCTTTGGACCCGGAAACTGTAACGTGACTCTCAGACCGAGGCCGGGTTATGTCCCTATATAATCGCTCAATACCCCGTTCAGGGCGCAGATTGTTTCTTTGCCTGCCCTGTCTGTTGAGCCATCGACCTCTCTAGGTTCGGATGCTCAAAGTGCTATCTGCCCAGTCAGAGCGCTCCGGGAGTACATCTCTCGCTCGGCTGCTTTCAGAAGCTCGGACCAGCTATTTGTGTGCTTTGGTGGATGCAATAAGGGACGGGGAGTCTCTAAACAGAGGCTTGCTCACTGGATTGTGGACGCTATTGTTTTGGCTTATGACTGTATGAGACAGGAATGCCCCCTCAATGTTAAGGCCCATTCGACCAGGGCGATCGCCTCTTCGTGGGCCTGGACTAAGGGTATGTCTATTCAGGATTTATGTCTTGCGGCTGGTGGTCTTCTCAGAATATGTTCGCCAGGTTTTACAAGTTGGATTTACCCTCTGTGGCGTCTCAAGTGCTTTCGGTGAGTTGAATTCTTGCACAGCATTTAGAGCTCTCTGCGCTTTGCTCATGAGTTGTTCTGTGTGCTTATGTGTATTAAGACTGTTGTCACCGCTATGCGTTGGCCTTATTTTACTGTTGTTGTTGGCTGTTGGTCTACAGTGCAGACTTCCCCCGGTTAAACTGCTCGGGATATGCAAATTCTGGCAGTGTTTTGTGAGTTTGTGATTCGTCCCCTTGGACCTATCAGAGGTTAGAGGCTCGCTATTGGCCAGTCTCGTCCTATCACAATGCTGGCATTCTGGGGGGGCGGTGTCGGGTTTTTGTATTGGGTTCTGTCTGTGGTTTGCTTGCTTCCACGGCGGGATTCTATACAGTTCCCATATACGACATCCGTAATGTCGAAGTTCCGTAGCCTTGAAAGGGAACGTCTCCGGTTACTTTCGTAACCTCGGTTCCCTGAAAGGCAAGGAACGAGACATTACGCTCGCCGCCGTGTTCGCTATTGATTTGGCGTTCTGTTCGATTCTGAGGAGGAATTGACGCTGCACTTGCATTATACTGCAACGGGGTTTCAGTATTTGCATTTTAGCGTCAATTGGCCAGCGTTGCTGGCGTTAGCCAATAAGATTTCAGCGGAAGTGAAGGATGAGAGAGAGTTCCCATATACGACATCCGTAATGTCTCGTTCCTTGCCTTTCAGGGAACCGAGGTTACGAAAGTAACCGGAGACGATTTATGTTGTGTTTTGTTTTATTATGTGACAGCAGTCGTCCGTGAGGGGCTGCTGTCTTTTACTTTCGTTTTGTATTTGTTTTATTTATTTTTAACATTCAAATACTTTAATAATAAAACGAATACAAAACTAAAGTTAAGACGGCCGCCACACATAATAAAGCAAAACATCAAATAAAATCCAGGCCTGTTCCTCTCTCGATCTCCACTGTCATCACTCCTCCTTTTATTCACATTGAAACCTTCACTGGTTTGGCGTTATGTGCAACACACTGGTGTTGTCTGTTTGTTTCGTAACTGTACTTCTCATCATATAGCACACAACATCTGTTGTCTGTCTGTCTGTCTATCTATTCGTCACTTTCAGCACCAACATTAGTTCCAACAATAGCGTTTATTGTCAAGGACAGTACAATCATCAGTAATCAGTACATATTAAACCAATAATGACAAAAACACAGAATTGAATCAATGATCGCTCGTGCTGGAACCGACCCTTCAATTAACAATTCCACTTACAGTAGAGGAGATATGACCATGACTGATTACTCCAGCAGTGTGAGAGATAAAACTAAAACCGTTGATGAAAGAGTGAAGAAGGGCTTTAGTAAAACTGTGAAGGGCACACGATGGTGATGGAGATATTAAATGATGGTGAAAGTGGGATGATAGGAAAAGAGTAAGGTGAGAGCTAAAGTGTGGGGGAGGTTGTCAGTAGCAATGTGTCTATCATTGCTAATGAGCTCTGAAGGCTAAAGAAACAGAGACACTGACAACAGACACAGCTAAACTGTCTTTCACCCTACACACTGTCGTTCTCTCTCCCTCTCCCAAGCTTTCTCATCCTTTTCCCCTCCCTCTCCCCCTTTTAACATCACCACAGATGAATGCAAAGAGGATTTTTTTACCAGCCATATAATGAACACACCTCAGGCTACTTTAATTTATGTAAGTGTACAGATGCCTAAGCAGCCATTATTAGGTAAGCTGATATAAGGATGTTGGTTCGCTATGGCAAGTGCGTTCTGCAGGGCAATCGACTCCTGAAGGACATGTGAGAGAGGGTTTAAAAAGGAGTTCAATTTTAAGACATTCAAGGTTTTTTAAATATTTTTTTATGACTCCACTGAGTATAGAGGAAGACAACTAAGTTACATTAACAAAATGCCCAGAGGACATGTTCATTATCTTTGACTATTAATGCACCTTTTCTGCTCAGTTCCTGCTAATCAGTTCATGTTGAGTTTAACCTACAGGTGGATTATGACACAACGTGCTGTATGTGTTTTTCTCTTATAGGCTACACTTTATATTATTTGCTTTTAGTATAATTAAAATGCAATGCATTTAAAACTACCCTATGTGTACATTATGTAGGCTACATAGACTATTAATCTTCTCAACTACCACCACGCTTTACATTTGCTGTTGACGTTTAGTGCGGTAAGATTAGTCACTCTTGCAAAAATTTTGGATAATACATCGTCCTGTAGGCCTACATACATACTAAACTAATCTCTTAATATGTTACAATTTAGCAGTTAATATACGTTTTTCATTTGGAATTTGATTTCCCCCATCTTCGAACCCATATGGCCTATACTATAGTTAAACAGCTAATTTACAGTGGGTCCTATATTTCTAGCTGCGATATCCCCTCACTACTGCTATTAGTGACAGCATACTAGTACAACCTGACTTATTTTTATAAGTACTAATTGGGTAGACAGCAACCCTATTAGGATGCACATCTCCTCGGGAAATCGATTTCTTGATCTGCGGAGACTGGCACGAGTGAGCGCGAGCGCGTAATTGTAGGGAGGGCGGGGGAAGCGCGAGACAGACATCCCGCGGGTGGAAGCGCCTTTTCCTCACAGAAATCGAACAAGTGAGAAACTGTTGCATCTTGTTGATATCTTAACAAAGAAATCACCATATTCGACTTTTAAATAGTAATTAGGCCACTATTCATATTTTATAAGTGCCAGTAGTAGATTAATGATTTACAAAGATATTAAACGATAGAAGTATACGTGTTTAAAGTGAACTGACTTGAAGACGCTGCAAAGAAGCAGCAAAAGGAGAAGACAAGAGATATTTCAAGCTGACAACAGTCTGAGTAGAGTGACCGTTAAAGAAAAACCCGAAGGCGCGAGATTCTCTGACATATTCTGAGCTGTTCGTGCACGCGAGAGGAGGTGCGCTGTCGTGCGGAGTTACTCATCAATTTTCATATTCTCTGGGAACTTATAAGGTAGGCAGAATTGTTTTGCAGTTGACATTTGTTCTTCAGAAATGTTTTACAAACTTTTAGTATAGCCTACTATTCTATTGAATTTCTCAATTATTTGCCTTTTAGTTGGCATCAGAATTGAAGAAAAATTATTTCAGTGAAGAAATTTTGGTTTAATTAGCATCCTGCTGCATTTATCACACAGAAGTTTAAAGACATTTGAGTGTAAATGGGCAAGACCTGGAAACAAGTAGCTGACACAACATTGATTGTTATCTGATTATTTAAATTAAGAAATCTGTGATAATTGGCTACTGTTTGTAGTTTTGTAATGTATGCTATCTGCAAATTCTGTAATAAAGTATTTTTTTCTTTTGAAAATTATTCATGTGAGTCACCAAGATGTCTTATGCATAAATTGTGCCTGTTTTTACTGTAAAATGCTCAGTATTGAACAGAAATAAATAACCGTATTACACAATCAGCATCAGGGAATCTTTTAGGAGCTCTTAATAGGTTTTGTAATTCAACTAATTTAGCTCTTTTTATGTTTCAACTCAGTGAAAAAACATGTCAAGATGCCAGAGGTGGTTGATCTTGGGACCTGAATGTTGCTCAGCTGAAGTTTGATGAAGACCAGCAGGAATTGAAAATCAACCCGAGTGCTGTGAGCCAGATTTAAAATTATATTTCACAATCTGCCTTATAAGACATTTGCAAGCGAAGCACTTAAACCTAAGCATTTGAAGGTTTAAGATTGTCACAAAAAGACAAAATAATATATAAAATGGATTGTTTTTGATGAATCTGAATCACAATCACAGCTTTCTTCTGTGAGAGGAGGGGCAGAGTTTGTTTAAATGCTGCAGTGGATATGGACTTTTCTGGGAATTCTCCAGAATGCTTCTTGAACTTCTCATGGAAAAATGAGCCACACCGCTGTCACTCCAATAATCTATAAGGAGACATAACCGGCACACAGCAACCCCTGAGAAATACACATCCACATCACCTGATAGAATCTCCATCCTTGGACAAAATCGGAGACACCAAATCCCTCATGTTGCTTAAATCAGACAAGCAATATATATTTATATGACAATATAAACCTACTGGATCATCCAGAATTGCTGTTCATAGCGATAACAGCATCCAATGGCTCTCACTCAGAAGAGCGGGTACAGGTTGGCTGTTATGATTTTAATGTAGTTAATACAAGCAGAAAGGTAAAACAGCAGAAATTGAAACTTTGAAAAGGCAATCAACACAAACATCCTTTAAGACATTGTTCCATAAAGGACATTTGATTTGTTTGTTGCTGAAGGTGGATTTTTCTAGGTTATTTCTGAGACACAAGCCACGTTTCATAGTATCTGACTCCCTCGTTAACTTTTCTATCTTACCTTAGTCCCCTTTCCTTCCCAGAGTTCATTCTGGCCGGGGCTGTTTCTTCTAAAGGGGAGGAGGACTTCCTCTCTATTGCTGCCTCACGCCTCAGCTGCAGGAAACGCGTTATTGGCGCGGCAGTGGGTGTGGCCATGGTACTGGTGCTACTGGTCGCTATTCCACTATTAGTCCACAGCACCAAACTGGGTGGTTCTGGAGGCGGAGGTACGCATTATGAGATGCTTGGAAGCTGTAAGATGGTCTGTGACTCTTTAACGCCCACCAATGAACTAACACCTGTTTCGCCTCCTCCTCACGACATCCCTGGACGCAGAGGGGGAGGCAAGTCAGGTTTTCGCGGAAACCAAGGCCCACCAGGCCCCACAGGCCCACGTGGGCCACCTGGAGAACCAGGAAAACCAGGTCCACCTGGACCTCCAGGTCCAGGCCCGGGGGGATACATCCCATCGTTCTACAGCCCCAAAATAGCCTTCTATGCTGGTCTGCGCAAACAGCATGAGGGGAGCGAAGTACTCAAGTTTGATGACGTGGTGACAAATGTAGGGAATTATTATGAGCCTACCACAGGCAAATTCACCTGTCCTCTTCCTGGAATCTACTTCTTCACCTATCACGTGCTCATGAGGGGCGGAGATGGAACTAGCATGTGGGCCGACCTCAAGAAGAATGGACAGGTAGATGTGTCTCTCTCTCTTCTTTCTGTGTGTGTGTGTGTGTGTGGTGTGTGTGTGTGTGTGTGTGTGTGTGTGTGTGTGTGTGTGTGTGTGTGTGTGTGTGTGTGTGTGTGTGTGGGTTGGTTTTTGTGATTTATGAGGACACAAATTTGTATTATGACATGTGTATTACACTGGTATTACAACTTATGGGTGGTTTATGAGGACGTTTCAAAAGTCCTCATAAATCAAATGGCTTAAAAAACATGTTTTATTAAAAAATAAAAAATGCAGCATGTCTCCTGTGATGGGTTTAGGATAGGGGCAGTGTAGAGGGATAGAATATACAGTTTGTCCAGTATAAAAACCATTACGCCTATGGATAGTCCTCATAATGCTGTTGCACCAACGTGTGTGTGTGTGTGTGTGTGTGTGTGTGTGTGTGTGTGTGTGTGTGTGTGTGTGTGTGTGTGTGTGTGTGTGTGTGTGTGTGTGTGTGTGTGTGTGTGTGTGTGTGTGTTGTGTGTGTGTGTGTGTGTAAACAAGGATTGTGTGCCATTTAGAGCTGAATTGAGGATGCCTTTTTAAATTCCAGTTCATCTCCTGAATCAAACTTTGGCTTGACAAACCCTGTTTCAAAGTTTAAAAACATGTCGAGATAGAATAATAGATCGTTAGAATGATAGATGAAATGACAGAATGATATATAGACAGGCAGACAGATGCATTGCCATATAACCAGAATTAGATAATCAGACATAGATAGATAGATAGATAGATATAGATAGATAGTTTAGATAGATAGATAGATAGATAGATAGATAGATAGATAGAGGGTTGATTTTGTGGACCAGTATAAATTCTTCCTTTACCAGAATCCCTGTGTTGAATCCAGTACATTCCTCTTCCTGTCGTTCCAATTTAAGTTTCTGGGCCATGATCAATTCAAATTCAAATTTCCACTCATTTATATAAAGAGACCAAATTCTTAGTGTTGCATATCCCTGGTGAAAACAGCATCTGTATTCACTCTCCCAAAGGTAGAGTTTGCTAACTAAGTTTTTAGAGGCACTTTAACTAGACAAAGGTCAGACGTGAATAAACTGTATTAAAAACAAGAGTCTGATTTGACTGAAATATCAAACAAATATTAGATTCACAGAGGTAGGGATTAAGGAATATGTTTAACATTCAAATAGGATCCAGTAGGCAGCTGCTCAATAATTCAGAAGTCATTTTGTCTGTCTATCACTTGTACCCTTACTGAAGATACCTACAGTGGGGAAAAGGACAATGCAAACATTAAACAATTAAATGAAGACTTACAAAGAGCCTAACATATCAAATGGGTTCAAATGTGATTTGAGATGTGCCTTTTATTGAGAAGTCAATTTGGGTCTGTTTAACAGAGCTTTTAAATAAATACATTTTGCGTAGTCAGAAACAACATTAGGTTAACAGTTTCCAATGAAAACAGGACATTCGTAATGCACAAACAAGCAAACATTGTCTCTTTGTCTCTCTCTGGAGTGGAACGAAATGCAACAGCTGGAGACAGTCCTCACAGGACCCGTGGATTTAGAATAAATGGAAAAAGTGAAGGGAGAAAAAACCTCTCCATCTGGTGAAACATGACACGGATCTGGGATTCAGGCTCTCTCAACTCAACCGCTCAGTTTTGATTTTTAGTAGTGGAACAGAAAGCGGGGATTATCCAAGAGATATAAAAAAATTCCTTGGCAACACTTGTTTACATACACACTGTGTCTCTTTCTTTCTCTCTCTCACACACACACGGTTTTGTGACGGATATATCAGACAGGAAGTGATGAAAACCCTTTAATGAGTCTGTAGCAACCTGTCAGCTTCCCTTCAACACATAGCCATTAACATGACATAACATCTGCCATTAATGCATCATGTCTGTTCATCATATATGATACATTACAAAAGAAACATGGTATCTGTGAAATAAGAGGTGGAACTGGTTATTTTCAAAAGCATATGAGCCATCTCTGCTAAATATATTGATTCAAATGTACAAGCTCAGCATGTAAAGTCTATCTCAGAATCACATTTTAAGCCAGTGAATTAATTTTTCCAAGTGATGAAAATATATATATATATTTACATTGGTCTAATAGAATCAACAGTAAACGAAAAAAAAACCACCTCTGCACTAAACATCAAATTAGTTTTTGTCATACTGGAAGAATGTTTTGTTAGGTAACCTTGATGCATTCCAGGAAACATCTAAATGAACTGGTTAAATTTACATTAAAAATATTACATTAATATTATAATATAGCCTAACTAAATAAACCAAAATACATTGGTTAACCAATGAAAATATTTTTTTTCTGTTCAGATGGAAATCTCATTGAAAAAACTCTAGTTGACTGCAGCAGATCAAGTGACCTGAAGTGACATTACTGAACAATTGCAACATTAATACAGTATCAAATTTGTCAATTCTGTTATGGACTGATAAAACAGTCTATTACATGACATAGAGGAGCAGGTTGTCTCTATACTCATATAAAACATTTTATTGCTGAAAATACAATATCAGTTGTGCTGTGGCCCATAACCAGGCTTGGGGATTCAACACAGCCTCCATTAAGTGGAGGACAAGATGCAGAAAATGAGAAGATGAGGAGAGTAAGCTTTGGCAGTGTATGGCATGCATGTTGTATTGCATATATTGTCATTCCAGTGATCTCCTCTTGTGTTAAATCATTCATGTCTTTAAGATGAGATTCCCTCTTTTCCACCTGGGCCACACACACACACGCAGAGCCACACTCTGCCACTCAGCCAATCTCTGCCCTTCGATTAATTATCTCTCCCCTTTGCTAAATTATTTAACCCATCTCAAGGTCCTCTCAAAGCATTCTCATAAACATACACAACTGCGCCAACATAAGTTTGGGTTGCTCTTAAAGGGATAGTTCACCCAAAAATGCATTTTATAGTTGTAAAATAGAATAAATAGTTTAAATATTATTTCTCGCCTAAAACAACAGTGACATGGGCAGATTTTTCAACACTTTCCACTCCAAAATTAAAATAATGCCATAATTTAGTCACCCTTAAGTCACTAATGTAACAAATGTACTTTATTTTGTGGAATACCAATCAGTGGGTTCAATGTTGTTTTGGGCCTCACTGACTTAAAAAAAAAAAAATTGTTCCACAGAGGCATATAAGTTTTGACTGACATGAGGGTGAGTATGAAAGGATGACAGAACTTTCATTTTAGAGTGTAAACTGTTGGAAAACCTGCCCGTGTCACTTTTGTTTTAGGTGAAAAACAATATTTACACTAGATTTATTATAACTATTTTAAATTGAAATAGCAAAATGAAAAAGGCAAAGGAGAAATCTAAAAGTGTGAGCCCACCCAGATGAGGAGGGTGTGCGATGGGAGGCGGTAAGATGGTGTGGGATGATAGAGAGATGAACGGAGGAGAGGAAGATGGATGGCTAATCAGAGGAGAGCCGACAGAGAGGTCGGGGGAAAGTGTTACTGCGAGGCCAGAGACACAGACAGCATCAGATCAGTGTAAGTAAGATAGATGAGCAAAACGACAGAAAGTGTGAGCGCGCGTGTGAGAGAGAGAGAACGAGAATGATTACTGACCTCATTGCAGGTCATAGACTTGCACAAGCTGTTACTACAAACATAGTCTATGAACTTCTATATAAAACATGTAGATTCCAACGCACTTTGAGACGAGCAAAAATCTGCAGCCTGCAACTGCAGCGAGATCATGGCAGTTAGTTCTTATTTATAGAGAACTGAATATTAATGTATTTATGAAATGCCACTTATTAGTTGAAGTTTGGCTCCTCATGGCAGGAATAGATTGCATGGGGCTGAATAAGAAACGAAAACAGCATCATGAGGGGTGCAGCAGGGAGCTCAACATCCACAAATTAATGTCACTCAAGCAGAATACCCAGCCAATTTGCTTCTCATTACAAATTCAATTAATTAAATCAGTAATTGATTTGTGGCTATGTAAACATGTCTCTTCTCATCCCACAGTATGACTATCATTATACTTTAGGTTTAACTTTAGCACTTCACCTCCCTGCCACATTTGAAAACCTCCCTCTCTCTCTCTCTCTCTCTCTCTCTCTCTCTCTCTCTCTCTCTCTCTCTCTCTCTCTCTCTCTCTCTCTCTCTCTCTCTCTCTCTCTCTCCTCTCTCTCTCTCTCTCTCTGTGGTCTCTTCAGAGTAGCGCAGCACTAATTACGGTGTGATGCAGAGAAATTGTTAGAAAAGCTTCAAACATCCTGTCAATTACACAGCAGCTAATGAGTTTACATCCTCCAATTAATTAATTAATATAGTTAATGAGGTAATCCCACAGTACCTTGACAGGCTTTTGCAGCTGTTGCAATAGACACTTGTACACCCGTTTCCCTGCATATTTGGACTTTCTCTGCACCTGTTTTCTTCCTTCATATCTCTATCTCTCATTTCCTGCGCTTTTGCTGCCCTTTGAATGGCCAAAGGTCGGTTTCAAACAAACTCTGAGATTAACATCAGTGTGTGTTTATAAGAGGGCCATTCAGGAGAGAACATACACACATATGCATGAACCTGCTACTGCAAGGCATTATTCTCAAGAACAGCCCTTATTACCAAATTTTTTTTTTTTTTTTTTACCAAGGACATACTGAGAAACACACACTTGAAACATTTAACCTTGAAGCAGACGGACAGGATTTTTTTTTTTATGAGATTCTGCTTAGAAATGATTGTAAATTTGTTTCGACTGTTTAGGAGGAAACAATTTTGTACTTATATTTGGCGTTTGTACATTTAAATTTGTTATTTTCATTTTATCTCATGGATTTAGCAGTGTCACCCATTGCCCACACCGGGTTGGCAGTCCAACAAAGACTGTTTGCACAAAGACAGTCAGACAAATGTAATATTGTCTGACAACATAAGAGATAGAAAAGAAGAAAGACCATTAAAACTGAATGTATTCTTCATATCCCCTTTTGATTATGTCACAAAACTGGTCTTTCTCAGTTCCCCTGTTTTTGATTTTACGAATTTGTAAAATACACTTGCATCAGAAAAGCTAAATCAGTCGGGAGCCCATGCAGTCATATGACCAATTAGCCTATTAAATGTTACTCAGAAACAGGGGATTTGTATGAATACAAAATTACAGGAGATAAATGGTTAATTCATGAATTCATAAATCACAATGTTAACCTTTAGCAACAGAACATGATATGAGGTTACACACTGTTACGCTACATGAGAGGGCTGACATTCTAAAATATTAATTATTGTTTTATTATAATTATCATTATTACTTGATAAGAAATGTATTTAGTCATGAAATTGAATATTATGAATATTATATACAGCACAGCTTAGTCCACAGGGTTTTGTTTTTTACAGAAATGCCTTTAATACATTTTTGTACTTTTAAGAATATAGCCAAACAAATAAAAATCCAAAGTAATATTATTTTAAAACAAATAAACTCTTGAAAAAAGAAAATAGATTGAAAAGTAGCCGTATAGCCACGTGTAATTTTTATTTTTTTGGCTTTCATGAAAGTTAAGTATAAATAAATTACACTCACAACCAAATAAAATAAATTAAGTTTACAAACAATGCGTTGTGTGCGTATAGGCTACTTTCACTTCATGCAATTGGTTGTTTTATTTGACTCTTGAATTTATTTAACGAATAGCCTATGTTTACTTTATCATCACTCTTTTCTGTCAGAAGCTGTCTGTATAGTTTAAACCAAAGACCTTTAATCTGATAACGGGTCCTTGAAATCAGTCTGGGGGGAAAACAGCACAATGCACATTTAATAAAACACAACGTCCAGACTCCATTTCGTTTAGACATTTGTTACCTATCTCTCTCTCTCTCTCTCTCTCTCTCTCTCTCTCTCTCTCTCTCTCTCTCTCTCTCTCTCTCTCTCTCTCTCTCTCTCTCTCTCCTACACACACACACAAACACACACACTCGTGCGCGCGCACACACCCAGTTAATAGTTAGTGACTCCATTTGACCGTTGGTCGGTGCGAAGCTCCGTTTATTGTGATACAGTGGAGTTATTGAGGAGTGGGTCCCATTAGGAGCAACAGCCGAGCCACAGCGCCGGGCAATTACCGAGCCAGCGAGGCCCCGACGCAGACCCAGGCCTCCCGCGGGACCTGCCACCTCGCGCCGTTAATCAATCCGATTTAGACTGGACAGGGACACGCGCCAACACGAGACGCGCAGTGGAGACACGCGCGTGACCTGCATTTTATTACGATTCCAGCAGAAAAAGATGGATAGATGGTGCAAGGAATGAACAGATAGGGGGGAAGAGGTGGAGGGAAAAGAAAGATGAGGGGAAAGACAGGGATAATTAATGAGTAGATGTGAGAAGAATTAAGCACAAACTCAATAAAATGTCGATCACTTGAAGACGCGACTGAAATACATTTGAAAAACATTATTCTTCAAAAGTACAAAGTGTATTATAGGCCTACTCTAGAATTAAAAAGATAAATATTTTAAAGATTGCTTAAAGCTTGATAGTGAGAAGTAGCTATAGGCTAAATTAATCTGAATTACTCATTAATTATACATATGAATGGAAATATGAATTAAGGAATTAAGCTTTGGTTCTTATACTAAGATCATGCATTAATTAGCAGTGATAAAAATTAGACGTGTTTGAAGCTTTAGGCATTAATCAGTGTTTTGACCTGAATGATTTAAGACAAATGTGTTGATTTTAATGTTGACATTCAAAAAAGAATGACATGTTAGTGCTTTTGATTATACTTTATTTTAAGGTGCACTAATAACAATTAACCACATGTAGCCTACTTGTATGGGGTCAGGGTTAGTTGCTTGTAATTAGCACAATTAATAGTAATTAATTGCTATAGCAACTACATGTAACATATAAGACACTGAAATAAAGTGTTACCATGCTTTTTTTATAGGCTCCTCCCTGCTCTCCCGTCCAACACTGTGGGTTTTTCTATAGCAACGAGTTACTTTGTAGGCTACTTATTCCAAAAAGTACTGAGCAATATTAATTAACTACATGTAGTCACAATAGAGTTAGGGTTATGGTTTGGCTGTTATTACTTAGTAATGTGTAATTAGCCTATGTCACCATAAAATAAAGTGTTACCACAAATAAAAATATGAGTTTAACAATGTAACAAATCTGTGCATTTGTGAATGACTGAAGACCTCAGTGTTTAACAGCCTTTCCAATAAATTACACACCACACACGAAGATCAATAAACCTTATTTCCTTGGACCTTGGTCTATCTTGGTCTTTTGTTCTCTCTGTATCCTACTTAGGGAGGAGACGAGAAATCATAGGACAGGAGGGTAAGAGAGAGAAAGAGTGCCATGTTTACAGAGAGATTAAAGGATTTAAAGGGGAAGTTGTAGACTGCTGTGATATTATAAAGTTAAAGCTTTAGAGCTTAAATGCAAATAACAGAAATGCACTCCATATGACATTTATTTCCATTAAAAGGTGCATACATTTTTGGTCAAGATCTTGTTTTGACATTGCAAGAGTCCAGCACTCTGTAAAGTCTCTTCCAGCACATCCCAAAGACTTTCAATGATTTTAAGGTCTGGACTCAAAGAGTGCCAATTCATGTGTGAAAATGATTCTTCATCCACTCTTTCACAATTTGAGCCTGATGAATCTTGACGTTGTCATCCTGGAATATGGCCATGATGTGTCTTCCTACATGGTGGTTTAAGAAATGAAAAGATACACACTCCATCAATTAGGATTTACTGTTGCCAAACATAACATGCTAGAGGCATAATAATCACTGCAATAATGATCCAATATAGACTCTTAAGTGTTTGCCTATAATACAAACAGGATTTATTTGGTTGTGTATTTTGTCCTCCTGATTATTGTTCCTTTCATTCAACATTAAAACCATTATTCTCTCTCTCTTTTCAGGTGAGGGCCAGTGCAATCGCTCAGGATGCAGATCAGAATTATGACTATGCCTCTAACAGTGTGATCCTGCATTTAGATGTGGGAGATGAGGTCTGTGTGCAGCTGGATGGGGGGAAAGTACATGGAGGAAACACCAACAAATATAGCACATTCAGCGGCTTTCTCATCTACCCTGACTAACAAATATACAAACATACAAAAACACAAATACAATATCACATCAGACTGATTGATAAGTAAACATACAAAAACACGAATACAATATCACATATTTAACTCCCTCACATCAGACTGATTGATCAACAAAAACATTTGAATCATGTGATACAACACTTGATATAACATCAAGAGGAAACATTGTAAAATTAACTTTAAAGCTGAAAGTATGCTTTCCGATTATAGCTATACAGTCATCAGCATTGACAACCTATTTCATTTAATTCTAAGGAAAACAGTATTTTCAATGAGGAATAAAAAAGGCCGGGAATTGATTTTATCCACTGGCAATTGATTGGATTGTAAAATGTGGTCTCTCTGTGACAGGTGTACAATCTACAGATGAAAAAATAAGCTTACTAAATGTAATTTAAAGTAGGAAAAAACTGCCAATGAATTATGACAACATGCATTCTCTGAAAACAAATCCTAATAGTTGAGAACTTTCTTCTTCTTCATTGTAACCAATTCATGAACCAGAGACAATGGTTCTGAAAAGAAAATATTACTTTTCTCATTTCGCAAGCCGAGCAAGTTATGTTTTAATGAAAGATTACGTAGACAAACATGCTTTTTCTTTGGAATATTGTGCACAGATGAATCGAGCACTCAAACACCATGAATGTGTATTAAGAAAGTAAATAAGGGTCAGCTTCAATGTGGTCATGGTGTATTTATTATTTCATTTATTTTACTTTTTAACTTAAAAAGTAAAACTTAGTTGTTTTATTTTGAGCCCAACAATGGTGAACAGTATTGAGTTTATATTTTTATTTTAGATAATGTTATGCTACAGTTTGCCTTTTAAAATCATGTGTGCAAAGCTCATCCAGATCCATATAGGCTGAAAAATAGAAAACTACCTTTAAGGATTAACTCATTATTTCTGTTGCATTTTACTATATCTCCATCCTCTGCAACATGTATATGTGTGTGCGTAACTTGGAAAAGGTTGTATGCATTCCATGGCATGGAAATATGTTTTTAACCTCTATGTCTACTAAGTATGTACACAGTGTTTATACTGGAGAAATTTTGAGACTATTGTGAAATTATAGATATATATATATATATATATGAATTACTCACTCTCTGTATAATGGCACAAAACATCCTGTAGAGTCAGTTGTTAGTAAACATTTACAGTAAAAGTGACCTGATCCGTGTGTGTGTGTGTGTGTGTGTGTGTGTGTGTGTGTGTGTGTGTGTGTGTGTGTGTGTGTGTGTGTGTGTGTGTGTGTGTGTGTGTGTGTGTGTGTGTGTGTGTGTGTGTGTGTGTGTGTGTGTGTGTGTGTGTGTGTGTGTGTGTGTGTGTGTGTGTGTGTGTGTGTGCTTGTTTTTGTGATATATGAGGACACAAATGTGTATAATGACATGGGTATTACACTGGCATTACAACTTACATGTGAAATATGAGGACATTGCATGCGTCCTCATATTTCAAACAGCTTAAAAAACATAAAAAACAATGTTTTTTTTTTAAATGTTAAAATCCAGCATGTCTCCTGTAAGGGGTAGGTTTAGGGACAAGGGCAGTGTAGGGGGATAGAATATATAGTTTGTCCAGTATAAAAACCATTACGCCTATGGAATGTCCTCATAAGTCACAAAAACAAACATGTGTGTGTGTGTGTGTGTGTGTGTGTGTGTGTGTGTGTGTGTGTGTGTGTGTGTGTGTGTGTGTGTGTGTGTGTGTGTGTGTGTGTGTGTGTGTGTGTGTGTGTGTGTGTGTGTATCAGCAATTTAAGTTTTTAAGTGTGTGTCCTTATCAATAAAAAGTGTTTGAAATTTGCTTCTAAATATTTGACTTGTAGATTGATTGCTGTTGTAAAGCCTTGCTGTTGTGTAATTAATAATTATTGCAGACTTTTATTCTGGCATGTTAAAGAGTACATGCTGTAAATAAAAAATAAACACTTTCGCGTCAGTCTTTATTTCTGAGTATAACACACATTCAATTGACAACTAATTGCCTTCCATTTGTAATTAAAACTGGACATTTGATGAGTTAATTTCATTTGAGTTTGTGTATTTGTAGCATGCCAGGAAAGCCACTTCACTAACCAACACATAATCAATAAATCTCCCCCAATTTGAACTGAGCTCCTAATACTCCTAGAACATGTAAGGTAGAAATACAGTTAAAAAAGAATTTAAATCGCAAACAAAATTAGCTTTCTTTCCTTCTCTCACACACACAAAAACACCACTAATTAGTGAGGAAGCCATTGACAGTGTTGATTACCATTCAACACCCAGACACAGACACTTTTCCTTGGTAATGAGGGGAGATAGATGGCTGGGCATCCTTTGAAGGACAATAGTAAAAAGGTCAAAGAGATGTTGGCTAGACAGCAACACCAACACTCTCTGAAATTATGATGACTCTGGCAGAAACATGGTTATGAAGGAGAAAGTTTCACTGTTTGTCAATCTACACTGACATTACAGGTCTACAGCTCAAATGTATTGTGTACGCAAGGCCTAACAATCACAGTTTAAAATATCATTTGAAAAAGCACTGAAGGATGAAAGATTCTCACAAACTTATCCTGTTGTCTACATTGACATGAACATGAAAACGTATCCATAGACAGACAGACAGACAGACAGACAGACAGACAGACAGACAGACAGACAGACAGACAAACAGACAGACAGACAGACAGACAGACATAAAGACAGATAGATAGATAGATAGATAGATAGATAGATAGATAGATAGATAGATAGATAGATAGATAGATAGATAGATAGATAGATAGATAGATAGATAGATAGATAGATATAGATAGATAGATAGATAGATAGATAGATAGATAGATCAAAACAACCAGCTATAAGCAAACCAAACGCAGCAACTTTACTTTAGACAGCAGCGACCCCTATTGGATACTTTTAGGTATTGCTATTTGAAGACTGGACATGGACTTGATCTTGAACTTGAAAAGTTCGAGATGATCAAGTGCATCCAGTTTAACAACATCGTGGGTTATAGCATTTATGGGATGTTGACAGACAAATTTCGTTCCTGCTCATTATCACTAGCCATTCAAAATGACTTGCTGTTTGCTGGTGCGTGGTAAGTAGAGGTTATTTTTTGTCTTATTGAGCGTTAAAACAATCAAGTGATTTGGGTGATTTGCCTTTTTTTTCAGCTTGAGATAAATATGAAGCTACTTTGAACCAGGTGATAGAGGGCCATCAATGTAACTAAAATACGAGTTCTACAACAATCTATTGTGCAGAGCTCAATGTGAAGATGTGACTATTTGGAGAAGGGGGTTGGGATACAGGGAAGTCACTGGCCCCCTTGTCCGCCATTTTGGCTCAAGTTTTCTCAAAGCCTCAAGAGAAGCGTAAACCTAGAATTTGAGCCAGAATGGGGGTCGTTTCATAGTCATTGACTCTAGCAAAAAAACAAAACAAATGACCGCCAGGGGGCGGTGGGTGGCAAACCGTTAGAGCAGACAAAGATGGCGGTACGGAAGAAAGACGGCGGCCCGAATGTAAAATATTTCGAAGCGTCTGATACCGTCTCGCAGTTCGACAATGTCCGGGTTTGGCTGGGCAAGAATTATAAAAAGGTACCAATCGTTTATTTGTAACCAGCACGAACGGTCATTAAGTTATTTGTGCAGGAAAGGACAGACTCGATGCGGGTAGGCAGAATGGAGAGGGGAGGGCAGGAAAGGAGATGGAGAGAAATCCAGCTGTTTAAAATCCACAGTCTGACGCGTCTCAGACAATAGAAGATGCTGCATGCGCGTCTTGAGAAAAGTCTTAAGACGTACCCAAGAATCGGCTTCATCTTCAATATCTGATGTCTTTTCTACATCTCTGGCTAGTCATTAGACCTTTTCTAATAGGTTTTTATGAATGGCCTTTCTCTTTTATTCAAGAAAGGCCAGCTCGTGTAACGGGGCTGCGGTATTGGCAGCACAAGTGCGTGAATCCAGATGTGTTGCCAAATCTCGCGCGCTGTGCTTATAAAAAGCAGCAATGTGATACAGACGATTAGAAATTCACACTCAGATGTGAAAATATTTTTTTCTCTGTATAATTTACACTTGGAAATGAATTGATACGATAAAACAATGTGTGGAATTCGACTATAGTGTGCAACGAAATCTAATTTCCCGCTAACAAAACACCTCAGTTGCATGCAATTGTTAATGCATTTCATATGGGGTAAAGAAATTAATTCTTTACATATAAAACGTCTTTTTATATAATCTAGTTAAAAGGAAACCTAATTTGAATGCGTTTACACTGGAATTGTTGCAATAATAATACTTTGAAATTAAGGTTACAGCAATACAGAAACATGAATGAATTTAAATTTCAAATAAAAATATGAAACTTATTTATAAAATATATTCACTGTCATCACAGCGTTTGAGGATGAGGATGCATTGATGTTCAGTCATTTACATCTTGCTCAGAGCATCCTTCACTTTTATGTCATTTAAAGGTACTGATTTTAACTTTTTTTAAATAGTCAAGTGATGCAGATTGTGATAAATATAGATGTTCCATTTATGTATGGAGGAAAGCTGACAGATCAAGCATGTCCATGTGTTTTTAGATCAATGACAATGACTTACAGAAAGTGTATTTATTTTTAATATTTCTAATTTAATATACTCTTCATGAATTATATCATCAGCATTAAATTTGAGTGAAAGTTTGAATTAACATGAATTACGTAATACAATATAATGATTGCAATGGTCACAAAAATTAACATAATATAATTCTGATAAATCAGAATGGCCAAATAATGAATGATTAATCTGCCTGGTTGATGTATTGCTCTGTGACGAATCCTTATGTATGTTTTTTTTATTATGGTGTGTAGCTCCTTAAACTTTCTGTGGTTCTTTCTAGTATATTCAAGCAGAGCCCCCCACCAATAAATCTTTGTCGAGTCTGGTGGTTCAACTGCTTCAGTTTCAGGAGGAAGTGTTTGGCCGACATGTCAGCAACCCTCCCCTTACTAAACTACCGGTACTCACACAAGCCTTCTTTCATAACAGTATTGAGTTGAATGCATTAAAGTAATCAGTGCACCATGTAGATTTCTGATGATGCTCTCCTCTCTCCTGTAGATGAAGTGTTTTTTGGATTTCAAATCTGGAGGAGCCCTGTGTCATATTCTGGCTGCTGCCTACAAGTTTAAGAGTGATCAAGGATGGTAATGGTCCTCTGTCTCCCTCTCTTTCTTTCACTCCTCTTAATTATTTAATTGACACTATAATTATGTAAATTAAATGTAAATTAATAATGAAAATGAAAAATTATTCTGGGTTTATAAAAATATATATTCTATATATATATATATATATATATATATATATATATATATATATATATATATATATACACACACACACACACACACTGCTGAGCCAAAACATTACGACCAGTCATGGGTGAAGTGAACATTGTTCATCATCTTCTAAGAACGACTCATATTAAGGTCTGGGTAGATTAGATTAAATGGGCAGGAATAAAGATCTGAGCGACTTTGACAAGCTAGGGCCAAATTGTTATGGCAAGGCGGTTGGTTCGAAAGCACAAACCATTGACAGGGTGTTTGGTGCCCAAGGCACATCGATGCATGAGGGCAACGAAGTCTATCCCGACTGATCCGAGCCAACAGAAGGTCTATTGTGGCACAAGTCACACAAAATATTAATTATGGCTATGGGAGGAATGTGTCACAATGCACAGTGTATCGCAGACCAATCAGAGTGCCTATAATAACCCCTGTCCACCGGTGAAAACGCCTACAATAATCACCTTTATTTATTTATATAGCGCTTTTTACAATACAGATTGTTTCAAAGCAGCTTTACAGAGATAACAGAAAAATAATGTTGTAATAATATTGTTAAATATAAAATAGGGCAGTTCTCCTCTGGCCAACGAATGAACAGTGTATGATTATGATTCAGGCAGCATTACAGGTCAGAGGTCAGATTGGATCGGAACATTATATTATGCAGTTCATCTGGTTGAAGATCGGAGTCATCACTCGCGTATGGAGACGAGTTTGTTGAGGATCAGTGCTGATGGCTGTCGTGTTGATGAGGCGTTCACAGGGGAGAGTCTAGTTGACAGACACAATCTCTGCTGACACTTCAGGATGCGTTGTGGTCGTGTCTAGGCGCAGGTCCACCATCTGATCTGGATACGGCCCGGGTCCGGCTGATTAAAGTTAACCTCGGAATAATTAGAAAGACTAAAATTAGCGTAGATGCCATTCTTTTTATGATGTAGCGAGTACATCAGGTGTTATAGGAAGTGTTCCCGGTTCCAGCTGACCTAATTTATGCAGCCTAATAATCATTTAACTGATTTGAATAATAGCAATGTATAGTGTTCTATGTGTATGCCAGGTTGAAGAGATGTGTTTTAATCTAGATTTAAACGGACAGAGTGTGTCTGCTTCCCGGACAATGTTAAAATTGTCAACAAAAACAATAGGCACGCAAACGATGGGACTGGACTGAGCAGTGGAAGAAGGTCGACTGGTCCGATGGGTCCCGTGTTCTTTTACAACCTGTGGACGGCTGTGTACTTGTGTGCCGTAAACCTAGGGAAGTGAAGTGATGGCATCAAGATGCACTGTGGGACAATAGTAAGCCAGTGGGGGTAGTGTGATGCTCTGGGCAATGTTTTACTGGGAAACCCTGGGTCCGGCCATTAATGTGCATACAAATTTGACACATGCCACCATTCATGACCATCATTCTTGCAGACCAGGTACACCCTTTCTTGACAATGGTGTTCCCTGGTGGAAGTGACCTCTCTCAGCAGGATAAAGCACCCTGCCACACTACACCCATTGTTCAGGAATGTTTTGAGGACCATGATAAAGAGATGATGTAAGTGTTGCCCTGGCCTCAAAATTCCCCCAGATCTTAATCCAATTGAACATCTGTGGGATGTGCTGGACCAACAAGTTCGATCCATGGCGGCTCCACTTCACAACCTACAGGACTTGAAGGAACTGCTTGTAACGTGTTGGTGACTGAAACCACTGGACACCTTCAGGGGTCTTGTAGAGCCCATGCCTTAGCAGGTCGGCTCTGTTTTGGCAGCATAGAGAGGACCAACAGCATATTAGGCAGATGGTTATAATGTTTTGGGTCATTGGTATATATGTATATTTATATATATAGATATATACATATATGAATAAATCAAGTCTAGTCAAATTTATTTGTATAGCACTTTTATAATGTCTATAATGCCTTAATACTTTACCATGAAGAAATGTCAGTACTATTATTATAATTATTATTCCAATTTTCCAAAATATTTTAGATTTTTATTTTAGGATGATTTTAAAAATGCCAGCCACTGTAGGTTATAGGTAGGATTTCATGTAAAATATATTTATTATGTGGACTACTTAAGAATCTATTAATTTAACATGTATGTTTGCCACTTATTTGAGTGGCTTAATCAGTTGTTGTATAATTTCTCTGACACACTCACACACTAACCTTATGACACACTCACCAAGAGAGTCGTGATTCGCCTCCATCGTGGTGTCAATTGGTCCTTATGCTCCTGAATAGATTCTGCATGGCATTTTTATGTTGCTGCATTTCAACTTTCTATTAGTGTAGTAATCCTGTAGTGTTTAAGTACTTACCAGTGATACATAAAGTGCCACTTCAATGATTACGGATCAAAAACCTAATTCATGCTCATTAGCTGTTAACTTTTGTATCCATCAGGAGGAGATTTGACTTCCAGAACCCTTCGAGAATGGACCGCAATGTTGAAATGTTCATGACTATAGAGAAATCTTTGGTACAGGTGTGTATCAAACACACAATTTCACACACACAGTCATCCAGTAAGATGAACATTTACTTGCAGTCATCAAATGGTTGGATTTATTAGTATGATGTGTTTTTTTCCTTTGTAGAATAACTGTTTGTCCCGACCTGTGATTTACCTGAGTTCAGAGATAGAGCCCAAGCTACTGGGAAAACTGAAGGACATCATCAAACGACACCAGGTACTTCCAAAAACCATTAGTTTTAGTTGTCACAAAGGCCATCTAGTTATGGCTGGATAACATATTTAATATGTATCTCATATAGATAAGAAACATATTTACATCACATCAGAGAGAGAGAGAGAGAGAGGTGCGATTACCTGCATCTTAGCAGCATCTCTCTACTAGCATAGAAACTGTAAGTTTAATTACTTCAAAAACAGTGACATTACAACTCCTTGTTAAGTAATAAAATGTAGCGATTCAGTTGTGAAGTTAACTTATTAATAAAGTTATGGGGAAGCATTGACAACAAGTTTTTATGTGCACACGCACGCAGCACGATCTCTTTGTCGTGTGTGTGTGCTTCAGTGAGATCAGTGCATTATACAGCTTTATTAGCACACACCTTCCAGCCAATCAGAACGTGTATTCTGACAGACCATGGTATAAATATAGCTATATATATAATATAGCATATGCCCTGAAATAATTAAAAGTTACAGGATATAAACAAACTTACTGATACAGCTTTATTTACAATGTCGCTTAAATTTTATTTGCATAATTTTAAAAAATCATTGTCATTTTTATGATTTTTATATTGTAAATATCGGCCAGTCAATATTTCAATACTTTATTCTTTGATCAATAAGACAAGAAATGACATCTTATTTGACATGTATGTGTGTGTTTTAGGGATCTGTGACTGAAGATAAGCTTTCTAGCTCTCATGTAGTGGTGCCTATTCCTGCTAGTCTGGAGGACGGTACGTTCTGCTGTGTGTTGTTCATAGTGTAAAAATATACATTCACAGTTCACACACATGTGTAAGGTACAACGTGGCTAAACACCCCCTAGGGTAAAATGTTCCACTTGTTTTCTCCCAAAATTAATTAAAAAGGCCTGTTTGTCAAGGCCCCTTTGTACCCCTCCATTTAAAAAGAAGATTTGTTTTCTGCAGTAATATTGTAATTGGTGTGTGTGTGGTTTTCAGAAGAGTGGGTCCGTCCTGTAATGAAGAGAGACAAACAGATGCTGCTACACTGGGGCTACTGGCCTGATAGGTAAACACACACCACACACACACCCACCACACACACACCACACCACCACACACACCACACACCACACACACACACACACACACACACACACACACACACACACACACAACACAGTTCAGGTGTGTATATGAATGCAGGATTAATGTGCTGTGTTCATGATGCAGTTATGACACATGGATCTCAGCCAGTGAGGTGGAAGCTGCTGTGGAGGATCCGCCCACTGCCGAGAAGCCCAGGAAGGTTAGAAACCCCCCCTTACCTCTCTCCATCTGTCTCCGGTCCTTTACCTCTCTTTTTCTTTGTCTCTTTTGTCTTGCACATGCTCTCTCTGTCTTTCATGTTTTTTTTATAAAACCACTGATTAGCTGATGGTTATCTGACAAATCCAGCCATTTATCACCTGACTCCAAGTTTATGTGTTTGTGTGTGTAGGTTCATGCAAAGTGGATTCTGGACCTGGATCAGTTTAATGAGTGGATGACTGAGGAAGACTATGAGGTGGGAGAGGGAGGACCGAGGAGGAAGAGGATTTCAGCGAAGACTCTCACAGATGAAGTGAGCACTCCAGATGAAAGGAGGGATAAAAAACCCAGCAGTGCCAAAAAGAGGAAACGCTCCCCGTCTCCATCTCCTACCCCTCCACCACAGGAGAGCAAGAAGAAAAACACCAAGAAAGGGTATTTTGTATTACGGAATCTTAAACCATTGATTCTCATGAAACAGTGATATTTGTTTCCGAGAATTTCAGAATATTTTATATATTTTTTATAGATGTATTTAAATGTATGAATTATATGAAATCTTATTTTCACATCACAGGCCAAAAGTACCAGGGCGTGTCTGCCCTTAATATTCAGATTAGTGGCTAAAAAATATGGGGATTTCAGTAGATTCCTAAACTCTTATCCCTATATAAATTGAAATATCTTTAATTACAATTTTCAAGACATGTTACATACAGAATATTTTGAAACAATAAAAAATATTGAGAAGAAATGATTTGAGAAAGATAAAAACAGGGCATCTAAATCAAAATTCAACATTTTGTCAGAAAAATTTGAAAACATTCATGATTTTAATTTCAATAAAAGTAGAATACTAGAAGAATTTAAGTTGTGTGCCGATTGCTGAATAATGTTTGGCATTACTCACAAAATAAATTTAAGTCTATCAAATATTGTATTTAAGATCTTGGCATGTTATTTCTTGAAATCAATGGATGCACTGGAAATGTAAAGATGACAGTGTGGGTGTGTTGTGGTGTGTGTGTGTTGTGGTGTGAGTGTGTGTGTGTGTGTGTGTGGTTGTGTGTGTGTCTGTGTGTGTGTGTGTGTGTGTGTGTGTGTGTGTGTGTGTGTGTGTGTGTGTGTGTGTGTGTGTGTGTGTGTGTGTGTGTGTTGTTTGTGTGTGTGTGTGTTGTGTGTGTGTGTGTGTGTGTGTGTTCAGGCCCACTACACCCTACACTAAGTCCAAAAGAGGACAGAGAGAGGAAGAACAGGAAGATCTGACTAAAGAGTTAGATGAACCCTCACCTGTGCCTGCAGTGGAGGAAGCTACACTACCTAAAACAGGTAAATAATTCACACACATCTTTTTACCTAACAATTTAGTCTCTATTGTGTGTAATCTTGATATTTGTGTGTGTAGTGACTAAGAAGGATTCAGATTCTACTCCAGTGAAAGGAGGCACTATGACTGACCTGGGTATGTCTCTACAGCAGCTTCTGTCTCTAACACACCTCAGACTGACCGAAAGGTGAAGTGTGTCTTTTTTGTGCCATTAAAGTGGAATTGCAAAAATAAAGGATATCAACCTATGAATGTCTGCTTAAAGTTGTCTTCACACATTGAGCTGGAATAGAAGGAAGCATTTTAATGACGGGCACATGAAAGCACACACTTCAGCTTTCTGTGCTAATTAACAGTACATTTTTTTGTACTATAAAGTATAAGTGTATTTGCAAAATTAATTAAACTCTGAGTTTTTTTTCTTCGGCTATCACACCTAGATGAGCAAGAGGATGAATCAATGGAGACTGTTGGAAAGGTATAGCAGCAATTATATGAAACACATTTCACAGTTTTTATGCTCACAAGTTTCAGTAAATTTTTATACTGTTGGATCTGAGACCAAATAATAACCATATTTCTCTTTTGCAGTTTTTTTTTTAATTTTCATTTAATGGAAATGTATATTTTATTATGTAATACTTAAATCATAGATAAATAAATAAATAATACATGTTAATTTATTATTAATTGAAATATGTATATAAAATTAAAGAATCATAACAATTTGAGAGAAAATATTACATTAAAAATTAAGAAATTCTTAGTATTTCTAGTTGCATGAACTCCATAAGTTAGTACAACAGGATTTGATGGTTAACCTTTAATTTGAAAGATTTAAATGCAAAGATTTAAAATCAAAATCTTAACATTTAGCTAATTTCCAGGTTGAAATTAGACTAGGTTATCAATATGTTGTCAGATGTTTAAATCCCTCTGTATTTCATGAGCAGCATTCATGGTTAGCTTTACGTTTGTGTGTTTCTAGGAGGAAGAAGAAGGTTCTCAGAGTGTGAAAGGAGAACCGGTGAAGGGATCGGATCTTCATGAGGATAATGTCACTGAACAGACCCATCATATCATTATCCCTAGCTATGCTGCGTGGTTTGACTATAACAGGTACTGCGACTACACACACAC